>PVIJ01000290.1:183371-320683 GCA_004024925.1 Scalopus aquaticus
TCTCTCTCTCTCTCTCTCTCTCTCTCTCTCTCTCTCTCTCTCTCTCTCTCTCAAACACACACACACACACACACACACACACACACCTTTGACAGGAGATACTGGCCAAAAGAGAAGATGTTGACTGTTTCCTTAGTGCTTGACTTCTTCAAGCAGAGCAAATCAGTCAGAAGGTAATGAGGATTTCTCTGACCCAGACAGACTCTTGCAGCCTCCACACCACCCACCCTGAACCTAAGTCCTGATGAAACTGGCACCGTGGGGCATGAGCCACTTTGTTGGCACTGCTGCAGGCAGTGCCCAGGGCACTCCAAGATATTCCTCTCCTCCTCCTCCCCTCAGGGCATGTAGTTCCACTGGGGCTGCAGTGGCAAGGTTTCCCCACCCAGAGCAAGCACCAGCAGTGGAGGCAACCCCCAAACCTAAGTAACTCCTGTCCAGGGCTGTGGGGAGGAGTGTTGAGCCCCACTGGTGCATCCCAGCACCATAGCTCCCGGAAGCTGCAAGGAGAAAGGCCTGCAGCTTGCTAGGTCAATGAAGAGGGTGGGCTCCCAGCGGCAGCCTGCCCTGCCTCCCTTGGGACCTATATCCTAGCACTGCTGCAGGGACCCCTGAATTGTTAAACCTGGCCTCACTGAGGGGAGCTGGGTGGCAGTGTGCCCATCAGCCCTCCCCAACCTCAGTGCAGGTCGGTCTAGACAGGGGCAGTACTTTTCCCTTTTAAATCTGGCACCAGGATCATAAATGTACCAATCAGATTTGAGCTCTCCAGCTGTCATTCAAACATTCAGCTTATTATGTGGATTCAAAATGGGAGCAAATTGATTGGTGCTTAACCAACACCAATAAAACAGGATTGAAAACCAGCCCAATCAGTCTTGCAGGGTGGGGATCCTGAAGAGGATATAAGGAGACCAAGCAGCCAGCTTGATTCATTCAGCAGACAGCCTCTGAAGAAGCATCAAGCCAACAACCTCCGTGGGATTCAGCAGGTCTTCACAGAAATTCACAGAGACCCTTACAGACTTCCAAATCTCGGTAGAACTACAGACCTCTGTAGATCTTTGCAGACACCAGCCACTGTTTCTGCCTCCAACACCGCTTCTGATTCCACAAGAAAAGAGCACCATCAGCCTGGGCCAAGTGTCTCAAAGAGATGCTGGCTATTGGCTTATGCCAATAGATCACAAAGCTGTAACACTAATGGCTGGAGCTAACCGGCATTACTGACCAGTACACACCAGCACTGCTTGACTGTTGAGAGCTGTCCACTGATTCCAATTGCCAGGCACCGCCTCCTAGTGCCGTTGAGTCCAGAACTGTCCGGTCCAGTGTATGGTGCTGTCCAGCCCAGCCTTCAGACTATTGCAGTGAACTGCTGCTGTGTCACTTGAGCAGCCCCACCTGTGAGCACCTCCAGCTGCCACTGAGTTGGATCCTGACCCACTGCTTACCAGTGTGCCACCAGCTCCCAGCCGTCATTGACAGGACAGACCCCTTCTACACAAGCAGCCTTTGTTTGGGATTACTGGACACTGCGGACACTATCTGGGGTGAAACAACCAGCCACTTACAGCCTTATAAACTCTTTTGTTTCCCCCAATCTCCTGTTTGTTAAATAAACCCATTGTAGTTGCACCCTGAGCCTGAGTGGTCTTACAATTTTGAGTGCATGGGTGAGAACCCACAAATACTGACCTGTCCCCACTTTTTTGGCACTGTTTTAAGTACTGTTTAAGTACTGTTTTACTGACACTCAGAAGGGACTGGGGCAGGGCCACGCCACAGTCTGGACCCCTGATGCCTGCATCTGAGATTGGTTCAATCATTTTGGATCCTGACTTCTAATCCCCCTGGTCCTAACCACACTACTGTCTCCATATCTGTACACACCAGCCCCGCACCTTGAATGTTCCTGGAACAGTCACATGTAGGAAGAAGAGAATATCAGGCATCTTCAGTCTCCAGGTTGGATGAGTACTGAGCTGTGAACCCAGCAGAACGAAATCTGGCTACCTGGCTACTGCCTTTCTTTGTTTTTTTTTTTTTTTTCATCTTATATTTTGTTTTAATGTTCATTATACTTCATGGGAGGATTCTACTTTATCTCTCCGGAAGCAAGTCTGATATTTTCTTTCATGAAGTGTTTCAGTCTTTGGCCATTTATAATTGGGTGCTATGTCTTTTTATTATTGATTTATAGACACCATTTGTATATTCTTGATATGAATCTTTTGTCAGCTATGTGTTCTGCAAACATACTCTCACACAGTCTATGGCTTGCTTTTTCATTTCTTTTTATTTAAGATTTATTTATTTATGCATACAAGCTGGGGTATAGGCCAGAGGTGTGGGGTGGTGAGAGGATTCACCAGAGACAGAGTGGGGAGCAGAACAGGCAGGTCTACTGAAATACACTGCTGAGGGGAGCAGCAGGTGAGACAGGAGAGGTCTGCTGCATCACGTGGGTTACCTCCCTGGCCAGGAATGAAACTCATACTACAGTGGTGCCGATAGCTTCATAGTGCTGAGACTTAATCCCTTGTGCCACCAGGGAGGCCCTCATTTCTTCTTCTTCTTTTTTTCTTCTTTCTTTTTTTCATCATGTCAAACTTTATTAACGCATGCAGTACAAAAGTACTTTCCACATTTCAGAGACCATATAACCATACAGTGAAGCGCTTCACTTAACCCTTTATTGGGAGTGATTAGCCTGCAATGGAGTGATCTGCTAAAAAGCAAATAATCCATCATCACTCATAATCAGGGAAATACAGATCAAAACCACATTGAGATACCACCTCACACCAGTGAGAATGGCGCACATTAAAAATACAGGCAACAACAAATGCTGGTAAGGATGTGGAGAAAAAGGAACTCTTACACACTGCTGGTGGGATTGCAAACTAGTCCAACCACTATGGAAAGCTGTATGACGAGTCCTCAAACTGCTAAAAATGGAGCTTCCATACGACCCAGCAATACCACTCCTGGGAATCTACCCAAAGGACACAAAAACAATAATCCAAAAGGATACATGCACCAGTGTGTTCATTTCAGCACTATTTACAATAGCTAAAGTATGGAAACAACCCAGATGCCCAAAAATAGATGACTGGATCAAGAAGATGTGGAATATATACACAATGGGATACCATTCAGCATTCAAAAATGATAAACGCATGCAATTCACAGCGACATGGATGGAACTAGAAGGAATCATGCTCTGTGAAGTAACCCAGAAAGAAAGAGAAAAATATCGAATGGTTTCACTTACAACAGGGAATTAGGGGATCCAAATATGAGAGCGACACCCAGAGAGGGAGGGAGAGTATAAGGACTCAAAATGGGGTAGAAAAGGGCACAAGGGACCATGGTTATGGGTCACGGGTGAATTGGTGGTGGTTTACCCAAGGGGAATACAAAATGTAAAAGATATAAATAACAATTAAAAAAAATTAAAAAAAAATAAAAAGCAAATTAAAAAAAAGAATCTGGCAGAATTCTACTTTTTTTTCCTTTTACCCAGGACAGTTACAATTTATTCATTGTTTATTTATTTATCTATTTATTGTTTTACATCCCTGTTGACAGTATAAAATTTCTCCCCTCGGGTATGTTACCATGGCTCTCCCACTACTAGAACACCCATAATCCTCCTCCATAGACCATCATGTTCTCTCCCCACCATCCCCGTTCTCACTCATGATCAATTTTTGACGGTTGGTTTTAAAGTTTGTCTTTGTCTATGGGGTCCTCCCCCTTTCTATTCTAGGGTTCTGGCTGAAGCATTTTCCCCAAGAAGCTTAGCTTCCTATGGGCTCCTCTCCTGACTTACCCTCCAGCTCCTACACCAGTCAGGTCCTGGGGGCTCAGGGCAGATAGGGTGAGGAGAGGAGGTGGTGTCACCCTAGGGAGGGGCTCCAGGGAAGGGAAACTGAGTGTGTCCCTGCTTGCCTCAGCCTGTCCCCTACATCCGGGGAGCGTGAGACTGACTGTCAGCTGGGGAAAGGGGTGACGAGAGAAAGCAGCTGAGGAGGGGCAGGGAACCCCCGTCTGGACTTGTTGGGCTAGCCTGGTGCAACTATTTCCGCTGATGAAAGGGCCCTGATAGGTACAGTGGCAGTAACTGACGCTAACTCCAAATCTGAGCCCTTCCTATCTCCCCAAGCTGGGCATACCCAAGGGTCCTGCTAAGGAGGACAAAAGCCAGAGAGAAGAAAAGAGTGGGTCTCCTGCTGCCACTGGGAACAGTATCCCAGGGGCAGGGCATGGAGGCGGAGACTGATCTAATTTTTCCTCCTTCAGCCCAGCAGGGCAAGAAAGTCAGGGCTCCCAGGGTGGGGGGAGGTAGACTAAGCCAGGACCAGAGAGGAACAAGGCCAAGGAAGAGGGACAAGGGACTTTCTCCCTCCTTCCCCACCAGGGGATATATACACACCCTTCTGACCATTCAACTATAAACTCAGAGAGCTACATTCTATCTATTCGCCGGGGGTGACCTAGAGGAGAGCAGGATTGTTGTTGAACATTCATTTTACAAACTCTCTAATCACTTGCCTTCTGCCAAGCTGACATAATAACAGATAAGTTCACTGAGCATGTCCTGTGTGCCAGGCAACCTTCTAAGACCCTTAGGTGCACAACCTCAATGACTCCTCGCAACAGCCCTATGAGGAAGATGCTATCATCACCGCCATTTTACACACGCAGGGCCCAATGTGGTTAAGGAAATTGTGAGAGTTCAGAGGCTGAGTAGAGATGGGAACAGAGACCCCAGGGCTTGAGGTCCTCACCACTGTGCCAAACTCCCTGCAGGGAATTCACATTGCCAAGGAGGAAACAAGGACAGCTTGTAACCAACTTGTAAATGAAGAAAGACCTATAATGAGGAAAGGTTTCCAATAAAGATATGCAAAGTCCAAGAGTCCCAGGGGAAGGGTCACTGGGGGGAGAGGCCATAGAGGGGACAAAGACCAGGAGAGTCTCCAAGACAATAAACATTTGAATTGGAATTGAGGGAACTTTTCTTTTTAACTTTTCAAACTACAACAAAATACGTACGATATAAATTTACCATTTTAACTATATTAAGTATACAGTTCAATGAAAGTTTTTAATTTTGATGAAGTTGAATTTATTTATTTTTTTCTTTTGTTGTCTATGCTTTCAGTGTCATATTATACTCAAGAAATCATTGCCAAATTAAGGTCTTGAAGATTTCCCCCTATGTTTTCTTCTAAGGGTTTTTAAGTTTTAGCTCTGAAAGTTAGGTCATTAGTTCATTTTGAAGTAACCTTAATATATAGTGTAAGGTGAGGTACAATTATTTCACCTGCAAATAGAAGTACTTTTACTTCTTTCATTTCAACTTTTCCTTTTCCTGCCTAATTGCTCTAGCTTCCACTACTGTTTTATAGAAGTGCCAGAAAACAGGCATTCTCATCTTGTTCCTGATTGTAAAAGTAAAGCTTTCTGTCCTTCATCATTGAATATGCTGTTACCTGTGTGTGTTTTCATATATGGTCTTTGTCGTGTTCAGAACGTTACCTTCTATTCCTAGATTTGGTGTGTTTTTATCATGTTTTCATATTTGTCAAATGGTTTTTCCAGGGCCTCCCTGGTGGCATAAGGGGTTTAAGTTTCAGCACTATGAAGCAATCTGCAGTTTGAGCCCCAGCCAGGGAGCTTCCCACATGGTGCTGCAGACCTCTCCTGTCTCGCCTGCTGCTCCCCTCAGCAGTATATTTCAGTCCAACTGCCTTTTCTGCTCTCCACTTTGTCTCTGGTGAATCCTCTCACCACCTCACACCTCTGGCCTACACCCCAGTTCTTATATACATAAATAAATAAATCTTTTTTAAAAAAGAAGTTTTAACATTGTTAATTTTTCTCTACTGCTTTCCTAGTCTCTATTTTATTTATCGCTAATATTTACTAGTTCCTTCTTCTATTAGTTTCGGGGTCACTTTGTTCTTCTTTTTCTAATTCTTTAAAGGGGTTTACTTAGGTTCTTGATTTTAGGTTTTTTCCTATCAAAATAATCCTTATTGAAATAGCATTGCATCATAACATCATATAGATCTCTCTTTTTTAATGTAGACATTTGCAGCTATAGATTTCACTCTAAGCACAGCTTTCTATGCATCTCACAAATTTTGGTGTGTTGTATTTTAATTTTCATTTATCTCAATGTATTTTCTAATTTCCCTGTGATTTCTTTGACCCACAGGTTGTTTAAGAGTGTGCATGGAAAGATGATTTCCACATATTTATGAAGTTTTCAGTTTTCCTCCTGTTAGTGATTTCTAGTTTCATATCCTGTAATCAGAAAAAAATACTTCGCATCATCTCAATCTTTTAAAATTTGTTAGTACTTGTTTTGTGGCTAACATATAGTCTATCATACAGAATGGTCTATGTGCATCTAAGAAAAGTGTGCATTTTGACAATATTGGGTGTTCTGCATGTGTTTCTGGTCTAATTTATTCATAGTGTTGTTAAGTTCTCTATTTTCCTATTGATTGTCTTTCTAATTTTTTTATCCATTACTGAAACTGGGACATTGATGTCTCCAACTGTTATTATTGTAAAATTGTCTATTTCTCCCTTCAGTCATATCAGTTTTTGCTTCACATATTTTGGGCCTCTGCTTTTAGGTGTGTATAGGTTATAATTGCTACATTTTCTTGCTGGCTTGAACCTTTTATTACTATATTATGCCCTTCTTTGTCTCTTGTGTTTTTTTTTTTTTTAAGATTTTATTTATACAAGCTGGAGTACAGGCCAGAGGCGTGGGGCGGCAAGAGGGTTCACCAGAGACAGAGTGGGAAGCAGAACAGGCAGATCAGAAATACACTGCTGAAGGGAGCAGTGGGCGAGGCAGGAGAGGTCTGCCACACCATGTGGGATTCTCCCGGGCTGGGCATTGAACCCGCATCGCGCGCTGCGCTGCCGACAGCTCCACAGCACAGCGCTCAACCGCTGCGCCACCAGGGAGGCCCCTCTCTTGTGATTTTTTTACTTCATTGTATGACAATAATGTAACAGTCTGTTTTGTATGACAACATAACAATAATATAACAATCCCAATTTCCTTTTGGCTACTATTTGTATGACACATCAGTAAACATTTGAACTGAAATTAAGAGTTGAAAATTTTTTTAAAATCATGTAAAACTTCTTATACACAGGAAAAGATGTCCAAAATATTTCACTTAAAGAGTCTGGTACTTACGTTTAAATAAAGCAGTACACTAGGTCCCATATTTTAGGAATATAATCTTTAACTGCCATCACTTACCTCATTTAATTAATACATTTTAAATTATTTGCCATGTATCCATGTTAAATTCAAGTTTCAACATGTGCAGATGAACATCATGAAAGTTTACAACAGTCTAGTTCTAAAAATTGTGGTGGTTTCTTACCAGTGTAGAACTGAATTTCTCTTCCAAGAAGATCTTACTAAGAAGACTACCATCATCATTTACCCTTAATCTCTACAACCTATGACATCATATTTTTAAAGGGCTTTATATGTACTAAGATATTTTAATTTTTCTAAGTATTTTTAAAAGGGTATACATACATATATACACATACACTTAGAAATATATATATGTATGTTTATGTTCAAATTCTATTCAGAAAATTAAGCCAGAAAAATTTGTTGGTATTCATTAGATTTCTTTTTAAAGATTTCTTTTTATCTATTTTTTTTAAAGATTTATTTATTTTTGCATACAAGCTGAGGTGCAGGCCAGAGTTGTGGGGTGGTGAGAGGGTTCACCAGAGACAGAGTGGGGAGCAGAACAGGCATATGGACTGAAATACACTGCTGAGGGGAGTAGCTGGCAAGGCAGGAGAGATCTGCTGCGCCCTGTGGGAATCTCCCTGGCCAGGCATTGAACTCGCACCGTAACTCCCAACACTCCACAGCACTGCGCTTAACCCATTATGACACCAGGGAGGCCCTATTTTTATCTATTTATAATACAAGAACTGGGGTGTAGGCCAGAAGTACAGGGGATGAAATGATTCACCAGAGACAGAGTGGGGAGCGGAACAGGCGGATCTACTGAAATACACTGCTGAGGGGGGAGCAGTGGGCGAGACAGGAGTGGTCTGCTGTTCCATGTTGGTTAGATCCCTGGGCAGGGATCGAACTTATGCCACAATGGCTGGCAATAACTTGATTGCATTGAGACTTTAACCCCTGCACCACCAGGGAGGCCCTAGAGTTCATTAGATTTTAACCAAATGGAGTAGTTCTTCATAATATCAACTATATAGTAAGGAAATTAAACACTAACTTCATCTATATTCAGCTTAAATGGTTGCATATTTTTAAAGTGCCAAGAAAAATAGGCAACATTGTACATTTGAAATTTTTTTTACTTAGGACAAGACGTAGGTTATCAACCTAATCTCATTTTTTTAAGTATGTGTGCATTTATACATATTTAAAGAAATGTATATTATATATATATGCATTTTAAGATTTCATGATTATACCCATATACTTTAACAGTGGTTATCTCTAGTCATTGGAGCTAGTGAGAAAGGAAACTCTTCCTTTTTTTCCTTTTTTCTTCCTTTTCTTTCCTTTTTATTTACAATGAGCATGTATAACTTTCATAGTTAGAAAAAGCAACAATGTTTTCATCCTGATAGTAAAATGAGTAGGCATTCACTGTAGAAATAAAGTTGGGAGCGACCAAGTAGGCAAAGGGAACAGCACAGGCAAAGGCAAAGAGGCATGAAAACCATGCCCTATTACAGAAACTGCCAGCCACATGGCATAACTGGAGGGCCCTGGAGGTAGCTGGAAAAGATGTGTTTTCAGGGGCCATATTATCAAGGACCTCCATTTCATAAAGAGTTTAGAGTCAGTTTTTGGCATGAGGGCAGGAAAATGACAGGTTTTGATTTACATACTAAGCAAATTAGTTAATGGGGGTGAGGAAGAGCCTCAAGGCTGGAAGGCCAGTGGGAAAACTCTTGCAGTATTTGAGGAAAGAGAAGAGGGGGCTGGAACCGAATCAAGATTTAGTAGGCAGAGAAGAAAAATGGAAATAAGAGATAAGCGGAGGCCAAATCAGAAAACAATTATCCCTAAGAGGGAAGTGAGTTCATCTGTCTCACCAAGGTCTTCAGGGCAATGACTTAGCTTGACACACTACTAGCAGGAGACCAGGTCTAGAGATGATGGTGATTCATGAAGAGGAGGAGGAAAATTCCATTAAAAGGGCCCTGCGTCCCTTTACAGTTTACAAAACCCTTGCCATCCATCTTCCAGAACACTATAATGTGTCTTCCCATTGTCCAGATGAAGAAACTGAGGCCTGGAGAGGTGGTACAACCAGAGCAAAACCCAGAGAGCACCATTTACTAGGCACATGTGTAGACAGCTGTTGCTACCCCTAGCAAAGCCTGAGCAACAACTGTGTGTTCACCTTCTGTGTGACCTTATAAATTTACATGACCTGGGGCCTCCCTGGTGGCGCAGTGGTTAAGCGCTGCGCTGTGGAGCTGTTGGCAGCGACGACGCGAGTTCAACACCCGGCCAGGGAGAATCCCACATGGTGCGGCAGACCTCTCCTGCCTCACCCGCTGCTCCCCTCAGCAGTGTATTTCTGATCTACCTGTTCTGCTACCCGCTCTGTCTCTGGTGAACCCTCTCGCCACCCCACACCTCTGGCCTGTACCCCAGCTTGTATGTATAAATAAAAAAAAATAAAAATAAAAATAAATTTACATGACCTTCTGTGCCTCAGATTCCTCTTTTATAAAATGAGAGGGTCCACCTACCTCACATGATCACTGAAAGGATCAACAAAGGTAAAGAGTTTAAACAGAGCCCAGCATCTAATAAGTGCTCAATAAATATGCACTCATTACTTTTTAATAATGCTTGGTATCTACACAGTACTCCAGACAGATCACCTGGAAAGAAAGAATGGGGTGAGGGGGAACTAAGCTTCTGGCACTCACCAGGCTCCATCCTTACTGCCTGGGCCTTGACTCCTATGAAAAAAGACCCCGAGACTAGAACCTTCATTCTTGGTCTAGTTCACTAGGGAACTGGGGCTATTTGTAGGCCCCACCCCTTCTATGTAGTTCCATGTTCTATTAGTTCTATGTTATATTATTTCCAAATTCCTTGAACTTGCAAGTTCATTTCCATGTACTCACTTGTTCATTTATTTCCCCATTCACTTACTAAAGAAACATGTACCAAATCCTGGTCTGGGCCTGTGCTGGGGTTTGGGACTACAAAGAAAAGCACAGTCTGGGCCTGCCTTCAGGGAGCTCACCAGGTAGTTAACTCACCCACTCACTCATTTATTCGTCACTTACTAGGCGCCTTCTCTGGGCCACACACAGACACTATTTATACCTACTCCTGCCTTTGGACACAAAGAATTATTCAGGGAGTCATTTCCCAGTGGTTGTTTTGTTTCCAATCCTTTTCTCATACTTTTCCTCCTGTGCACCCACTCTGTGCCCACACATAAAATCACACAGAGAAACCACAACAGAGGTCCAGGAAGAGTAAACATTTTCCCCATATTTCTCATGGCTGAAGATCTTCCTCTAGTTCCTGGAGTCTAGAGGGAAGAGCAACAACAACTGAGTCCTATGGCCTCTCATTCATTCAATCAGCAAGCGACTTAGTGAGCGCCATGTCTAGGCCAGGACCATCACTGGGCAGCTTGGGGGTAACAGAAACAAATGACAAAAGAGCACCCCTTCTAGGGGTCTCCACTGAGTGGGTCAACAGCTCATTCTTTCATGAGTATCTACCGAGCATCTACTCTGTGCCAGACATCAGTCAAGGCTTTGGGACTGTGAAGCTCCTGCCCTCCCAGAGCTTGCCGTCTCTAGACAGAGACAGGCAATGGGCAAACACACGCATAGATGCCTGTCTACAATGACGGTTCTGAAGAAAATAAGCCAGTGTGATATTATGTGTAGACAATCTGAGTTGTTTGCGTTGGAGCAGGGCATGTTTGTTCTCTGGGCCTCAGTTTCCTCACAGATAACAATCATATCTACCTCTCATGAAGAGGATATAATATGTGTGAAGCCTAGCACTCAGCACGCATTATATATTACCTTATTTTTTAAAAAATAGATGCATAAACAGATCATCAAAACACTAGGCAGTTAGTATAGGATAAAGCTGTACAGACACAGGCATTCTGGGAGCATGGGAGAGGAGCGCCAGGGGGCCAGGGGCAGCTTGGCAAGGAAAGACGGTGAGGACATTGGACACAGATGTTCTTCCTCCCCTCCCTCACCCTGAAGCACCTTGGCAACTCTCAGGATGTTGCCCCTTTGAGGAAAGGTGGGACAGGACAGAGAAACAGATGTGCCTCACCTCCCTCCAGGACAAGGGAGGAGAGAGGGTCCCCAAGGGCCACTGAGACCTTTGCAGGCACAGGGCAAGCAGGATAGTGCCTACTTTCACTGGTCATCTCCTTTCAGGGCCCCTAGGCCTCCAAAGTACCTGTTACCCTATTGGGTGATACAGATCCTCTGGACAAGGGTGCCCAGATGCTCGATTCATGTGAGATTAAATGAAAGGGCCATTCTCATTCATGGGGTCCCTTCCTAGATTCTGTGTCCCTTCCAGCAGCTCTGTGCTGGAGGTGTCATTGCCCTGTCCTCTCAGATGAGCACATGGAGCCTGCAGGAGAACACAGATCCTTCTCCGTCACTCAGTTCAGAAATGGCAGCGGGTGGTTAGAATCAGGCCTGGCTGCAAAACAGCTGCTCTTTTTATCTTTCTCCATTCTGCTTCTCAACAGGGAGCACACAGGAAAGATCACTGTGGGGTGAGGGGAGGGTAGAGAGGAGGTGAGGGGAATGAAGAGGGTGGAGGGAGTGAAGGATTGATATTGCAGCATAGAATGACCTAGAACTGAAGGGAGGGATCCAGGATTGTTGTGAGGGGCCACAAGGGGTTACAACCAGGAAGAAATGGAACCACAGGGAGGAATGCCCACCTGACCCAGCCCCATCCCAAAAGGCATCCTGGCAAACAGGATGAGGATGGGGCAAGGCTCCGCTGTCTGCACTAACCCCACCTCCAGCATCAACTCTTCAGGCAGCCCCACGTCAAGCCCTGTGCCCACAGGGACCAGGATGTGGGCACCCAGGGATGGACAAGCCCTGACGTAGACAACTCTTCGACCCCCATGCCCGGCCTCCACAGCCACAAGCCAAATACTCTTGTGGTTTGGGCTCCAGCCAAGCGCCCACACCCCAGCTCACGGGACCACAACTTCCCTGTTGCATCAGGTTTCAAGCGCATGCACAAACCCGGGAGCTTGTTACACAACTGGTGCGCGCACACGGCACCCACACACCCCGGGTGGCCTGACAATCCCACAGAAGAAACCACAGCCTTGCACGAGGGCACAGGCCCCTCTACAGCCTCCTGGCATGGAGAGCTGGGGGCGAGGTGGGAAGGACTCCTGGCCAGGAGCCAGGACTGTGCAGGCTCATTGTGAAAGCCCAGTAAGTCACGTCTCCCCTGGGAGCCTGTTTCCCAGCTAGAAAAGCAGCTCCCCTTCCACCCCTACGGCCGATCCACTCAGATAGCGACTTACCCGCTAGGCCATTCAGTCCCCTCTAAGCTCTCCAAAACCATTCTTCCCCTAGGAATGTCCAGGAGAAAGGGAGGCAGGAATTGCACAGTCGTAGAGATGGAAGACTGGATGACATGACCTCTAACGGGGCCCTTTCCTGATGGAACTTCCCTCCAAAAGAAGTGGGTATGGTTGGAGGGGAACCCCACGGTTATCTCCTCTGCCCTAGGAAGGGAGAGGACAGTGGTCAGAGCTTTTTCAGGTGAGGCTGAGAAGCAGGAGGCGGGGGAGGTCATTTTCTTTGCACTTTTGATTTTTTTTCATTTCTCTGCAACAAACATGTGTTACGTATTACTTTGCAATAGAAAGGGAGGCATGATGTGCTTGACGCATTAACCTCCCTGGGGCATTTGCCTTCTGACCAGGACATGCCTTAAACTGGTATTTCCCTAAGCACATTGTTTGAATCCCTAAAAGGACTGAGCAAAATCTAGAAGGTTTTCTTGACTGCAGCGCCTCCAACAGGCTCATCTGAGCCACGACCCTCTGGGAGGAATAATGGCCTTTTGCCCTTTTGCAGGGAAGCAGCTCAAGAGACACTTTCTAGGTACTGCTGGACGGACACAGGGTCTAAAGAGGCAACAGCCAGGCACATGCCCAACCGTGAAGGGCCCCTTTCAGAGGTGACAGAGCCCGAGTGTCGGGGGGCTCCAAGGGCAGATGCCCTGGGTAGTCACCTCCAACTGTGTGAGTCAAACCCCACTCCTTTACCAAGAACTGGCCCAAACCCTGCATCCCAGAGATGACAATGACTAATACAGGTAGTAATGTGGGTTGGCCCTGGCCTGCCGGCCACCACCCTGAGGTTACTTAGATCTGCAGTGACCCCTGCTGGCTCTGCTCAAAATCACCCTTCCCTTAGTCCTCACCTCCCAGGTCTGCCTCATCCTCCTTGCTCTCCTCAACTCTCCAGGCCCCCACCCTCCTGCGTCTACCCCCTTAGCGCTGACCCAGCCTATCAGGACCCACCCAGACCACTCCTGACCTCATTTCCCCATGCCAGGGGTTGAAGTCTGGCTGGGCTTTAACAGAGCCCATTGGTGAATTCTGGGGCCTAAACTGGAGAGACTGATGGCATGAGGACCAAGGGCATGGGCCACCCCCAAGACCACTAAAATAATAATCGTGGCGTACTTCCTTTCTTCTAGGAACAAAGCTAACCCTTTAGTGTAGATTATTCCATTTCATTTTCATAAGAACTCTAAGAAGTAGGCACGATTCCTGTATTAATCCTGCTTTCACGCATGAGAAAGTTAGTAAATGTCAGGGCTTGGATTCACATCCAGGCCTCTGACCCTAGCACCCATCCACCTACCCACTGCTATTTTACTATTCTTGCAGCATCTGCCCACCACCACGCCCGCCTTATGTTCAAGTATACTTTTGGCTCAGTGGGTCTTGCCCCTGCCCTCCAGGTTTGGCTCACAAAGCCCCTTGTCCTCTTCCCCTTGGAAAGGTGGGCTAAAGATTTTCATGTCTGGGACCCATCCCCCTTTCTGATAATTGTATCTAGATTTCTTTTGGGCAATATACAAGGTCTCAATAAAAGTGGCTTGGGTGGAGATGACTCCATACACCCCACATCTCCCACATCTCCAGGGGGACACATGTGATTCAGGCCTGGCTACTCAATCATCAAAACATCGTGGCCATAATGATTGGTTCAGGAAGGACAGATGACCCACACCAAGCCAACAGAGCCAATCTTGGGATTTTCCTGGGAAAGAGAATGGTTTTCTGCTTCGGAATTGCTAACCAGGTATGTGTCTATCAGGAGTTGCCAGAGAGCACGGCTAAGAGGGAGACGTACGCAGAGGAGAGCAGAGACCCAGCGCAGATGCCTTTATTCACATGGCACCAAAGCCAGGTACACCCCTGGACTCTGCAGTGACCACAAGCCAATAAATTACTTTTTCCTTGTTCTTGTCTTAAGCAAGTCAGTATTGGGTGTCTTCCTTTGAAACAAAGAACTATCAAAGCCGCTCCCCCTCCCCCCATTGTTAATCATTGTTAACAGCTGTGACTCCTTCTTGCCTTTTCCTCCTGTGCTTATTTAGACATACTGGACATTTTTTAAATAAAAATCGACACCACTGGCTACTCCTTCCTTCAAGATATATGCTTTTGCTTATTTTTTCTAAAATCTCACTCTCTTAGTTTTCCTTTGGCCCCTCTGAATTCCTGTCTGTCTCATTTTTCCTTTGTTGGCTCCTCTTTGTTTGCAAGAAACAGAAACCAACTCTGGCATTCATGAGGCCACCCCCACCCCCAGCCACACAAAAAAACGAATACGTTGGAAAATTATTGACGAACTAGTCCAGAGAATCAACGAGGAGGATGCAATGCCTTGCTTGGAAATAGGACTGCGTTGAACTCCAAAGGGCACTCCATCCCAGTGCCAGGAGGTTCAAGATGCCCAGTTCCAAGAGTCTGGCCAGCGGACGTGGACTCACATGGCTGCCCTGTGCTGTCTGTGGAGATGAGAAGGAGAGTCTGGTAGAGCGAGGCTTTCGGGACCCTTCCGTGCTCTAGAGTAGGAGAGCAGATCACCTGATTTATCATCCCATACCATGCAGAGAGACGATGCTAGAGACCAGGAGACCACAAAATCAGGGTGAATGTCTTCCCAGGTCCTCTGAGTTGTATCTTAGGTATTTTCTCATTCCGTACTGCTTTCTGGGCCTCTCTCTTGCTCCTTTGCTGACTGTAATTGCCACCAATTTGCTTACAATTATAGGAGACCTATCTCTTGAGGACAGATCCACTCACCCAGAAGCCTCTCTCCACGCACAGCTCACTGGACTGTCAACTCAGAGGGTCCGACTGAACTTGTCCTGAGCACAAAACTGCTCTTTCTTCCAGCTCTCTTAGCTCAGCAACTGCAACCACCAGTCACTCAGCCAATCATACCAGAAATCAGTAGCCACTAAGTCACTTTCAATGCCCTGCCAGACTAAGGACCTTTACACATGCCAGTCCCTCTCTCTAGCACTCTAATTTCCATGTCCCCCAGCTCTCACCTGGCTGCTTCCTGGACACTTCTATCCATCTCTTCTTTAGTAATAGAATTGCTCATCTATAGCAAGGCCCTTAGCTACCCAAATAAAGACAAATTATCCAGCCTTCTTGTAGCGTATGGTCATCTAACCAAGATACGGACAGTAGTATGTAAGAAGAAATGGTGTTTGCTACCTACAAATGTGAGTCCTTAAAGGAGCCTTTCTTGCTCCTCATTTTTCCTTCCAACTGATTGGACTGTGGGTGTAATGGCTGGAGTTGGAGCAGCTATTTTGGATTATGAGATGGAAGTTGTATATTTGAGGATGGTGGTGCAACACACTAGGCAGCGGGAGCCTGGGTGTCTAATCTAGAGCTCTCCTGCCTGTTCTGGGCTGTATAGCTCTGATCTTCATTGATGAGAGAGAAATAAACTTTCATTTTGTTTAAACCTGTTATGGGGGAGTGGTGTCCTGTCACAGCTAAACCTGATCCTAACATGCTCATCCTATAAGCCTCAGTTTAAATGTTTAATTTCAGTTTAAATTTCCTCAGGAAAATCTTCCCCAGTCACACAGACTCAAGTAGGTCAAACTGTATAAATTCTCATAGCACAGCATCCTATACTTCTCTCTAATGCCTTTCAAATTTGTATTGAAGTATTTTTCCTAGTGTATCAACTTATTGTCTTTCTCTCTATTTGAACATAATAATTTTCAAGAGGCAGGAATTAAATCCTTAGCAGTCAAGCAATAAACCTTGTTGACGAAATGAATGAATAAATGAATGAATGAACTTAATACCTTAAATGAGACTATTCCCCATTTCATGAGTCAAGTTCCTGCAAGTTGTTTCCTTTGCAGATTGACCCAAGCAGACCCACTCCCCTGATTTGTCAGATGCTCTCACGGTGTCTAACCTCATACCTGGACACATACCCTGCCTCCAACCCTGCATTTTGGATGATTCTAAATATTTGGAATCATCTATTTGCAACATCCAAGTTGGCCTTAACGTGTCCCAGCTTTCAGCTCAGCAAACTGGCTATTGTCTTGTTGGAAATCTCTTCCAGAAAAGAGGAAGGGATACTCATCACCCACCCAGGCAATGCCCACTCAGGCTTTGACCCAGGAAGTCATCCAAAGAAAGGAGTCTCAGGGCCAGGGGAAGCCCTCCTGGTGCTCCCTGTCTCCAACTCCTGCTCTTAATGTTTGCTCTGATGCCCCCAGGCCTTCTCTGACCTCCTCTTACTCTCTCTGCAGAGTCCATCTCTGCACTTTTATTTTCTATCTTTGGGGAGCCCCCAAAGGTGTGAGGATATGCCTAGATAATGCCATGTGGAGGGTAAGGAATGAAAGAAGGGCTAGGGGTAGTCCCCACCAGCTGTAAGCACCTTGTCTTCCTATACTTGGCATGGTACCTGGCACATAGTAGGCACTTAGGAAATGTCTACTGGATAAATAGAAAGGCTGTCTTGGGGGGGGGAAAGGGCTTGTTGTGGCAGATAATCTGAGATGCTGCCGCTGGGTGGTCTCAGGACTGGAAGCGAGAGTAAGATGGGAAGGTAGCAAGAGCAAGATGGGAAGGTAGCAAGAGCTAAGGGTCTGTTTCTGTTTCTCCCACTGCCTCAGAGAGAGGACGGGGCACAGCCCAGAGTGGGGGGGATGCAAGGGGGTTGGTAAGAACTGATCCCAGCAGACCCTCTTCCCACACTTATCCCCTCCCCTAGCCAGGCGTCTGTGGGTGAGCAAGCACATTTGGCTATTGTCTCTGATCTGTGACTCTGCTGCTCCTCTTGATAGAGCAGAATCAAAGCAGCGGCTGCCATGGGGCAGGGACACACAGGGGTCTTCCAGGCCACTGTCTCCCCCTAACTCCTAGCCATTCCCAGGGGTCAGGCTGACTCCAGGGAGGGCCAATAAACAGCAGTTTCAAGTTGGGTAACTCAATTACAGCTGTCACCAAGAAGGGCCTTCGGGGAACATCAGGCTCAGTCCAGGCTCTGCCTTGCAGGGCAGATGAAGAAACTGAGGCCAGAGAGCAAGGATGCGCCCACCGCCAGAGCACAGCAGAAGGCAAGGCCCCAAGGCTCCTGGCTCCAGGATCTGTGCTATTTGCTACGCCAAGTGGACACTAGTGAAGAAAAGGGGGTCTGAGGATTTCGAGTGGAGACTCAGGACTTCAAAGGAGGAATTCCTCCCCCACCCACCCTGGAGTAAGGAAGAACATGTGCTCTGGAGCCAGAAGGACTGGGCACAAATCCTAGCCCCGCCTCTCATCAACAGTATAACCGTCAGCAAATGTCAACCTTTCTCTGTGCCTCCATTTCCGCAGCTGTAAAACACAGATAACAGCAATTGTATGTACTAATCTTACAGCGAGCATGGGGGAATTAAATGAGTGGGTACTTATAAAGGGCTTGGAAAGTGCCTGATCTGTAGTAAGCACTCAATAAACCTCTGCTGTCACTATTGGATGGTCATCGAAAGGTCTCTTGTTCTGCCAAAGTCTTTGCTAACCCAGCAAAAGGCTCTCCCCTGAGGAGTGATTTGCAGTGGCCAGTGGGTGTGAGTGAAAGCTGGGGCCCCTCCCGGTGCTCTCACTCACCCCACCCTCCAATCTCTTGTCTCTGGGACTCAGTGGCCCCTCACCTCTCCAGTCGCCAGCCTGTCTGCCCAGCTCTCACGCCTGATGCAGAGATAAACACATCCCACGATAGTATTGTTTCCCACTTCCCAAAGCTCTCAAGTGTGATCCTAGAGGGTGGGATTAACCTGGCATTTGGGCAGCTTAGGGGTTTGGAAGAATTGAAAGAGGCTGTTCCCAGGGCCGGCCGGGACCATCCTTAAAGGCAGTGGAGGTGACTTGGCTTGCAAGGAAGAGGCAAGGGGAGCAACTGTGGCCTGGGTTTCTGGAATATTCGATCATGCTGCTCCCCCCTCTCTCTCTTTCTCTCTCTCTCTCTCTCTCTCACACACACACACACACACACACACACACACACACACACACACACACACACACACTGGCCTAATGGGGAAGGAGGAGCTGCCCAACTGAATGGAGAAATAGGACATTCCTCTCTGACAGTTAATTCTCTCCCTGCTCCCGGATCAGAAACTTCTGCTCCCTGTATCCCTCGGGTGGTTGAACAAACCAGCCAGAACAAACTAGTCAGCATCCATGGCAAAGAGAACCCATAGCTCTCAGAACCTATGATGAGCCAGGAAGGCAAAAGGAAGGGGAGCCTGGTGGAAAGGAACACGGGCCGTGCTCACTTCACAGGGGAAGAGGCCTTCCTCCTCTCCCAGCCCGGGCGGGCCACTCCTCGCCCCACTCCCCAGTACTCCCAGTACCGCCACTCTCATGACCTCACTGCCATGACCAGGCCACGCAGGTGGCCCAGAGCCAGGGGCCCACCAAAGTCCACATTCCCCCAGAGACTACCATGAGCCAGGCGGGGCTGGGATATGTCGCTCAAACAACTTCCACCCGCCTGAACCCACGCCGGCAAAGACAGCCTGTCCTGCTTCGTGTTTACGCTAGAGGCTCACTGCCCCCTCAGTAAGGCTGGACTCGAGGCCGTCTTCTACTGCTGCTCCCATCGGTCAGCCAGATCTTTCCTGATCCTAATCTCTCCCCTGCAAAATTCTGCTCAGCTTTCGTGTCAGAGCCCCGCCGCCAGCCCAGTCACCTTGCCCACCTCAAACCTCTGCGTTATTTCACAGAGCCACAGCAATGTGATAGTGGAGGTGAAAGAGACAAGGGGAAGGGTTGGAAGTGGTTACTTGGACATGGACGTACTGGCTGGGACAGTAGTTCTAGCAGCTTCAGAGGCAAGAATGGTGACGAAGTGGTAAAGGTGCATGGGTGACAGTGGTAGAGGTGATGGTGATGGTGATGGATGGGCTGATGGTGGAGGTGGTGGCCGTGCTGGAGATGATGACGGCAGTGGAGTCAGTGACGGTGGAGGGGAGAGCAAAGGTGTCTCCTCCCTCTCTAAGGCTCAAGGACCGGGATATGTAAGGAGACCCCCCCATAGCTCCTGGTCCTGTGGTGCAGCAGAGCATTCCCAGCTCCGCTGGGGGCAGGGGGCCTGTACCCACCTCCATACCTGTGAGGACAGTAGACGGATTCACACTGAGGCATCCAAGACTCACCAAGTCTCCATTTCCTGGGAAGAGCTTTGCTTCAGATCTTAAAGACCGTCAGTCCTGCCCTCAATTCTGACTCACCACTTGAATCACTGATTTTTTTTTTTAAAGATTTATTTATTTATGCATACAAGCGGGGGTGCAGACCAGAGGCGTAGGGCTGTGAGAGGGTTCACCAGAGACAGAGTGGGGAGCAGAACAGGCAGATCGACGGAAATACACTGCTGAGGGGAGCAGCGGGCAAGGCAGGAGAGGTTTGTCACGCCATGTGGGAATCTCCCCGACCGGGCGTTGAACTCATGTCGCCACTGCCGACAGCTCCACAGCGCAGCGCTTAACTGCTGCGCCACCAGGGAGGCCCTTGAATCACTGATTGCTGCTGTCTGACCTCCGACACCAACGCCTGACCACTGCTCCTGCCTCTAGCTCTGCTTCCATGCCACCTGCTGACGGGTACTGCTGGCCTGAGCCTGATGTCTCCAAAAGAGCTATACACTGGTGCCTGGTACCCTGGCACCTCCTCTCAAGGAGCTGTCCAATGCTGTTTGATCCTCTACGTCGCTACCTGCTGGCCAGCGCTGACCAGCACTACTGACCTATCTCAGCCACCTCTAAGAGGTGCTCAGTCATCTCTAGGAGTTTTCCACCGCTTCTGAGGTGACAGCACCGCCGCCCAACCACCACTCCTGCCTCTGGAACATCTGGCACCACCAGAGTGGTGCTGTTGCCTCTGGTTCTGTCCAATCCAGCCTCCAGACCAGTACTGTCGGCTACTGTCATGCTGCCTCAGCAGTGCCACCTGGGACTACCCACCACGATTTGGGTCCTGGTCCTCCACTTAACCATGTGCCAACAGCTTCAGGCTCTCACCGAATGGACACCATCTTCAACAGTTTTAGGTTTGGATACTGGACAACACAGACACTATCTGGGTTAGGACAGATGGCCATTTGTGGCCTTAGAAACTCTTTCCTTTTTCCTTCTCTCTCCTACCCCTTTTAAATAAACCCAGTTGCTGTTGCACTGAGTCTGTCATGTCTAGCAACTGTAAATGCACAGGTAAAGGCCCACAAACCGTGACGTTCCCCAGGTTTGCAGTTTCAAATAGACCATCAGGTGTGTCCCTGAGGACTGCAGGAACATCGTGCTGACTAAAGATTGTCCAGGGCATCCAGACACAGAGGTCCCCAGAGCAATGGGGACCTTGCCCGTTACTCTGTGAAGCATAATATGTTCCCCTCCCAGACCTCCAGAGCCTTCCTCTCCAACTTGAAGTACATAGCATCTGACCTAGAAACTGCTGAGCCTTTCCTTGAGAGAAGGCAGAAAGAGGCCAGGCGTAGGAGACAAAGGCTCCAGTGCTGGAATCCCAACTAGATGGAGCAACTTTGGGTCAGAATCTCACTGTAAAATGGGAACCACACATCTTACTGGCAGAGTCACTGTAAAGACTGAACTCAGGATCTTTTATGGTGCCTGGCACAGAAATGTAACATGATAAATAGATCTTTCTCATTCTGTTTTCCAAGGCTTCCTTATCAAGGTCTGGCCTACCCACATACCCCTTCATATGCTTCCCCATGTTCTTTCTAGAACTGCCATAAAAAATTACCATACATGGAATGACTTGAAACAGCAGCTATTCATCCCCTTGCTATTCTCAAGGCCAGGAGTAAGACATTGAGGTGTCAGCAGAGTCAGGGTCCCTCTGAAGCCCCCAAGGGAGAAATCTTCCTCACCTTTCACTTGCCAGTATCTTGAGGTATTCCCTGGCTTGGGGCTCTCTCTCTGCCCCCATCTTCACATGGATCTTCCCAGGGCCTTCTCCCCCCGGCCTATGTATGTTCTTTTCTATTTCTTTTAGGGAAACTTTCATTGGATTTAGGGCCCAGAATAACCCAGCATGCAGTCAGCACAATCCTTACCTTAATTACATCTGCAAGGACCCTATTTCCAAGTAAGATCACAAGCTAATGGTCTAGGTGAATATAAATGGGGGGAGGAGAACTCTTCAACTCACTACACCCGACCAATCTTTGAATAAGCCAAACCTAACTCCCTACTCCCTTCTGCCTGGTGTAGCCATGGGCCCCGTCCCTCTACCCCATCCCAAGCCTGTTCCTGGACATCCCCTGCCCCAGCCAGCCTGTAACGCCCCAGGCCACGCGTCCAGGCCTCCCTGGTGCCATGCGTGCCTGCCTGTGTGCATGTGCGCAGATCCCCTTTTCACTTGGCGGTAAGAAAGGGGGATTCTAGGCTTGAGCTGGAGCCCACAGGGGCCTCTCTGCTCGGAAATGCTCCTTCCTCTCCCCCTGGCAGCTGTTTGGCTTGGCGGGAGCCCAACTGGCAGGCTCAGCAGCCAAGGAGCCCTGCGGGGCAGGGGGAGGGAATAGTGAGGAGCAGGCAGCTCCCTCCTCAGGCCCAGACCCTGGGAGCTGGGCCAATGGTGGGCCTCCCTGCTGCTTGGCCCCAACCCCCTCACTCTTGGTTCTCCTCCTCCCTGCTCTTCTGTCCTCTCCATCCCACAAAGGGGAATTCTGGAGACCCTCCACCACCCCGCCCTCGCCAAGGAGGAGACGTGCAGAAGGGGAGCAGCAACTGGCAGAGCAAGAAACACACAGAGAGAATGAGCGGTCAGCAGACCCTGGAGCTTTGCTCAGGGGGCCTTTGGGTACTCTTTGAGGGCACCCCAGGACAACCTGGACTCTTTCCAACCTTCAGATACCCTATACCCTGTTCCTTCCATGTCCCCCAAATCTCCTATCTCTGGCACACCTGCCTTCTCCTTCCAGGGCCCCTCTGAACACCTAAGCTGTTGCTCATTTTTTTGAGTTAGTCCTCTCCGCAAATAAGCAGGACTAAAGTAATGCTTCCAGCCCCCAGCAGGTCCTCTGACACTTTACCACTGGCAGAAAGATAGTGAAGAATATGCAGGGAAGGACACAGTATAATAAGCATGGGTTTTAGGATCTAAAAGTTCAGTGATTAAATCACCGTTCTGCCACTTAATTCCTGTGTCACCCAGAAAAGGTAACTTAACCTCCCTGAGCCTGGATTTTCTCTCATCAAAATAGGGGTACTCATAACTGACTTCTAGGCTGCAGAATGGCATTGCCTCTGAAACAAGGTGAGTGGTGTTCCAATGGTAACAGCTCATTGCAGGCCGGACATGGCACTTGGTGTTTTGCATGGATTATCTCACTTAACCCTAATAATAACTTCACAAAACAGAAACTATTTCATGGCTAGGGGGCCTGAGCAGTTTGCCACGGGGCCAGGTGCTGGTAAGTGGCTGCACTGGGACTGGATTCCAAGCACTGTGGGTTCAGACTCCCCACTCTGAGCCACCGTGTTCTGCTGCCTCCTCACTCGTAGCTGTCACTACCATCATCAGAAGGAATGCATGTTTTATACATACTTGGGAAGAAAAATGTACCAAGGGCATGGTTTTTAAACCTCTCTGGGCTTCATTTTAAAACTTGATTTTTAACCCCATCATCACTCAATTCACTTGTTTCAGAGAAAGGACGCGAATTTGTGGCCAGTGAGCAAGGTTCAGCATTAGCACAACTGGTGCCAGTCGTTGTGTCCTATTCTTGTTGCAGAGGGATCATGGCACCAGAAGTCATTCTCCCTCATCAGTCGTGACCCAAAGATGCCAAATTTGTCACCACATCACTGTTGAGTGGAAGTGTTTCCTGAAGTGGGACATAACTGTGTGGTTGCCTTTGCCAGGGAACTTCAGCGCAGTAATGTGAATGGGGGAATAGCTGGATGTTAAACAAGAAAAGAAGGGGCCAGAGAGAGCAGCTGAGCAGCAGGGGCTTTCCCGGGGGCCCCTGCAGGTGCAGCACAGAGGTCTCCCTTGCCCTGACACACGAATTTGCATGCAGTCTTTGAGTAAGAATCTGCCCAGCTGCCTTGGCAACTCTGAAGTCCTGGATGCTGAGACCAGCCCAGCCCAGCCTCCCAGCCACGGCAGGAGACCACTGGACCGGAGGCTCCCGAGGCTCTCATGCTTTGGCACATCTGGAAACAGTTAGCCTCCATCCCTTCTCCCACCTCCCCCTCCCTGTTCCAGCTGTTCTCTGTGGCTAATTCTGGGAAGTACCCCTCAGCCATGGCTGCTTGCAGAAGCGGGTGGGGGAGGAGGGTCTGCCCCACCATAGTGGGGTGGAGGGAAGTGGGCCTGTCAGCTGAGGGTTAATATGAGTAACCATGGTCCCCAGCAGAGGTAGGCTCCTCCTCCCCCAGTCCTGCAGACAGCCAGTTGGGGTTACTAGGGGTTGAGTAATGAAGAGGGATGTGGGAGGGGGAAGGCAGGGGCGAGTGTTGAGGGAGACCAGTGAGCAGAGATTGAGAGAATGTTTCTGCTGGAGAAGATCGTCAAAAGGTCATCTGATATTGTCCATCCGCCTGCTGCCTGGGGGTCACGCTGACCGCATGTGTAGTGGAGAGAGACTCTTATAGTAGAGCAAGCTGGGTCACAATCCTGGCTCCATCCCTGTTAGTCTGTGTGACCTTGAGCAAGGTCCTTACCCTCTCTGAGCCTGAGCAGCCTCCTCTGCGGCAAGGGGGGACAGCACCTCCCCCACAGAGGTTTCTGTGGTCTGGCCCACAGCCTTAAACATTCACTCCCTGGTCTCCGAGAGCTGCAGGAGCTTCACGGACACCTTCCCCTTGCTCGATTCCCTGTCTGTTTTCGGGGGTCTCGTGCTCTCCTTCCTGCACCCAGCACACCCACCCCACTCCTGCAGCTGGTTTTGAAGTTTCGAGAATCTCCCTCCTCTCTGTCCACAGCTGCCTTCCTCACTTTCCTAAACTGGTTGACAACCCCTGCTGAGGGCGCTTGCCTCCAATCTCCCTTAGTACCTGTGGCTGGAGGAGGGGGGGCGTGGAACATCTCTGAGACTCAGTGATCCAGGGGGGTAAATGCCATCACTGCTACAAAGGTGCTTCCTGATGCACTACCATGTGTCCTTTTTACAGCAATTCCAAAAAATAAGATTCTTAGTCTCCATTTTATAGCTGTAGAGGGGAGGACCAATGTTGCCATTCACTATAGATTTGCTGTATACCACGCCAACTGCTGGGTCTCAGAGAAAAACTGGGGGAATTCTGGATTCACCCCTTGAAAGACATGGCTTTAAAAAGCCTAAAAAGCCAGGACTGGCTCACACTCCCTGAAGGAACTGCTGCAGAGCCCGCCCCTCGTGGTGATGGCTTGGCCTCTCTGGAACAGCTGTTCAGCTCCCCAAGGAGCTGTGCCTTCACCTGCACTCTGGAAGCCCCACAAGCACAAGGCCTCCAGGCTCCACCTCACTCTTGCCTTTCCTCTCCCCACTCCCTAATCCACACGCCCTTAACCTGCTCAGTGACTGGTCTGCAAGAGCCAACCCAGGTTGGTTCTCTGTTTTTAAGATTTATTTTTATTTATTTATGCATATAAGAACTGGAGTGTAGGCCATAGGTGCAGGGGGTGAGATGACTCACCAGAGGCAGAGTGAGAAGCATAGCAGGAGGATCTACTGAAGTACACTGCTGAGGGAAGCAGTGGGCAAGACAGAAAAGGTCTGCTGTGCCATGTGGGAAGCTCCCTGGCCAGGGATCGAACTCATGCTGCAGTGGCTGTAGCCTGTGTTGCAGTGGCTGCTGATAGCTTCATAGTGCTGAGACTTAATGCCTTGTGCCACCACGGAGGCCCCATGTTCTTTGTTATTTTTAAACTACCATTCAGGCACAATATGGACAAAGCATTGAAAGGCAGCTTTAGCTCCTGAATCAAGTCGGGGCCCTCAGGATGCACAACCTGTAATCTTGGGAGTTCAGCAGTCCCCACCACCACCCAGTACTAATCAAAGTATTCTCTTCACCCCCACAGAGCCACACGGCTGCTGGCCCCTCCCCTACAGCACCCTGCGCCCTCAGGCATCATTGCGGCAGTGTGCTGGAGGGCGAGTACTAGCGGAGGTCCTGGGTTCTCTCCCTTCTGGTTGCCAACAACTTACTGTGTGGCTCCCCCATTGGGTGGCATCTCCTCACGGGGCAGGGGTGGGGTGGGGGTGCAACATGCTCAGAGCACAGAGTGCAGACCCCAAGCCCTGGACTCCTGGCTTCTCTCCCAGCTCTTCACTGGCTAGTTTTGTGAACCTGGGAATGTTACTTATCCCCTTTGTGTCTCAGTGTCATCATCTAAATGGGGCTGGTGATAACATTCACCTCAACAGTTAGTGTGAGGGTTCCATGGGTTAACTGATACAAGGCACTTGGAATGCTTCCTGGCACAAAGTGAGGGCTCAATTAATGTCAACTATTTGTATGGTGATGATGGTGCAGGGGCATGCACAGTGGTTTCTGAGGCCCTTTCTAGCGCTGGCATTTTATGACTGGGGGTTCTGCCTGTGCTATCATATTTGTCTGCACTTCTAAGTATGTCACCCATATTCAGTAAGTCAGGCACCTCGCATCTGCATGGCTTCCTGACCTGGGCCTGTTTGACTTCCCCTTCCCTATAACACGCAGTGGGAAGGACTGAGTCGCCGCCCACACGCATGGGAGGCGCAGAGCCCTCCCAGCATCTCTGAGGGCTGGGACAAGGTCTTCCCAAGGCCTTTTCCCCTGAAGCTCCCTGCCGTGTGGTGATCTGCTCCCAAGCGTCACCAGAACCACATCTGTGTGGCGGACGCTCCTGGAGGTCCAAAGCTGGCTGGGAGGAAGAAACCCAGGACAAACTGGCAGAGCCCTCTCACCCCAATGTGCCCTTGCAACTGGATGCCTTTGGGAAGAACATGCTGGAAATTCTCCAGGTCTGGCCATCACCCTCGATTTAACAGGCATTCAGGGAGACTGGGGGGCTGGGTGGGGTGGCAACAGGGACACCAAGGGGAGATGTGCTACAGGCACAGCAAGAGAGTTGGGGTGGGGGTAAAAGATTACTTCCCTGACCTCACCCTGTGGAGCCCCAGATTCTCTCCACTCCCCACCCTCCTGATGACGCACAAACCCCTGCTCTCCACCTCACTGTCCTCATCCCCATCCCGGATGGGGAAGCAACAGAAGTTTCAGCAGTCTGAGGACTATCAGCAACTTGCTTTCATTCTGGGCTCTGGCCCATCTTGATCGGTCCACAGGGGTCCTGTCTGTGGTACACACACTACATAGAACTGCTGCAGCAGAAGAGGGGGTACCCTAGGGGTTCTGAGTCTCTGGATTTTGGAATTTGTGATCCAATTCTACCCTGGATGGGGCGGGGGGGAGTGTTTCAGGGAAAGACAAAGCAGCAGAAAGGGGTGGGGGGTGTCAATCCTCTGTCCCCGTCCTCTGTGCTCTCCTATGTTCTAGCCCAGTGTTTCTCAAGTCCGGCAACTCTGAGAAGCACCTGGGTAGGTTTTTCAGACTGTTCCTATCTTGGCTTCAGCCCCCAGGCAGCTCAGTTTAACTTTTAGATTTTCCTCTGGAAGAGGCTGGGCATCTTCTGTTTTTAAAGCTCTGCAGGTAATTCTTATAGGTAGCCTAGGTGAGAAGCCCTGCCTCAGGGGATGGTGCAGGCAGGGAGATGGATTCTCACTGGGCAGAGGGTCAGGATGAGAGTTAGTGCTTGCTGGGGTGTAGGGCAGGTAACATACTCAGAGTCCTTCGCGTCTATCAGCAACACGATGCAGTAAAAGCTCTCGGTTAGAGCACAGGCAGATTCTGACCCTACGCTCTCTTTTCCTGGCCTTGGGTAAATAACATGGCTTCTAAGAACCTGTTTCTTTACCCATAAAGCAGAGAGGATAGTTGTCATCTGGAAGGTACTTGTGATAATGAAGTGATTAAATCTACACAACCCCGGGCATATCAATAGAAGGTAGTCTTTCATTATAAAAAATAAAGGTCGACGGTGCACTCATGTTCATAGTAGCATCATTTGTGATTGCTAAAACATGGAGCTACCCAAGAGTCCAGCAGTGAATGAATGAATAAGCAGAATGTGGTATACATTCGAGGGAGTATTTTTAGCCTTAAAAAAGGAAGGAAATTCTGACATATACTACAACATGGATGGACCCTGAGGACATTATCTGGGTGGAAAGGTGATTCACAGAAGGACAAATACTATATGATTCCACTTATATGAGGAACTTGAAGCAATCCATACCATAGAGGCAGACAGTAGAAAGGAGGTTGCTAGAGGTCAGGGGAGAGGGGAATGGGGAATTCAGTGTTAAATGGGTACCAAGTTTCAGCTTTTCAAGATGAAGAGTTCTGGATGTGGAGGGTGATAATGGTTGTGCAATATTAAGAGTGTAACACAATTAAACTATACACATAAAAAATGGCTAAGAGGATAAATTTTACAGTATGCATGCTTTACCACAATTTAAAAAACGTGAGAAAAAAGAAAAACAAAGCTGGTATTGGAGATACAGCAGACCACAGACCTGCTGTGGGGGGCTGTTCCCAGGGAAGGGTGGATGCACGGCCCTCCCTGCCTTCAGGCTTCTCCTTGCGAGACAGATACAGTGGGACAGATGTACAATGAAGAACTCAGGATTTACATCACTAATAAACAGGAAATAATAGATGAGTTTAAATATTTATACGGTACGCAGGCTTCAGGGTGCGGACATTAACAGGGAGGGCAGAGAGGAAGAGAGGAGGGGCAAGAGACATGGGAGGATGTAAACCTTGATAGAACATGGGGGCTTAAGCTGCCTAAACATGTGTTTCTAGTGTACCCAGAAAGAGAGGGACAGCGACAGGCGGGGGAAACCCCTGTCCAGGCCCAAGGGGAGTGTGCCAAAATTCTGGGCTGGGCGTTCCTTCCACTAGATCCTTGTTTACCCTGCAAGGCTGGAAGAGAATGTAATCAAATTATGACTCGTTATTCTAAATTACCATCTCCAGTGGGGAAAGCAGGCAGGCAGGGAGCCTGAAGAGGGGAAACAAGTTGTTTCTAGGACATTGTTTGCTCATTCTCCAGCTCCCTCTGTCCCCAAGCCCTTTCCCTCCCTTTCTGCCTCCCCCTGTCCTGGCCTCTCCCTCCCTCCTTCCTGGGCTCTGCTCCCCCAGCACACCCCCCCCCACAGCTCCTGGCCCAGGGGCAGGGTAGGGGGAACAGAGTGGACACTCCTTTGTTTCAGCAGGTGACTATAGGTAGGACCGCAAGGAATATCCTGTCCCCTCCAACTACCTGAATTTTCCAGCCCCTCCCAACTCCCAATCAGAGAAAGCAAATACAACCCCAGTATTCCTAGAAATCAGATCACAGGTCATTCTGGCAACGTCACCCACCCTTCTGTAGCTGGGAGGTCATTTCAGAAAGAAGTCCATCTGCCTATCCTTTCCTGCTCCCAGGACTAGTGTGAGGACAAAGGGTGATTCCACAGTCAGACCCTCAGATCTGGGAGCCTGGGGACGTGAGGCAGAAGCCATGCATAGGCCTTTGGGAAAGGGGCAGCAGCTGGGGGTGTGGAATGACCCCCACAGAGATCTAGGGACTAACTTGGTCTGGAACTGATGAGCTGGATGTCCCCCTAAGGAGCATCCCATCATCCTCTTGCCTCCACTCAAGCCTGCAGGCAGCTACTCGGAAAGGAAGGTTTTCGGTCATAGGTTCCTTTGAAAGGCCAGAGGAGCTAGAAAGGGGAAAGGAAAGAAAAGAAAGAGTTCTCCCTCTCCCAAAGAGCAAGCCAGGTGGCCAACTCCACTTCCTCCTCTGGATTCTCACATCCCATAACCTGGCAGCTTATGGAAATAAATACAACTAGAAATCTTCTCAGGGGTTAAAGGAAACTGTGAGCAAAGGGGGGGGAAAAGGTGGCATTTTCCCACCTATGAGTCTCAGTCTTTCTCTTTCATGTGCACTCTCTCTCTCTCTCTCTCCATAGTCAGGAGTACCCATGCCACAGATAAAATCTACTTTACATTCTTTTACTAATACCCTTAACTTTAATAAATTCACACTGAAACTGTCAGTCCAGTGCTTACCCAGAGGTCACTGGGACATTATTGATGGGGTGTAGTGACTGCCCTTTCCTGGTCCCTGCAGTCTTCTCACTGGCCTGCAACACCTTCCACTCACTACCCCCCATTCTTACCCACCTTCCAACCCCCATCCTACCCTGCCTCCACCTACAGTCTTCCTGAGGTGCCTGCCATGGCTCTGGAGTAACAAAGGAGATGCTTAGCCCCCCTGGCTCCCCAGCCTCTTCCCTATGCTCAATCTGGCCCAGCGACAGACTTTCAAAGGAAATATTTTACCTCTAAAATGATCAAACTGGGGCCTCCCTGGTGGCGCAGCGGTTAAGTGCTGCGCTTTGGAGCTGTCGGCAGCAGCGATGCGAGTTCGACGCCCGGCCAGGGAGAATCCCACATGGTGGGGCAGACCTCTCCTGCCTCGCCCGCTGCTCCCCTCAGCAGTGTATTTCTGATCTGCCTGTTCTGCTCCCCACTCTGTCTCTAGTGAAGCCTCTCACTGTTCCACACCTCTGGCCTGTACCCCAGCTGTATGTATAAATAAATAAATCTTAAAAAAAAATCCTCTAAAATGATCAAACTGTGAAGTTAGGGATGACCGCAGAGACTCCCTGACCAAACATTCACCCTTCAGGTGAAGCCTGGAGGCCAGAGCAGTCGGGGGACATGCCCCAAGTCGCAAGGCCAGTCCTGCGCAGATGTAGCACCGAGACCCAGGTCTCCAGATTCTCCTTTTCCACAACGGCTCCCAGGCTTCCTTCAGCTCACTCCTTCCTGTCCCTCCTACAACCGCTTTCTTAACTTGTGCTGCTCTACCAAAACACCTCAGAGTGGGTGGCTTTAAAACAGACATTTATTTCTCATAGTTCTGGAGAATAGTCCAAGATCAAGATGCCAAAAGATTTGGCTCTTGGTGAGGGCTTCCTGGCTTGCAGATGGCTCCAGTCCCACTCTGTCCTCACGAGACACAGAGAGGAAGTGCTGGTGTCTCTTTCTCTAATAAGGGCACTAATCTCATCACAGGGGCTCCGTCCTCATGATTCACCCAGGCTTCACCTCCTACTCACTTTCCAAAGGCTTCACCCCCTAACACAGCACACTTTGGATTAGGCCTCCAATATATACTTTTGTGGGCAGACCCAAACCTAGCCTTGCCAGGATTCCGAGAAAAATCATTCCAAATAGTAGATGTCCCCAGAAACTCCTGCCAGTTGTCCCTAAAATAGCCCCCTTCAGGCCTCCCTGGTGGCACGGCGGTTAAGCACTGTGCTGTGGAGCTGTGGGCAGCAGCGTCGCGAGTTCGACCCCTGGCCTGGGAGATTCCCACATGCGCAGCAGACCTCTCCTGCCTCACCCACTGCTCCCCTCAGCAGTGTATTTACATCGATCTGCCTGTTCTGCTCCCCGCTCTGTCTCTGGTTGAACCCTCTCACTGCCCCATGCCTCTGGCCTGTACCCCAGCTTGTATGCATAAATAAATAAATCTTTAAAAATAACATAAAATAAAATAGCCCCCTTCTCGCCTAGATACCCACCTTCCTGGCCTAGGACCCACAAGAGCTCTTGGCCCTCTAAAAAAAAAACCACAGAAACCAAGACAGAACTGGGGATTTATTTACAGAACTGGGATGTCTTGTGGATTCAAGTGAGACCTTTCAGCAGAGCTTCTACCATATCCAACTACCAGATCACAGCCGACCATCAGCCTTCCCACCAAGTTAATGGACTGGTCCAGACCGACCCAGCTGGTTAGTGGCATCTCGAGTGCCCCACAGTCTTCCCCTCTGTGGCAGAGCCATAAATGTACTGTTCAGACTCTATTTTAAGAGCAAAGACCCCATTTTTCAGTTGCTGAGAACGCTACAGGCAGAAAATCCTGAGCTGCCAAACCCTGTGGAGACCGCCTGGCTAAAAGGAGGTGGTTTGCCCATGTCCAATGATTGACTGTGATGGGATGCAGAGACTTGGCCCTCTTGGCCCTACATAAGACAGCCCTGAAGGTCACCTCAGATTCAGAACAGCCTTTGGGGGGCTGGGACTTTTCACTAAGCCCCCATTGCAGCTTACCCATTCCTCTGCCTGATCTACCTTCTTATCCTTCTCTTTAGCAGATCTGCTCCTAAGAGCACTCCCTAGAAACCCTGGCACACTAACCTCTGTCTCAGAGTCCACTTCTCAGGGAGCCCAATCTGAGACATAGTCTGAGTCCAGGATGCTTTCCATCACTCTGAAAGACTTTGTACTTACTTAGAGGATAAACATCCCCAAAGGCAAGCAAAAATGAACCAGACTCTGTGGGCAACACGGAAGATGAAGAGGACCTGACCCTGACAGAAGTCAGAAGGAAAAGGCAAGCCCCCCAGCAGACCGTCAAGATGCCAAGTGAAGACGACAGGAGCAAGATGGCGGTTGGCATAGATGCTTGTAAAGATGTGCTTTGGGGGCAGTCTGCCAGACAGACGGATTACAGAGTGCAAGCATTTGGGCACCGTGACATCCACTTGAGGATGAATGTGAGGTGAGCTACTGACAAGTCCATCAGACTTGAGGTGGCACATTCTCTCTCAACCTTGGGCACATGGATGGATGCAGGGTGTGGAAGTGGAGAGTGCCAACTGTCCAATTTTATCCTGCACCAGCACACGACACCTGGGGCACTGGGCCAGGTTAGGATGTCACATCTTAAGGGAGATACTGACCAGCCACTGCTGCACACCAAGGACTGAGGTCTGGAACTTGAAAAACAGAAGTTAAGGATGAGTGGATCAAACAGACTTAAGTTCCAGTGTTGTCTTCAAATAATGTAAATGCCACGGTACAGAAAGGAGTTAAGGGCAGAGGAGGCACTGGCAGGAGCAAGCCATAAGACACAGATTTGGGGTGTCTAAAAATGGAGCAAATTCCTGTGCATAGCAGAGTGCACCCCATCAGCTGGAAATGACCCCTCAAAGCACTGCGTTGATCCTGGTCCTGGCACCACTGCTCGGTGCACTCCAACACCCATCCTCTCCTTCCTCCTTGGTGTGCATTGACTTAGCTGTGCACGTGGCTGTCCAGAATCAAGACCCTCCTCGGAAATCCCTGTGGGCCTACAGTAGATCTATATTTGGGCAATGAGAGTTATGCACTGAAAATGTGCGGCTTCCATGAGGTGTCCTCAAAGGATGGCAGGTTAGGCCATTCTTCGTTTCTCTCTCTTCCTGCTCCTTAGAATAGATGGTTTCTATGGAGATGCTGGAGCTCAAGCTATCATCTAGGATGATGAGGTGGCAGAGCAACTGGTGATAAGGAGCCCAGGACTCTGCTTCGGAGCCCTTTGTCATCTTATTGAAGTTGCTGCTATGCATAGCTGTCTCCTAACACAGTGGTGACCATTTATTAGTTTTCCTGTGTAGCACTTTTTTTTTTGAAACAGTTGTTCCCTTCTTTGGGGGAATTCCTCTTCTTTTGTCTCGTCTGCAGCTTCTCCATATAGTTCCACCGGGACCACCAATCTTAGTTTTTCAATCTCTGTCTCAAGGTCAGGAACAGCTGGCAGCCTCACGGCGGGGTGGGGGGGAACAACTAGTGAATAAAGTCAAAATGCCTACGGACAAGAGAAGAGAAGAGCCTGGTGGTGTCTGAGTCACTGGCTTCAGTTGCCCTGAGGCCACCACTGAACACTGCCCATCCTGAGTTGGTTATACGAGATGGCAAATGTCCTTCTAAAAAGGGTGTGACTGTCACAACTCAGGGAGAGTCCTGGCTAATGAGGAACCGCATATAACCAAGTAGCCAGAAGAAGGAACAGACAAGCACTAGAGTGGCAAGAAGGAAAGAGAGAACATGCAGGAAGAGCAGATGGAGGAAGTCCTGACATTGGAAGCAGGAAGTGGGCCAGGATCTAAAAGAAGGGAAGGTTTTGACTAGAAGATGAGGGCACTGTAAAGAGGAAATAGTAGGAGTAAAGGAGGGAAGGGAAGTGAGCATAGGGTAGTTTTGAGAGTCTACCTGGGAGAAGAGGGAAGTAAAGGAAGGAGAGGTGGGGGGAAGGTACATGCTGGAAGGCCCTATGTGTCAAGCTGAGGAGTCGAGACTTTACTCCATTTGGTCCACAGTTCAGTGGACCAAGTCTTTCATGAGGCCCTTAAAAATACAAATTCAGAGGCTACCATGGATGATGAGATGACATCAAACAGGAAAGTTACCACGGATGCTTAGAAAATTAGACAGAGGGCCTCTCTGATGGCGCAATGCAATGGGTTAAGCACAGCGCTGTGGAGCTGTTAGCAGCTGCAGTGAAAGTTCGATGCCCAGCGGGGGAGCTTCCCATATGGTGCAGCAGACCTCTCCTGCCTTGCCCACTGCTCCCCTCAGCAGTGTACTTCAGTCAATCTGCCTGTTCTGCTCCCCACTGTGTCTCTGGTGAACCCTCTCACCGCCCCCACCCCTCTGGCCTGCACCCCAGCTTGTATGCATAAATAAATAAATCTTAAAAAAAAAAAAGAAAATTAGACAGAGATGACCGGTAGATTGTAGACAGAGATTCTGCGGACAACGGGAAAACTGAGGTACTGAAATCAGATGGCAGAAATTGAAATGGGAAAGAAAAGGGGGGAAATCATGAGGCAATTTTGAAATCTCTGAAAAGTTTGGAATCTGTATGTGGGGACAGTCGTTGGTGACTCAGTGATTGACTGGGGGAGACCAGCAGCACTAATGGCCAGAAGGGGACCGGACCTGACTTAGACTTGGTGTATATTTTAAATACCTTCAGAAGAGCCAAAGAGAAATTTCTGTAGACAGCTGGAGATAGGCCAGAGGTCAAAAAGGAGTGTTGCTGTGGATTTGGGACTTACCAGCTTCTAGGTGAGAGCAGAAGAGTGAACATGGGTGAGAGCTGAGTGAGGAGGAAGAAGCTAAAGACTGGGCTCTGCCACTCTGGCTCACAGGATGGGGTTGTGGCTAGAATCAGAATTCTAGAACCAGATAGGACTCTTTACAGATGGAGAAACTGAGACCCAGAGAGTGAGAGTCTCTCATTTAAGGTCACCCAATGGTTAGAGCAGAGCCATAGCTTCAGTCTGCAGTGCTTTCCTTCTGCTTTTGCAGGTGTGTGCTGGGGACAGCACTGCCTACGGTGCCATTTTATACCCACTAGCAAAATTTTGCCAAAATGTTCTATAGGGTTAAAAATCCTCTCCTTATGCAAGAATTGAATTTGGACACAAGGAGAAAGAAATCTGATAAGTTTCACTCTTTTCCGGCTAGAACCATGGAGGATGCAGAAGAGAAGAAAAAGAAGGCTCCTGCTATGCCAGAAATCTGAGAGAAGAAAAAGAAGGTTCCCGCTGTGCCCGAAACCCTTAAGAAAAAGTGAAGGAATTTTGCCAAGCTGATGAGCAAGTGCCTGAAAAAAGAAGTTTGCCCAAAAGATACTTTGAAAAGCAAGGAAGAGCTTATCTATGAAGTTCAGCACTATCACAAAGAATACAGACAGATGAACGGAACTGAAATGGGAATGATTAGGATGGTAAGAAAAGCTGGCAACATCTACGTACCTGCGGAACCCAAATTGGCATGTGTCGGCAGGATCAGATAGCAGTGGTATGAGTCCAGGTGTGGTAGTTTCTTTGCCTTTCCTGATGCTCAATGGCACCTTTGTGAGGTTCAAGGCGGCTTCAGCGCACATGCCAAGGATTGCAGAAGCACATGTTCCAGGGGGCACTCCAACTTGAAGTCAGCAAATGAACTGATCTACAAAGGTAGGTACGGCAAAATCAGCAAGAACTGCCCTGGCAGACAGCACCCTGATTGCTCTCACATGGGAAATGTGGCATCATCTGCGTGGGGGATCTAATTCATGACATCTGTACTGCTGGAAAAACACTTCAGAGAGGCAAACGATTTCCTCTGGCCCTTCAAATAATCTTCTCCACAAGGTGGAATGAAGAAAAGGACCACCCATTAGTAGAAGGTAGAGCTACAGGCAATACAGAAGACCAGATCAGCAGGCTTATTAGAAAGATGAACTAAGGTGTCTACCATGATTGTTTCTGTGATCTGGATAGTGGCTGCTTTCAAACTGAGAGAAAAAAAAAATCTGGTAAGTCTCTCAGCCAGGCAGACACGAAGCTTTTGTAGAAAGGGCACCCAGTCCTCTGCAGAAATGCGGGACTGCTCGTTTTGGGGGCAGAAAGTAGACCTCACTTGTCCCAACTACTGGCTGAAGCTGGGGTGAGGCTAATGCACACTAAGCTCTGGAGGTCCCCACTAGGAATCACCCCCTTGGAGAGGATTATGGCCTGTGCCTGTGGAGTCACACAAAAGGCACAACAGCCTGTCTCCTTCAAAGTTTTGTCTGGGGCCTCCTTCCTCTGGCCTCACTTTCCTGGAAGGTTTGGGAGTCCAAAAGTCCCGCAAAGCTGCCCCTTACCAATTCCACTTCTCTTTTGTGTCACCCCCACCCCTTTCTCCATACCAGGACAGCAGCAGGCAGAGAAACTAATTGATTTTGCTTTATAATTAATCTGTTACATGGTACACTTAAGTTCTATGTACTTTTTAAAATGGGCTTTATTTTACTATTAAAGAAAGTCTTTTAAAGGGCAAAAAGGGGAAAGAAAATAAATCCCAGTTCAACCATCCAGTTTACAAAATGTTTCTTTGTCAGAAAAGAGCTGTCACCTCTGGAGAGTGTTTCCCTGAGTAACCATTTGTTTTACTAGAGGTACATGGTAGGTGCTCAATTGATACTTGTTGGTTAAATGAATCAAAAAAAAGTGAGAGAGGGTATGATGAATAACTTGGACAAAGCAAGAGCCCTGGTGAGGAAGAGAAGCAACACCGAAAAATCAATGGAAACAGGGAATCAGTATGGACTTGAGACACACCCCAATTGCTTCCAGGTCCATTTCATCAAATAGGACACACCTGTAAGGAAGTGACCACTGCAAACAGCAAGGGGTTCTTTGTCCAAGGGCACCCACTCATACCTGCTTGGAGGCAACGACCCACACAAGCAGGGAACTGCCCTTTTTTAAAGGTCATGGGAAACCGAGGTAAGCAGCCAGGGGAACCCAAAGCAAGCAGCCCCAGCCTCACTCCCAGCCCCACGCACTCCACCAATGGGGGTTCTGTCTCTTCCCTCATCTGCACAAAGCCAGTTGGGGAGGAGAGGCAGTGGCGGCAGATGAAACCAGACCCTCTTTGGGAGGCTCACAGCTGAGCTCCCAGCCTGGGCTGGGCCTCAGCCTGGGCTGGGCAGGGCAGGCAGAGTGTTGTTATGGTTGAGTCGACAGCTGGGTTTCAGCAGGGGGGCTGTAAGGAAACCACATCAATTAGGAGAAAGCAAACAAGCCTGTCACTCAGGTGGCCAGCCCTTTCTCCCGGTCTCTCTGGCAGTCCCCTCCTACTGTGGTCTCTACCAGATTCACTCTCTCCACCTTCCCCTGGCCTTTCCATTGCCTCTGCTCATTCACAGCTAACATCTGTGTGGCTCTTGGCTCTCAATCCCTCTTCCTGGGTGAGGTAGGAGGAAGACTGGAAAAGCACATTCATCCACAGCTGGGACCAGAATTTCCTCAGCCCCGGAGCCACAGACAGAATGACCCACCCACAGTTCCCTCACTCTTGCGTTTGCTCTGGCCTGAGCTGAGGCTGTCCTGTTGGCCGGCAGCAAGTCACTAGACCAGATCGTTTCTGCCTGGAGTTTAAGTTTTTCTTGGCAAAACAAATATTTCTGGGTTCATCTCTTGTGAATGTTTGCCTGAACGTCTTCATTAGGACGTTTTATTTGGGACTTGAGTTATCTCCAGATTTAAGTTACAAAGTCCAGGACAGCGGGTGGGGGAAAGAAGGAAGATTTCCTTGGGGAATGGGGTAGAAACAAAGGCGATGGGCTCCTCAGGAGAGGGTGTGGGTAGAAGACTTTGTCAGGATAACAAGTGGTTCATCAAAAACCTTTTCCCTTTGCAAAACAGGAGTGGCAGCTCTCCTGCCTGCCTGAACTACACAGGTGCCTCCCTTTCTTTCTCCTTTTCCAAATAAACCTGTCCTTTTAAAATGTAAAAAAAACAACAACAACAACAACAAGTGGTTCATAAACCTCCCTTCCTTCTCTCACAAACATGCATGCGGTACCACTGCTGCTCTCCAAGTGCCAGGATGGCTATTGCAACTGAAATAGTTCTTCCCGTGCATGAGTGACTCTGCCAACAGCCTTAGAAACTCTACTCTTGAAAAGAACCTTCCTTTGGGTGGCAGCTACCATTTTACAGCCCCAAAACAAAGGCCTCGCACCCTTTTATTCCAAATGGCAACTGTACTCAAACATACACACATACCCCAACTGAGGAGAGGGATAACTATGATCGCCTGATGAAAAAGAAGCGGCTATTTTTGGAGGAGGAAGATAGGTCTTTGAAAATATATCAAATAGAATAGAAAGCAACCTAAGTGGCTAGCAATTGGGGATTTGCTGAATAAGTTATGGAACGTCTGGTCAATTAAATAGTATGCAGTCATGAAAATTATGCTAAAAAAACAGAAAAATAAATCAATGAAACCAAACAGACATGCCAGATACCGATCCATACCAGATAAAATGCAAAGGGGGAAAGTATAATATTTTTAATAAATGGTGCAGGATTAGTTAAATATCCCTGTGCGGGGGGGAGGGCATCCTGGTCTCAGACAACATAGTAAAACAATTCAGAGGAACTGAGATCTAACTGTGAAAAGTAAAACAACAAGGATTTTGGAAGAAAGCATAGGCAACTATCTCCATGAACTTGAAGAGGAAAAAGATTTAAATAAGAAATAAAAAATGCCAACTAGGAAGGAAAAACACCTGATAAATTGCACTATATAACAATTTTTAAATTCTGCTTATCAAAAAATACTATAAAATAATAAAACAGCAACCCACAGAGAGAGAGAAATGTAATACATATATCCAACAAAGGTCACATATCCAGAAAATATCAACAACTTCTACAAATTAGTGACGCTAGAGACAGGCAACCCAATACACAATGGGCCAAAGACTTGGACATTTTAGAAAAGAGGACATCTAAATGGCTTATAAACATATGAAAAGTGACTCATCTTCATGGAATACTAATATAAATGAAAAACTAAATTTTTTCTAAATTTTCTTACACAGTTGTTCGTTTTTGTAGAGTAATTTTGTAATTTCTTCCCTAAGGTGTAGACCCCATAATTCTCTCCCCACCATATGACCTGTAAATCATCACTATATTCCCTTCTTTTAAATAACATTTTTAAAAATAAATAATAAATATACAATGATATCCCACTGCAAACTCACCAGAATAGTCAAGATGAAAAATATCAAATATTTAAAAGGGTGAGAGGCAACTAGAACTCTAATACACAGCTGATATTGGGGTAAACTGGTACAACTCTATGGAACACTGTTCAGCAATATCTACGCAAGTGAGTATATAGACTCTGTAACTCAACAGTTCTACTCCTACATTTATTCCTGAGAGGTTTGTTCTTGTGTTCACCAAAAATCACATCGAAGAGAATGTCCCTCATAGCATCATGTGTAATAGTCTCATTGGAAAGGATCCCAAACCTATCATCAACAAAAAATGATAAGTACATTGCTGTTATCACAGTGGAACATCGTACAGAAATGAGAATGAATGAATGACATCTATATATAACAATGTGGGGGCCTCCCTGGTGGCACAACAAGTTAAGTCTCAGCAGTATGAAACTATCAGCAACTACTGCAGCACGAGTTCCATCCCCAGCCAGGGAGCTTCCCACATGGCCCAGCAGACCTCTCCTGCCTTGCCCACTACTCCCCTCAGCAGTGTATTTCAGTCAATCCACCTGTTCTGCTCCCCACTCTGTCTCTGGTGAATCCTCTCTCTCATACGCCCCCACCTCTAGCCTACACCCCAGCTCTTGTATGCATAAATAAACCTTTAAAAAATATATATATATAAAACAATGTGGGTGAATTTCACAAACATGATGAGAAGATGAAAGCTGACAAAAGAACACATGCTCTATCAGATTCCACTTACATAAAGTTTATATGCAGGAAAAATAATTGATGGTGATAAAAGATAGGATGATTACCTCGGGGGCAGGGTATGTCTGGAAGGGGATAGCAAGAGGTGTTCTGGAGTACTGGTAATGTTCTTCCTGTTAGTATGGGTAGTGTGTGTTCTCTTTGTGAAAATTCGTCAAGATAGACGCTGATAATTTGTGTACTTTACTATATAGATTATTTTTAATTGAAAAAAATGTAAGGCTAGTTTCCTGAGCAAAACTATAGTCACAAAATTCCCTTTTCATATAGAAACCAATAAAAAATGGATTCAGAAAAATGAGGTATTACAGAACAAAGAATATGCACACTATTACTTCATTTTGCTGAATGTAAATATTTGTCTCTGGCTTATGGTTATTTTCTTTTTACTTTGTTTCACTTGTTAACTTGTCATTGCAGAAAACACAAGTCAACTTTCAAAATAAAATGTGATTATGTTAGTTAGGATAAGATAATGAGAGGATTGACATTCAAATACTTTGGCTCATTACAAACCCTCAAGTGGAACTCTTACTTTCCTGATCTCTACTGGATCCCCAGAAGCTGGAGACTTGTAAAGAAACAGGGGGTGTGGTACACGCCAGAAAGGCTCAAGATCACCTTCTCAGAAGAAAAAGGGAAGATAAAGAGAGAGCCAAGGCTTCCCTGATCCTGGCCAGGACACTTAAACCTCCACCACACCAAACTTTGCTCTACTCCTAACCCATGTGTCAGTCTCACCCATCTGAACTGATCTTTCTCTCAAGTCTCCCCCTCCCAGGAGCCACCTTTGTTGAATACAATGTTTTAGGATAGTATGATGCCACGTCTCCTGTTGTCCTCTATGGTGATGCCACTCAACTCCCTATGCAACAGTTATTCTGCATCCTCCTTGTCCACCAGGGTAGTAGTCCCAACTGGAAGATGGGCTCCTACTCACCCCCTCATCTGGGAACATGCTGTGCCATTCAATGAATTGGATTTTTCCACGTGTGAATCAGAATAGAATGACTGAAAATACTCCTTCAAATTTATTATGGAGGGTGGCAAAGAATATCCTAACCATCAAGTGGAAAAGCTGAGCTGTGAATCACTCTCCTTTCTCATGTTGTTCCAGGGGAACATCCTATATGTCTTACAAACCCACAAGAGAGAAAATTAGGCAATTGTGTTATCATTGGTATTATGATTGTTAGAGAGCTATCTCCATAATAAGGGGAGGTACCATGTGCCCCAACCCCATTTACATGCGGCCCCCTTGGACTAGCTGTTGGGAACCAGGGGTGAAGGTGAGCAGCCAGGTGAAGCTTAGAAGGCCGAAGGCAGGTGGGATGAGGAAAAGCAGAGAGGAGAGCTCTTGGTTCTGCAGGCCAACTTGCAACACGGTACTGCTGGAAAGAAGACATGAAAGGAGACACTTGGATGAGAGTCACATGGATGTAAACACTTAAAAGTCTTTGTCTTTATGCAGTGGATGGCAGAACCCCATTTGGAGCATGCAAGTTGCAGGGGAGCAGGGGGTGTCTGGGTCACATGCTAACACAATCTTTCTTCTTAGGCAAGTATGCCAAACTTGTGGAAAGCACCTAGCACAAGGGCCATAGGGCCTTATTTCACCTACCTTCTTCTTATAAAATAGGTTCTCTCATTCACTCAAAAAGGGTATATTGCAACTTTATTATGTGTAAGGCACTGTACTAATTTCTGGAAATACAAGCACTAACCAAAAAAAAAAAAAAAAAAAGTACCTGCCTTGCTGGGGCTTAACACCTGATGGAGACAAATATTCTACAAATAAATGTAAAACTGCAATTATTGCCAAGTACAAAAATGGAAAGATATCTGTGTTAAGAACCAGTAACCTCCAGGTTAAGAAAGTCTCCACTGCGGAAGTGAACTATCAGCTGAGCCCTGAGAAATAGACGGGAGTTAACCAGGTGGTCAAAGAGCAGTCAGAGGAAAGAGCTATGGAAAGACCCCAGGCCAAAGGGAACTTTGAGGTAAACAAAAACGAAAGGGGGAGGGAGGTGTTGACAGGGGGGGGGGAACCTGATGCTCCAGAACTAGAGTTACTAACCATTTCAATCTCTCCTCTATAGGCCTCACTCAGTCCAATCACAAGGAGCTGAAAATCCACATCTGACTTGCAGTGATAAAATGGAAAGAAAAAGTACAGCATGTGTGATTTTACCAAGGAAGCCGGCCAGGGAACGAAAGCGACCTTGGAGACTGCGACGACTGGCAAACGGGAGCTACAAGTTCTCCCTTAGACCCTTGGGTGAAGCACAGCCTTGAGACGGAAGACTCTCCGCTAAGCCCAAAACCGGAGAGGTAAGGAAAATAGAAGTGGTGGCATTAACGGAGCCAGAAGTCCACAACACACACAGGTACACACAGTGCCTGCCAGCCACTGCGGCTGCGCACGCGTTGTTCCGGAAGAGGAAGTGCACCAGAGGTCAGTGTTGGCTTTCAAGATGGCGGCGTTCAGTATATTGCTGTCTTCTTGTGGGCGGCTGTTAAGAGGGCTATTAACGGGTCCTGGCATGACCAGCTGGGCTCGGCCTCCAACTCGCGGATTCAGGGAAGGTGAGTCCGAGGTCTTGGCGACCTCCCAAGGTTGAGAAGAGCAGTGGCGACTGCTTTCTCTAGTCCCCATGTACCCCACCCTCCCTTTTCTTCGCATGGTTCGGAAACTTCGGAAATGCTAGCTCTTCGGAAGTGCTTGTAAGCCTCTCCCCGACTCTGATACGGTTATCTTGACTTCTCACCCTTCTGGAGTGGTCTCGCTAGTGGGGGCGGGGACTTAGGGGGAGGACCGAGAGAGGGAGCTGTGTCGTTAGCTGGGGCCGAATGGAGACCTGCTCCGGGGATCCGAAAAGCTTTTGGTAAGGGTGTGCATGTTAATTCTCCTTTCCATGGGCTCCGAACTTCCCCCTCCTTCATTACAGAACCCCTGGGACTTAGGGATGGACATCTGTATACCCTTCCCAGGGCCGCCCTTTTAAATAACTCATCAGAAAATGCTGTGATTTGATGGCTGATTTTTCTGCCTAGGCTACTAATCTCCCTAAGAGGTGGAAGCTAAAATGGAAAATGGAAAGGCCATTGAACAGGTGAAACAGAGGCAAATGCTGGATATTGGTTCTACTTTTCATTACTCTTAAGTCTGGAAAGGCAGCCCGATTCTAGCATCAACTGAGAGCTTACTGAGAGCCAAATGCAGTACTTCAAATTATCAAAATCTTCAGGTAGAGAAGATACAGCCCTTTCTCTGAGAAATATGTTTTAATGAAATTATACGTATAGACGCCAATAAATACAAGTTAGATATTAACAAAGTACAGGGAAATACCAATAGTGGAAACAGCATAAGGGGCATGTGTTTTGAACAGACTTGTAACAGGATGGAATCTCGTGGGAAGTGAAAAGTTTTTCAGGACACAGCCTTTCTTTGTGCACTACTGGAAGCAGGAAAGAACAAGTGATGTGCAAAAGAAGTGATGTGATTTTTTTTTTTTTAAAGATTGGCATGATATTAACCAGCATGTCTTTTATCTAGAGGAGAAAGTTGTCGCTGTTGTTAGAGGGAGCAGAAAAGTTTTTTGTTTTGTTTTGTTTTGAAAAAAAGAGCGTAATAAAGGGGCTCTATCTCAGGGGAGCAATTGTTTTGTTTGTTTCAGCTTTCAAACAGCAATGTAAATAGAGTGGCAGACAGGGAACCTCATTTGGGAAAATCATAGAGATAGTTCATGAAGAAATGAAAATACCAGGTATGTTGAAAGAATTTAGCTGTGAAGGGAAGATAGAAACTTCGCTAGAAAGAACAACAAAATCCAGATACTGCCTAGTTATCATTAGATAAGCCAATTTTTAATAAAAACAGATACCAAAAAGATGTGATGATACACTTAGATAAGGTTTTTCATCTCTTCCAACACTGCAAAATGTGGGAACACTCACAGGTTCAGGTTCAGCATATGCCCACAATGTTTTTGAGGATGTCTACCAAGTAGTATTTAGCGAGTAAATATTAATAGCTGAATTTACATATTTTTATGAAATTCAGAATTGAAAATAGTTGTTTGCTATGTTCCTAGAAGAGAGGCAAAAGGAGTAGTTTTTTTTTTTCTTTTACAAAGGAGTATTTAAGATTTGAATTTTTTTAGTTGGAGAGTTTGTGAAATGATGAACTGTATAATCAGCTGGGTCTCTGAGCTCGTCTTCATAAATATTTGGGTTGGTAACTCTTCTGTGTTACTCACTGTCAAACCTAAAAGCTAAGTAATTGAATTGATGTGATTTTATATGAAGGCACTACCATATTCTGTATTCTTGAGAACCAACTGTTTCCAAAACCTTTCAATGAAAGAACTTTCTTAGTATTCTCCTCATGTGTGTAAGACATAAAGTATTACATATATAGCTAATTTTGATTGATCCCATCTGGTACTTTTGACTCCCAGATAATACTGTTCACAGAATATAAAGTTGTAGGGAAGAGGCTGAAAATATTCAGGCATCTTACTTTTCAAAGTATTGGATTTCAGTAAGTTCATGAGGACTCAGCACAAGGGCTCCTACCTGTCGAAACTCATTCAGTAGCAGCGCCTCTCCATCAGGGCCAGTTTTGTCTCCCTGAGAACATTTGGCAGTGTCTGGAAGCATTTTGGGTGGTTACAGCTGGTACTCCTGGCATCTGTTGGATAGAGGTTAGGGATGCTGCTAAACATCTTACAGTACACAGGACAAGCCTCCACAACAACAGACTATCTTGCCCGAAGTTTCATCTGAGAAATCCTGGTCTCAACTCAGAGGTATACATACACATCCCTGGTCTCAACAAGTTTGGTAAGAGGGACACACAAAGCCAAGATAGACTGTAATGGAAGAAGCACAACTGAAGGAAAACAAAATGGAAATTGGTTTGCTGAGTGGCTGCTACAAGCACTGTGCCAGGCTTTCCACGTACATTTATTCGGTCTTCTCAATAATCCTAAAGGGTGTCACCTATTACTGACATTTTTTACAAATGAGGAAATCTGGTCCAGAGGGGTTCAGTAACTGTCCAGAACCACACAATTATTAAGTGGTGCAGTTGAAAGTACAGCCGGCACTCTTCCCTCTCCACCAGTAACATCACCTTGGTACATTTCATCAATTAACTTGCCAATGACCATTTAGCACATTTTTGTCTGACACTGCCAGATTTAGAAAAAAGCATTAGCCCTTGTTCCTGCCTTATCATTCTTAGAGCCCTTGTGAGGAAAAAATATATTTTTAACAAAAAATAAACACTTATGATTATCTGAATGAACAGTAAAGATCTGTCTGATACATAGAGCAGAGGGTGTTGAGATGAGAAATTTTCTTCATCTCTTCCAGAAAGCCAAGGGGGCTTTTGGGCAGACCTAGTATGTCAGATAAGGGTGTGCCTGGCAGAACGGACAGCCCTTTAGCTAAAAGCTTTGAGAGAGGAGTGGACGCATTGGGAGTTTTAAAGAATTCACAGGACATAGGCCTGTGGAAAGAGATTTTGTGTCGCAATAAGACTCCTCATTCTGAAGTTTACTACAGAGTGACATACCCTGAGAGTTCCTCAAGGAAAGGAGGGGAGGTGGTGGGAGAACCACAAAACTTTAGTGGTAGAATTAAAGCTCAACAGAAGGAAAGAGCACTTGATGAGGAAGACGTTTGAGAAAAGTAGTCAATGACCCAAAGTACAGGCAGGTCCCAAGCATACACTCCATTCCCAGACTCCACACCAGACTGTCAGTGCCACCTTCTGGCTGTCTTGCCATTCAGTTCCTCCCCTCCTTCTGAGGACTTGGTTTCCATGGATCCTGGCCAAGGGGGACCTTAGTCACTGAGTACTTCCTGCTTCCTGCGGCAGCTCCCTCCACTCCTCATCTTTGATCTCCCTCACTTCCTCCTTTACTAAACAGTTGGGTCTTTATACTGCTGTAGTTCACTGTGTCTATTTTTGTGGCCATCAAGGTTTTTTTTTTTGGGGGGGGGTGGTGTTTGTATTCTGGGTTCACTGCAGTCTCAGCACAGTGCAATGCTGTTTGCTCTAGATGTTATACATCAGTTGTCTTGGACTGCATCCTAGGCGAGTATTTAATGAAGTACTCAAAGGACCTCCTTACAAGGCATGGAGTTTATTATAGTGAAGTTCCCATGTTGATTTAGTTCCCTGCCTTTCTTCCTCTAGGGCAAAGACTCTGTCTTCCTCATCTGTTTAACTTATCACACTAGGTAGAACGGGACTGTACACTCCACAGGTGCTCGGCTGATGTGTTGTCTCATGTAAGACATTATTTCATGTGTCTGAGAAACACCTATCTGAAAACACTTTGGCCCTTAATTCTCCTTAGTTTGCGTGATACAGCCTTATCACTGAATACAAGGCTCGTTCCTCTTTCTAAACAATTTTGTTAGTGCCTAAATCTCTAGTCCAGCTTTTCTTAGCCACCCCCACTTCTCTTGAATGGAGAGTAGGCGAGGGATAAAATGGATCTCAAGTTTTGTTTGGTTTTGACATGTTTTTGTATGCACACTGAAAATCAATACTATTTTGATTCCTATCTCCTGTTTTCAGAGGCTTAAAATCAACTGGGGCCTCTTCAGGCTCCAGCCGGGCCTACTGCCCCTGCACTAAGACACCGCCCTGATCCGTCTCAATCTCATTTGAGTTCTCAGGTCATTCCTTCTGGTTTGACAAATTGTCTCTATTAGATAAGCATCTGCCTATTGCCACTGGCTCATAGTAAGATGATTCACTGGCTCAGAGTTGCTGTGTGGGGAGCTTGTGAACAGTGGAGCTTGCCACGGGCTTTGATCTCTTTTCCAGGGGCCAGTGGGATGACTTCAGGGTTTGGTTCTTTGCCTGGAGTGATGTGTGTTTGTTTGACTTGTTTACCTCATGGTTAGGACCCAAGAGCCTCCACCAAGAGGGGAACCACATGTTTATCCACGGTGTGTTTCAAGACATTGTTCTCCTGCTGACTTGAGTGGTACCAGAATGTGTGTCTCCTTTTATTTCCTCTCAGGAGTCTTGAGAACTTTCCCCCCACCTGTTCTCAGATTTGGTTGCCCTCACTCCTTCCCTCTCCCACCTTGGTTTTTGCAGATTTGCAAAGTCTCCCCAGCTTCTGGAAACGCTGCCAGGCTATGCCCTGCTCCCCCACATTTGCAAGTTGACACAGTGCAGTGACTGTCCCCCCTGCAGCTGTGCTGGCCTCCAGACTGAGCACCAGGTTAAGTCTCATCCACATCCCATTTGGGCTGGTCTCTGTTCTGTACAAGTGGATCCTGTTCTGTACAAGTGGATCCGTGTGTGGGGTGACGCATTTTCTTTCACTGGGAGAAACCTAGTTTGTCTGAATTGATTAGTGTTCTCTGGAGAAAGCCTCAGGGCCTTTCTGGCCATTGTTACTCCTTTGTGTGTCTGGAGTTGGACATTAAGGGGCTCACAGGTTGGTTGTTTCGGAGTAATGAGTCTTTATGAATGGCCTTGCCCAGAAAACAAACAGGGAACAATTCCAGGCAGTCTGTGTCCAATTAGGTGTTGGTCACAGAGCTCAGTGAGCACATATGCTGCCATGGGCCTCTGGTTGTACTCGAATTGCCTCACATTGTTCCTTAGACCTTCTCTCTTTGTGGTGTTTATTTTTTATTACAAGAGCAGTGCATGTTCAGTTTAGGAACTTTAGAAACTACAGCTAGACATAAAGAAGAAAGTGAAATCATCTACTCTTACCACTGAAAAAAAACAATGTCATCAATTAAGTGTGTGACTTCAGGGCTGTGAGCCTCCTGAAACACATCTAATTGTGTAGATGCTTGTGGACTTGCTCCTAATGAGAAGCCTGTAACTTTCACTAGATTCTCCACATTAAGAACCATAGGCTCTTTCTAGTTCTGTGCTACCCCTTGCCTTGACTAGAGCTGAATAGAACTAAATTATGGTAGCCACTCACTTTTGCTAAAATATGATTTTAGTATTTTGTGAGACAGTTTTAGCTTAATTATGTGGTCCCAAATTTTCCATTACAGTCATGAGCAGTCAGAAGGGGCTGTGACAAGTATTTCCGCTCTCTGAATACTCGCTAGTATTTATTGAGCATCTGTGGGTCATCAGTTCCTATGCTAATAGCTGTGTCTTCTCTCTATAGAAACTCTGGGGACAAGGAAGAATCTCCAGTAACTTTCTATTAAATTATATTTCCCATTGTGGACTTTTTATTTGGTTTTTTCCTTTGAGTGTTGTGTGGTTGCTCTGCATCTTGGTTAAGATAGGAAGTCTGTACGCCTGACAGATGTGCGAGACTTATTTTCTTGCCCTCGGGTTCTCTTCTGACTTCTGCAGACCTTCACAGGCAGAACTGCAGGACTGTCCTTGAAATTCTGCCTGAACCCAGTGCCTGCAAGCCCCTAGTTCTCACCTCCTCCTGCAACCCCCCACCCATGTAGGAAACAAAATGTAACCCTGCAGGAAGAGGAGTGAACAAAAGGATTTAGCTCTTAGAGTCCTTCTTGTGCAGATTTAACACTAGGCTCCAGGATGAGTTTAGGAGTGAGCGTGTTTCATTGCTTGGGGGTGGGGGTAGAATACAGGACCAGAGCGGTGTTAGTTCGCTGCTCCATCTTAGATTGCTAATTCTTCCAGGTCAGAAGCCATGTTTGTCTGATTCTGTTTCTCAAGGAACATGTGTAGTGGATACTTTTGAAGGTCTTTCAGATGCTGCTGCCCCTCAGCTCTTAGTCATTATTGCTGGCCACAGTGGGGCAAGAGCTTGCCAGTTCCCTTGGACAGAACCAAGATGAATCTTGTTTTAGAATGGCAAAAACTGTGTGGGGACCCTTAATCAAAGGAAGATGATATTACTTGGACATCTGGGTTTACCCCCACCCAGCCTCAAGGGCATAGAGCCCTGGCACTCAAGAGGTGAACCCTATGTGCTCTCTCTTCCAGATGGGGCCCGTGGGAGAGTGCAGACCAAAGGCTCCATTTTTCCGCTTGTATAGAAGTGGAGCTGTTACTTGAAACTCCCTGTTCCTTATTAAATGGCTGACCTAATTTTTCCCCTTTATCTACAGTGGTGGAGATCCAAGAAGGGAAGACAACTATAGTAAGTATCAAGTCGGCCACTTATAACCTCTTTAACGCTTGGAACTGCCTGGCTGCTCCCCGGAGGGAGGCCCAAACTGGACTCCTGGCTCCAGGATCGGTTCCCTCTGTGACCATAAATCCCACAGTCTACTATTTTTCAAGCTGTGTGGTGTAGTGTGGTTAATCAGGAATAGTTGCGTGCCTGGACTGAGGCATCCGTTACTTGATTAAAGTGGCCCTATGTGTGACAAGGCCTTGGAGGTCTCTGCTGACATATTCTTTGCCAAGTAATGCATCTCTTTCCCAGGGGAAACTAAGGCAGTGATTAGACTAGAGAGCCAGAGTAAGCTGACCTGGGGCCAGAAGCCCAGAGCTCAGTTCTGTGTCTCTCTGCCTAGAATGACTAAGTTACTGCTTAAATGATGCCATTAAAAGGGGACACTCTTCTGGCCCTGGACCCACTGGCTGGTGCCCTGGCTTGTCTGTTGATGAGAAAACTGTAATAATTCTTCATCCACCTACTCCCCCCTTTCCCTTATTGGGCACACCTCACGTCCCTTCCTCAGGGAGTCATGAGGCCTAGATTATCCTATAATCCCTAAAGCACAACATTGTTTTCACATGGCCTTCCATCCCTCCAAGAAATTCAACTCCAGGGAGCTCCCAGAAGCTTCCATGTCAACAGGGATTTAACCCTCTGGCAGCCGGCCAAGCTTGGTCCTCCGTAGGATCAACACTTAAGGGTTCCCTCTGTGGGTCTTCCCCAGAATAGTCCCTCGGCCTTTTCACTGCTTAGCCTCAAAACAGTTCTTTGTAGGGAGCCTCAATCCCTCAAGGGCACCCTTTTGGGCTCCCATATCCAAAGCTGAAACAAGCATTCACTCTATAAACTCCATGCTGGTGGAGAGAACACATCTAGCTTTTGAGTGCAGCACATTGGTTTTTGGGGTGCAGGGGTGCTCTTTGTAGAATGAACATGGAGCCACTGTGTGCTGTGAGAGCCTTTAGAGTAGGGACCTTCCCCATATCCAGAGAGGTGTTGCAGTGACTGGCTTTGGGTATTTCTTCATCTTTAAAACAAATCATTGTGCTTCACTCACTAGGTTGTGGTGGTTAAATGAGATAATATAAGCCAGGCGTATAAATCTTTTTTTTTTTTAAGATTTATTTATTTTTACATACAAGCTGGGGTACAGACCAGAGGTGTGGAGCGGCGAGAGGGTTCACCAGAGACAGAGTGGGGAGCAGAACAGGCAGATCAGAAATACACTGCTGAGGGGAGCAGCGGGCGAGGCAGGAGGGGTCTGCCGCACCACGTGGGATTCTCCCCGGCCGGACGTCGAACTCGCATCGCCGCTGCCGACAGCTCCACAGCGCAGCGCTTAACCGCTGCGCCACCAGGGAGGCCAAAAGCCAGGCGTATAATGATAAATGTTGGCTCTCTACCCCAAAGCCCTCTTAACACTCCCCCACCCCCCACTCCCAAGGGCCACCACACACCTACACATTTTCCATTTCTGGTGTAGTTTCGGTAGCCTCGTGAGAAAGGTAGGCAGCAGTGCCTTGCATAGCCAGGTGTTACGTGCAGCCTCCCATCTCCTTTTGCCAGTTCTCCAGGAGACAGTATTGCTTCCCTCCTAAAGCCTCTCAGACCTGTCCCAACTTCACTGTCATAAGCCATGGCCTCAGTCAGCAAAGCTTTCTTGCAGTCAGAGCTGATTCCCAGATCATTCGTTTATTGCACTTAGTAATTGCAAGGCAATGTCACAGTATCCAGTAGTGGTAATAGAGGTCTTTTCACACATGGCCTCTGCAGAGCTTGAAAGGTGGAATCCAAAGTGATAAAAGCAAGGAGGATAGGGATATCTATCTTCTCATCTATGTTTTTTTTAATAAGAGAAGGAGTACACATGGATTATCTGCTTGGGTAGGCATAGCCGAGGGTTTCTCAGCCTCAGTGCTATTGGCATTTGGGGCTAAGTAATTCTTTGTTGTGGGGGCTGTCTGTGCATTTAGGATGGTTACCAGTATCCCTCCTAGAGGCTTGTAGCACTCCATATTCCAGTGTAATGATAAAAAAAAATGTCTCAGCTATTGCCCAGTGTCCCCTGGGGGCAAAACCGTGTCTGGCTAGAACCTCTGACATAGACTCACCTCTGTAAGATAAAGCTGGAAACTGCAGTTTCCTCTGGGAAGGATATGTGGGATGGGAGGGAGACATCCTTTGGACTCTACTTTCCTGCACAGTTTGAAACTTCTTGCCATGTGCATTTGTTTCTTTTTCCCAAAATGGAGAAAGAGAAGCATAATATTCTGATGTTTTCTGTGTTTTTAAGGAAGGAAAGGTAACATTCAGCTGATAAAGCAAACCCCTTGCAGGCCACCAAAGCCACTCCACGCCCCCTATACAGCAGCTGTAGAGCCACCACAACAGTTCTGTGGAGAGACCTGCCTCCTCCCACAGATCCCCAGAGATGATCTTTTACCAGCATCCCCACCATTTGGGGGGTTACTTAAGGCAGCCCTCTTCCTCACTGGCTCTTTTTCTCTGCCTCCCAGATTGAAGGCCGTATCACAGAAACTCCCCAGGAGAGTCCAAATCCCCCTAACCCCTCTGGCCAGTGCCCCATCTGCCGGTGGAATCTGAAGCACAAGTACAGCTATGAGGTGAGTCTGTGAGCTGAGTGTTGGCTCGGCTCTGCGAGTGGGGGATTTGTGAGATTCTGGATCCCCACTTAGCTCAAGCAGCATCCTCCCCCACAGCCTCTGCTGCATCTCGTGGAGTCATCAGAGACAAGCATTTTGTCCCCTGGTTCTCAGCCCTGGCTGCAATCCTGGCTCATGGGGGAGCTTTAAAAAACTGCTCAAGCCCACCTGCAAACTAATTATTGGGCCCAAGTGGGCCTGGCCATCATTAGTCCCTGACGTTCCCCGGGTGATTCTAATGTGCAGCCAGGATTGAGAGTCACTGACTTAGCTTCACGGTCTGCTTGCCCCGTGGACTTGGTCACCCAGTCGTGCAGGAATGTGTTCCCAAGGGGGTAGAATTGGGATCTGGATTTGCCTTTCCATCTTTATAGCAAGGGTGCTTTGAAGCGTTCTCTCTGTACTCTGGGGACACATCACTATCTCTTTCTGTTTTGGAACCACAAAAACCCCATTTGCTCCAGCTCTTAAAGCTGTTGGTTCTAAGAAAGAACACTGTGAATAATAATAGATCATGTGCATTGAATGCATGCTCTTATCTGACGCTGGCTTAAGCATCTTCTTGTCTTCCCTTAGTTTTCTGATATCCCCATGAACTAGGCACTTTTTTCATTCTCATTTAACAGATGAGGAAATTTGAGGCATAGACAAGTGAATGGACTTGCCTCGGATCACCAGCTAGGGAAGTGTCAGAGCCAGGATACAAAACCCAGGGAGAGCCCACAATCCCAACTACTAATTGGGAGTTTAGAAATGGGAAGGTGAGAGCCTGGGGCAAAGGACACAGCCCTGGAGAAATCTACACTTGTCCTTCAGGGTTCCATTGGTTTCTCTGAGTGCCCTGTTTGTCGGCTGCAGGTGATTCCGGCTCTGGGCCAGTTTGACCTGCGAGTTGTCCCTGTGCCTCGTGGAATGGGATGACTAAGGGCAGAGATCCCGGTCAGGTGGTAGAGCAGAAGCCACATGCCCATAGGGGCTGAACAGAATGACCCAACTAATCTCCTGGACTGGTAACTTTGGCTTCAGGCCACCCGGAGGGGGCATTCTCTCCCCAGGTCATGGCCTCCTGCTGATGGCAGAATGAGAGTAACGGGAAGCTTGCAGGCCAAGGGGCAGTGTTCGCAGCTTCTTGTGACATGGAAGTTAGTGAGGGCACGGGCATATTTGGAACCCCAGCGGCAGGCGGGGAGGGGAACGCCACACTGCCTGACCTCCCTGGGAACTCTTCCTACCAGCCATTTCCAGGAAATGAACTGGGCTCTGTTTATCCAGCAGAAGAAATCCTATCCCCTCCGAGGTAAAGGCTAAAGTTGTTTTCCTTTTTACCCTTTTCCACTCAGGACACTGTTGTTAGGTTGAGCTGCACAACGATGTCAGCTTGCTTGGCAGCCTGCAGTGCAGCCTAGTTTATTAGCCCTGGATAATCCAATCCAACTTCTTTTCATCAGATTCTGAAGATTACAGGGGTGGGAATTGGGGGCCTGGATCCCTCAGGAGCTGTCCAGTGATTAAAACAAATCTGCGGTTATACAGCAAGGCGCCTGCCAGGGCAACAATCGGTTTGTGGCGCATGACTGCTAAGACTGGCATGCCAGACCTTCAGGATGGGGGGGAGGGGAGGTGGCTTTTAGTTAACCCCCTCAGCCATCCTGTTAGAGTTGGGGGAGGGAGGCCTCTTGTCTTGATTCTGTCTCTGTTTATTCTTGTTTCCTTGACTCATCCAAAGCAGTCTTAAGTCCAAAGGAAGCCTGAGAATGCATTCACATCTGGTCACAGGAGGCTTAGAAGATGTGAGGTTAATTCCACAACCCTGGTCCCTTCCTCCTCAGCTTGTACGTCTCCTAGCACTTCAGAGGGAATGGCAGAGGCGGAGGGCTGTCTGCATGTGTTCTGGCCCGCCGCGTGTATGTAGGCACAGGGATGGAAGCGGTGCAGTGTTTCCCTCTTGTCTGGGAATCCATGACGTATCCTCTACTTTACCCGAGGAAGATAACAAACCTTCATTACCAGGAAAGAGCCTGTAGGTGCGTGAACTATTGTTAATACTTCTTAAGGAGTCGGTAGTCTCCAAACTAGTCTATCAAAAGGTGATCTCCGGGAGGAGCTCAGAGCTCTTGGGGTTGGGATTTAACTTTAGCTGAGGCTGGCAGACCAGTGTACAAAGCTGGGAGGAGTGTGGAGGCTGTGGGCTCAGGTTAGTCCCCTCTTGAGAGTGCCCCAGTACAACAGCCTCCCCTAGAGGCCACAGCTCCCGAGTATCAAACACCCACCCGAGTGACCCAGCTCCTGTTTTCCATTTCTGCTAGGATGTTCTGCTGCTCAGTCAGTTCATCCGGCCTCACGGAGGCATGCTGCCGCGAAGGGTCACAGGCTTGTGCCTCGAAGAGCACCGCAAGATTGAGGAGTGTGTGAAGATGGCCCACCGAGCAGGTAGAAGGCACACAAACCCCCATCCCTGTCCCTCCTGGGAGAGAGACGGACATCCAAGTCATCGTCATCCTCACTGCCCCTGCCAGCCTCCCCACCCCATGGGGCTTTCCCTCGGGGCCCTGCAGAGATCACGCCTTATAGGCTCTTTTCTCCACTCAGGTCTGTTCCCAAATCACAGGCCTCGACTTCCTGAAGGATTTGTTCCGAAGAGCAAACCAAAACTCAACAGGTAAGCAAACTTGGTGCCGGCACCCTGGGTGTTCTGCAGGCCCTGGGCTCTCACTGTTCCCCTGGGGAGGCCATTGCTAGAGCTCATCCCACAGGCCACAAAGTTAGAAGACTCTGGCTGGTTGGCCCATTCCCTTCCAGCTTGAGCACACTCCCCATTCCCCTCACCCAGTCCCACCCACACAGCTGCAGTTGATACTCTGCGCTTCTGTCACCCTCCCCTGCTGGCCTCAGGCTCTCTCCTCTTCCCTCTCCAGTAGGGCCACTTAGCACAGTGGCAAAGCGGGCTAGAAGGTCTGTTGATTGGGCATTAGAATGTGCTAATCCCCCATATATGACATCATCCTGGATTGCTGTGGGAATGTCAGACCACTTCTACCAACTTTCACTATCCCAGAACTGGGGTTATTAAAGGGCAAAATGAAGCTTTAGAAATGGAAGAACTCAACCAGGGGAAGGGCCACTGCACATACCCGTGCAAGTTGCATACTGCAAACTTCAAGGCGGCATTCATGTCAGCTAGATTAAATGGTGCAGTTAACAACAACCTGCACAGCTGCACGTGGCGGCCCAGGAGGTTTTAAGGTTTTATTTTATAATGGAGGAGAGGAAGGCCCTTAGATCCTGGAATCTATATTCAGTCTATCTTCGGTCCTAAGCAGGGTGGCCCCCTCCGGTTAGAGTCCTTCAACATCATCCCTACTGTGAGTTCCTTTCCCTCCCTCTCTGACATTCCCATCCTCAAATACACTGTTGTTCAGAGTAGACTGATATCTGTAAAATTGATTCTGGTGTTTCTTCTGCTTTCCCCTGTCAATGGTCCCTCCCTGCTCTGGCCTGTCCAGCTGCCACTGAAACTGCTCTCTGTAGGGGACCAAAGATGATTGAAGCAAAGTAAGACATCCTAACCCCCAGTAAACCTCCAGACTGATCCCCAACAGGACCCAGGCCTGGAGGGTGGGAAGTCAAGCAGATACCAGCTCTGAATTGCTGTTCTGCAGGTACAGGGGGAGCCTACACTCTGGCCCTGTGCTCTTCTCCACCTCCACCTCCCACATTGCTACCAGGGCCATTTGCCAGCAGCCCTGGGGAAGCAGAACATACTAACCTCGTCCTGTCTTTCCCAAATGTGCTGTGGACCTTTTGGGGGCCGAGCTCCTCCCCCCCCCCACACACACACTTGTTGATAGACAGTAGCAGACCTGAGGACACAATCCATCCTGCCCTCGGGCCTTTGAAGCCAGGCCAGGCTCCCTCCCATATATCCGGTGTCCTTTTACCTGACACAGGATTGATGACGTGTGGGAGCTATTAGGTTGCAAAAGTCTGGGGGGAGGGGTTGTTATGGGCGTCCTGGCTGTGAGGGAGTTTGATTCTCCTGCAAGGGACTTTATGATTCCATCCAGAGGTCTTGAGCTGCCACTCATTGGCCCAAGCTCTGCCGGACCTCAAAGAGTAACGATTTCTCCTTCTGTCCCTTCAGGGGAGGTAGGAAAGGGCTCTTTTAGGAAGGAATCTCAGTTCTTCCTAAAGCTGGAGTGCTCCCAGAAAGCTGACTGGACACTGCCCAGGCCCCACCACCCCCACCCCACTTCTCCCCACCAGCTGACTACTCCGTGTGGCACAGGCATCAGGCCCAGACCTAACTGAAGTATTTTCCCTCAGGTCCTTCCAGAGCAGGAGGGAGAAGAGCTTTAAGGCAGCAATCCTGGAAAATCCTGTCAGCCTCAGGATCTAGGCCCTTGAATCCCTGTGAGCATTCCTTTTGGGGACCCTGCTCTCCCACCTCCATCTCTTCACCCTCTCTGGGAGCTGCCACGTGTTCCCCCCCTTCACCTTTATTCATCTGCTGTCCCAGCACCACCAACCCTAGAAAAAAGAGTCCCTGGGGCCAGCATTGGGGGGCATTGAATTGCCAGCCACCCCCTGCCTGCTGGGCCAACCCCTCCTGCAGTTTTTGACTCCCTGTCAGAGCTATCCTGTTTGCACTGAACTGAAAACAGTACAAAGTCCAGGGACGCTCAGTTGAAAATACAAATCAGCAGTCATTTTTTCACTTTTATCACTTTTTCAACCAGGGTGATTAATACTTTTTAACTGAAAAGTCCCTCATTTGCGTGTCTCTAGAGATGGCAGGGTTGAGGCCCAACCTAAAGTGGAGGCAGGGGAGGATCTCAGCCTTTGCCATGGCTGAGCTTTCATGACTGAGGGTGGGCCTCTCTGGACAAAATCCAAGTTTCATTCTGGATGGAGTAAACCCCAACCCCAGCCGGCATGAGCCACTTTTCCGGGAACTATCAAGGCCCTCGCCATCCCCTAAGGAGGCCAAAGGACTGTGGGCGGCAGCCATCTTCCCCCACCCCTCTCCTACTTACAGGAACCTTCCTGGGTTAGGTCTGCACCCATGGGCCCTCACCCTTGACTCCCATCATGGGTTGGGTGAATGGCAGGGGGTCCTGCACCAGTTATGGCTGACCAGGGTAGCTCCCTGAAGGCTGGGTGACAGAGGGAGCCAAGTGGGAAAGAGGGAAGGACTGCTCCGGGCCCTTACATTACATCAGCCTCTCGGCTTTCCCCGCCTCCTCTCCCAGCAAATACACACAAACACTGACCACTCAGAAAGATCAAGGGAGCGTGGCCCTGGGCTGCCCGACCCTGGAGCGAGAGAGACACACACGCACGCATGCATGCATGCACTCACGCTTGTAGCAGCAAGAACCCAGCCCATCTGTTTATAGCACACTCCACATTTGCTCCCAGGAAAAACCCCTAGTCCTCAGGAAAGGAAAACTGATGAAAGGGTTTGGTCAGCCAACCTTGGGTTTGATCGCAGAAGGCTGTGCCCACTTTCTAGCTCCACTGCCCCCACTCTCAGACTCCCCCTACCCCCTGCCCTCCCTCTACAGGTACCTGACGCGCTGGTCTCCCCGCTCCGTCAAGCCCATCTACAATAAAGGCCACCGCTGGAACAAGGTGCGCATGGCTGTGGGGTCCCCCCTCCTGAAAGACAACATCTCCTACTCAAGAAGACCTCTGGTGCTGTATCATTGACTGGGGGATGCCTGATAGCCAGCCAGACCTGATCCTGCACTCCGCTTCTGAGCCCTGGGCCACAATTCAGCCCCATCTATCCCCCCAGGCTGGCCCCTGCTCCGCCAACTTGAGCGGCAGGAAAGGCTGCAGGACCAACCCCAGTGCCTGCCCAGCAACAGGGCAGGGAGGGCACTTGGGCTCCCTGGCAGCTGCTGTGATCTCTGACTGGTGTGGGCTGGAGGACAATTTTGCCCAAAAGAGTATCATAAACCAGGCTCATATGCTTCCCCATGAGGTCTGTGCTCACTGCTTGGGAAGTGGCGGGGGGGTGGGGGGGGGTTGGGGCAGTTTCTGACCAATTAACTAGCATTGAGTCACTAATTTCTTGTGAAGGGCCACATGAATACAACCAGAGGGAGTTGCTGACCAAACAGGTTCCCAGCCTCTTTCTTGACAGTTGTTAACTCTTCAGCCTGGGGGGCTGCAAGGAGGAGGTGATAGGGCCACCTGGTGCATGTGCAGCTTGCATCTAACACCAAGATGCTGCCTTTTCCTCCAAGAGCTCCCCGCTGTCACTTCTAGCTATTTTACCCTCCATTATCTCTCTAGCACATTCCTCAGCTTAGTTGGCCCCTGAGTTTGGCACCAGATGGAGGCAGAAATGAGGGGACGGACAGAACACACAGACCAAACTCACTAAAATGTATGGAAATAATGTTTACATTCTACATAAAAAATCCCCAGGCTGGGCCCCTCCTACAGCATGAAGGGCAGGTCTATGTTCTTCTCACCAGTGCCCACATAGATGTAGCCACAGTTCTTAGTGCGGGGAGCGTGGTAGAAGGTGAGGCCTGGCCACAGCAGGCTGCGCAGCACCACCAGGGCATTGCCTCGTTCCATCTGGATGCTCCAGGACCCTGGGGAGTAGGTGGGCAGAAGGTGAGGCATGGACGCTGCAGAGGCCCCCAGCTCCTTGGCTCAGGTGCTAAGCTTCCACAGGGGGATGGAAGACAATTTAATTATCCATGCACTTACTCCTCCTGATTGCCTTTTAGCCATTTCACTGCTCATTAAAACCACTTCCAGAGGGAGGGCACAGGAAATGAAAAGAGGTGAGACTCAATCCAGTCTGTTTTGTTCCTGTCAGCAAGTCTAGTTAAAGGCTGAGTGGGGGAAGAAGCTGAATCCACAGGCAGAGGGGAGTTGGGGCCAGGTTAGGGGACTTTCTGGGGGCTTTCTTTCCTGCTCAGGTAGTCACCTTCAGTGACCTTCAGGCCTAGTGTGCTTTGCTCCACTAGTGATTTTGCGCTCTCTTCCCCAGTCCCAACCTCTGCTCTGGGATGAGTTAGACCAGACCAGGGGCTCACAAAGAAGTTGGGCTGTTTCAGGCCTCCCAGTTCAACAGCGCTTTCTGGCAGCTGGCAGACGAGCCATCCTTGGCGGAAGGGGACTTAGGCTGCAGCTGGTGGACCTTTGTCTATCCTGGGTTCTGCCCTGGTTTTTGCTCCCCAGACAGGAGCAGTCCAGCCCAGGGCTGACTTGTGCAGCCATAAGTACTTGGCTGGAAGAGCCTGATCCAGCTCCAGAACTGAGGGAGGGAGCCGCTGTGTGGGAGGAAGGAGCCTGGGAAAATCGCCTCTGGATGCAGATCTGGAGCTTCTATTCCCCTGCGCACTGAGGCCTCTCCCAGACCCAGCCGCAGCTCTGCTCCAAGCGCTGCCAGAAAGGCGAATGCTTTGAAGGTTTTGGTGTTAGACCAGCCAGCAACACAGAGAACTGCGCTGAGGCCTTCATCGGCTGCCAGCTCCACCCGGCTGCGTGGCTCCTGCCGCCCAGCTTCCCACAGGCCTCCTCCAACCATAGCCCACCCTGGTCACTCCACACCCAATGGCCTCACAGCTCAGACCCCACCCACTGGGGGCCACCCTGTATCCAAGAGATCTGACCACCTGGAACCCCTGGCCCTGATGGCAGCTGATCCCTGCCAGGATGCTGTCACGCACCCAGGTCAAAGCTGGAGCTTTCTGGGCCTGTGTGTCAGCTTACCTTGGCTTACTCAGAAGAAACCAGCTCTAAGCGCACCTCAACACTGCAGTGACCTCCCCCAAAGGCCACCACCCCTACATGAGACAATGAAGTGGAATGCCTCACATTGTGAGCCCCAGGCTTCATACTGCCAGCCAGATGGCATCAAGAAGAGGGTCCTGGGTTCCCAGAGCTGACTGGGGCACTATCCAGAAACAGGGAGACCTGTACTGGCTAGAGAAGTATTTTCCCTGTCCTGCAACTCCTCCCTGAGTATCCAAGTCTACCTCCCAGACCTGCCCTCAATTCCAGAGGCCCTGGCCTGTTGCTTTCCTAAGCTCTCATTCCAGAAACAGATTGGCCAGAACAGATCCTGAAGAAGTACCAATCCATAGCCCTCCTTGTCACCTCAGCAGGGCCCAGAGCATCATCTGGGACCAGCTTCCTAAAGAGTCATTCCCTGCCCTTGAAACCCACAGTCACACAGACCCCTTGAACTGAGAGGTCAGGCTCTGTCCTGCGCCCACTGAGAGGACCGCTTGCTATCTGCCTGGGCTGAATGCTACCCTGGAGAAATGGAATCTTGGGGTCCCCCAGTCTAGGCCACCAGCACCTCGGCAAACCCTGGGCAAGGGCAAGGCCCTCACCTTCCCACCAACCAGCCTGCCCACCTAGGGTTTAGCCATCTCTTGCCTCCAGTAGATGAGGGGGCCTAGGCTCAGCAGGTGCACCTCTTACCCCCTAGGTCACAAGGAAACTGACAGTGATGCTAGAGACATACAGTGGCCCTGGGGGGAAGGGGGCAGGGAGGGGGTAGTGCCAAGCAGGCGTAAGTGTATTGGCAGAGTAAGGAACTGGCATGTGAGGGGCCTGCCAGCCAGCAACACTGCCTCCCTCCCCCCTTGCATTCCTGTCACACTCCTGTCCTCTCCTTGTCCCTGGCTCAGCTGGTCGCCCAGGAAACAGACTCAACGTGCCAGGAGTCACGTAGCATCTACCTGGGGAGCCAGGCACTTGCTGTCACCTTCACCCACTTATTGCAACTGCTAAAATGCTGTTGCCACCTCTTCTACCAGGGGCAGGAGGGGGGACTACCCCTGTACCCCTAGTGTTTCAGGTCACAGCTCCTGGTCTTTCGCAAACCTCCCTTCTGCCCTCTGTCCCCAGAGGCCACTGGGCCCTACGGTTCTTTTGAGGCTGTGGGGGGAGGCAAGTCGGTAGAGCTGGACCTGGGCCTATTGGAATCAGCAGGAAGTCCTGGGTTTCCTGGGCCCCAGGGGTTTTCACCCTCCTAGTGGGGAAGGTTTCCAGTAGGGAGTGCTTAGCATAATTACATTCTCCTGCCCTCCAAGAAGAAAGGCGGCAAAGCTCTGAGATGAAGTTTGAGGGGGTGAATGGGCCAAGCTGCCCATCGGAGCTGTTGCGGGGGAGGGTGGTACAGATGATTTAAACCCTCCTCAGACCAGTGCCACACAGCTTGTCTGTCGCAGGCGCAAAGAAACAGTCATGGATTCTTTCTCAGCAGCACTCACCCACATCAAGGCCACAACGTATGGACAAAGCCCCCTAGAGGCCTTGATGGGGTGGGGTGGGGGGCAGGACCGGGTCCAGAAGGAAGCCCCTGTCAGCCCGGCTTCCAAAGGGCTGAGTAGGAGGGGGAGCTGCACACACATCCCACTAGTAGAAGCTAATCTTGGGCAACCATGTTCCCCACCCCTCCGATGTCCCCGTCACAGTCCCTCATCAGCCACTGCTGCCACCCCGTTTTAAAGGCCCCTCTCCAGGCAAGCAGGTCCCCTGCTGCCCTCTGCTGCCTGGACCGGGCACTACTGCTGCAAGCAGCAAGGGGTCCTCCAGGCAGTTCCTGAATGTGCAGGCTCCTGCCCAAAGTGTAGCAAGGAGAGGGGCTCTGTCCACCCCCATGCCTCTATCGCTGCCCGACCTGGTCTTCTGCTTCCCAGGACTCAAATGGCCTGTTTTGTGAGGCGCCTTCTCTTTTACATTTCCACTTCCCAGCTTCTGTTTTCATGTGCTCCTCCCAAAGCTCTGAGGCCAGGACCCTGGCTAGCTCATTAATGACTGCATCCCCCTGGCCATGTGGTAACTGCTCAGTGGCTATTTGCTGATGAGTGAAAGTTAAGGAGGACTGAATGGCAGGTCACTTCCTAGAAATCTGCCCCCTTCCCTGGTGCGCCATCTAGCTTCATCTGGCAGCGACCCAAGATCAGAGAACTCTGCATCCACCAGGAGGATGGCTCTAACCCCCAAAGCCACTCACTCCCATAAAACCTTACAGATCCCAGGGCACAGCAAGACAGCTGAGGATCTTTGAGGTCCCAGGCAACATCCTTCCCCATCCTCTCCTCAGACAGTGCTGGCCAGGGACGAGCCGCTGAGCGGCTCGCCTACCTCCCTGGGCAGCGCCTCACGGAGAACAGGACGCCCAGGGATGGCCAACCTAAACCGTCCCTACTCAGAGGTGACACAAACCCCCTGAACAATCCCTTCAGACAGAAAGGAAAACGTGAACCTACCTGGGAAGAACAGTGCTGCCAAATCCCTCCAGCTAGTGCTGGTGTCCCAGGGATCTCTTCCTTGGGATGTTTTTTAAAGATTTATTTATTTATGCATACAAGCTGGGGTACAGACCAGAGGCGTGGGGCGGCAAGAGGGTTCACCAGAGACAGAGTGGGAAGCAGAACAGGCAGGTGGGTGGAAACACACTGCTGAGGGGAGCAGCGGGCGAGGCAGGAGCGGTCTGCTGCACCATGTGGGAATCTCCCCAGCCAGGTATTGAACTCTTGTCGCCACTGCGGCCAACAGCACCACAGTGCAGCACCCAACTGCTGCACAGCACCCAACTGCTGTGCCACCGGGGAGGCCCTTCCTTGGGATTTTGGACCCATGTAGCAGCCCAGCCCAGCCTGGCTGCTAGCTCCCGGGCAGGGCAGCCTCCCAGCAGCTCCTGCTCTTTCATCGGGAGATAAGGAAGGGAGTCTGCGAGCAAAATCTGCCCTCCCCTGACCACCCACACTTCCACCCCCATGCCATGGCCCCCACCAAGACATGAAGGAAAAACTGAGCCTGACTTCATGGAGGCTTTCTGGTGGCGGTCCCGGGAGGAAAGGAGCTGGAGGCCCAGAAGCTGTGAAGTCTCCCAAGGTCAAGCCAAGAGCATACCTCCCTTCAGGCCCATACACATAGGAGGTACAGGAGGGTACCCCCAGGGCTCCAGAACTGAAGACAAAGTAAAGTGATGGGCGGATTACAATGTGGAACCATCAGCTGATCCTTCAGTCCTAAGCCCGGCTGTTAGGAGCCCAAGTCCTCAACTGCAACTGCCCACCCACAGGCCCAGGTCCTATTCGTCCCAGGGGCCTGATGAATTTACTTGCTGACTAGATTCCTCAGGGTACCTTAACATCCTTTAGGAAGACCCCAGTTCTCCATGTCTTATACCCCTTCTGTAGAGATCCAGCTATCCCCTGTGTCCCCAAAAGGCAGGGCCAATAGGGTGGATGGGGTGCCCTTAGGAAGTCTTTGCCGGTCCCCCACACTCCACCTACCCTGCTTTGGTCTTTACTGCAAAAGCCCCAGCATATTCCTGCTCCCCCCACTGCACAGAGGCTGGGAGTAGGCACTCTGTGGTCAGCCACCCAGTCACGTGGCACTGTGGGGTAGTGCCTCACTGGCTGCAGGTGAGAAGGCCAAGAATTCAGCACCAAGCAGGGCTTGCCAGCCACACCATAAAACAGGGAGGTAGGGCTGCGGCCCCCAGATTAGGGGCTTTAAGAGGGCTTTCTTCTGCCCTTCAGACCCTGGCTCTGGGTCCCACCACCACAGTGCTCCTGGCTCCCTTTATCAACTGGAGATGTGCAGCACCCTCCAGCTCCCAGCCAGGCTGGAGATAATGAAAGTCTGGAGCGTATGACTGACTGTGAGAAATTCCCCAGCCCCTATAAACCTTTATCTCTAGGAAGCCCCTTTCTGTCTAGTGCGCCTTGACTCGGGCGCCCCCATGTGGCAGAGACCAGAATGGCCATTCAGTCCTGGCAGCTCTTAGCTAGTTAGGATCCACGTCTGGCCCCTACAGTAACCCTGAAATGGCCTTCTGCTCCCTCGCGTCTCCAGTCATCCATCCATCACCACTGCTTATTGACACAGACCTGCTCACAAGTCACCAGCAGCCCCTCCTGTCTCAGTCATGGCCTCTAACCCTTTCGCCTTCTCAGTTCTCCGAGGCCTGTCCAACCCACCTCTAAAGACTTTCTGCCAGTAAAAATAGTACCAACAATAATTTTTATTTGAGTCCAAACTATGTGGTAGGCACTCTGATAAATGATAAGTATATGTACTAGCTCATTTAATGCTCATAACAACCAATGAGGTAGAAAATACCATTATTCCCCTTTAAGAAAGGAAGAAATTGAGACACAAGGAAATTGGGGCCTTTGTCCATGGCCACACACCGTCTGATGCCAGAGTCATTGCCTTTAACCACCACCATCCTGAGTTCCAGCCCAACTCGGGACTGGGTTGCTCATTGCTCCTCAAAATGTTTCCCAGAGTGGTGGAGGTGACAGTTGTCCTGCATTTCCCATGATCCACTTAAAAGGAAACACCATTTATTTGAACTCACAGTCAATGTCAGAGCCCTGAAGTCTAACACTCTAACAATGTGTCCTTGAGTTTAACTGAGTTTCTATTTCTTCATCTGTAAAATGGGGGTAATAATAATATCTACCTTTTAGGGCAGCTATGAAGATTAAGATAAGGCATAGAAAGAGCTGAGTACAGTGCCTGGCACACGAGAAGCAGTGTCATTGTTTTTATGGGTTATCATCAGCATCGTCACCATCATCAACGATCCCTCCAGTTCTCAGCGGGGAGGAAAGAGCAAGAACACTGAGTCAGTGCCTTGGGTGTGTCCTCTGATTGCTCAGAGCCTGGCGTTTGTCCTGGGATACAGCATTCAAGTAAGCGCATTTTCCCAACCCAATTCCATTCATGACTGCAATGAAAATCAAACGACACAGAGCATTCCAGTATCTGGAAACATACGGAAGACAATCCTACCTTTCGTCATTTGGCAAACATTTACTAAGAGTGTACTATGACCTGAGCCCTGTACGGGGTCCCGAGGAAGCCAACCCCCCAAACACACCCTTAAGGACCCACAGTGAAGCACCAATTCCTACCCAGGCCCTTGTCTCTAATCTCAGAGAAGCATGGCGAGTGGCACAGCCCAGTGTTCTGACCTGAGGCAGGCCCAGTGCCCTTGAAGTAAGAGGCTCTTACCTTTAGGGATGTCATGCTCCAAGGAGTCCATGAAGTCCAAGGAGGGATCCAGGTCAGCCTTCTCAAGCAAAGTCTTGTTCTTCAGCTCAACAGGCTCCCTGAAGTGAAAGTAGGAACTTAGCTTCTTGGCTTCTGACAAGGACAGCCCTAATGAGAGACCAAGGAGGAGGAAGGTATGAAAAGGCAGAGTCCAGATCCATGTGATTCGCTGGAACCCGCAGGCCAAATGCTCTCCTGCCCCTCAGACAAAAGGGAGTCAGGGCCTAGCGGCTGGGAAGCCCGTGCCAACCACCAAAAGCCAGGCCACTGGGCTCATCTTCCCAAGTGATATGGCTACGGCTGTTCCTCCTGAGAAAGAGAGCAGCTTGCTCCGGATCCCCAGGCCCAAGTCTGACTATGCTTGGGAAAGAGCCCTCTGACCGTGAGAGCGGTCTCTGAGAACGCACCTTCAAAGGTCCGATTGACATGGATGGGTCCAAAAGGGGTCTTAAAGAGAGCACCTCGGGGGATGACAGCCACTTCCCTGTCAATCTGGTCAATGATGGACACCAAGCGCGTCTCTTCCTTGATCTGAACCTGAGGAGACGGGAGACGAGCCACCTGCCAGGGTGCTGTGAGCTCACCCCTGGCCAAGTGCCTTCTACATGACAATTTCACCTGGTCAACACAGTGGGGAGGGCAAGACCATGGAAAATCAAGCCCACCCTCCCCACCTTTCAAGAGTTTTCTTTCTTTTAAATTGGTAAAATATACTGGTGATGCAATATTTAAAAATACAAAGATAGGGCCTCCCTGGTGGCACAGTGGGTTAAGCACAGCACTGTGGAGCTGTCGGCAGCTGCAGAGCAAGTTCGATGCCTGGCCAGGGAGCTTCCCACATGGCGCAGCAGACCTCTCCTGCCTCACCTGCTGCTCCCCTCAGCAGTGTATTTCGGTTGATCTGCCTGTTCTGCCCCCCACTCTGTGTCTGGTGAACCCTCTCACCACCACACACCTCTGGCCTGCACCCCAACTTGTATGCATAAATAAAATAAATATTAAAAAAATAAAATAAAACCACAAAGATTAAAAAATAACAGTCTTCCTCACCCTCCTATCCCTGGGAGCAGCCATCATTAACAGGTCTTACGTTTCCTTGTAGAGTTACCCCATCCTATCTGCATAATTAAATGTTCAGTTTGCCTTTTTTTTTTTTTATAGTCCAGAGCTCTTTTATTTCTTTTTTTTCACACCTATCATGCCATGAATTCATAGGGAGTGGGTTCCAGCAGCTCAGGCTCCTTTCCATTTGTTCTTACAAAGTGTGCTTCTCTAGGTAGAGCAGGCTGGCGCTTCAGCTGAACCCAAGTACCTTTCTCTTTGGCTTCCTTTTTTTTCTGATCATTTTCTTTCACACATTTCAGGAAGCTATTTCGGCTCTTACGAGTGCTTAATGTGCTCAATATGAACATTAATTCTCTTTGCAAGAATCTTGCCCTTTACTTGTTTGTTTACAACAATGCCAACTGCATGCTGGGTAACATTATAGACTCTTCCAGTTTTGCCATGGTAACATTTGTGGGGCATTCCTTTTTGAACAGTGCCCATCCCCTTGATGTCTACAATATCACCTTTCTTGTAGATTCGCATGTATGTGACCAAAGGAACAACTCCATGTTTTCTAAAAGGCCTAGAAAACATATAGCAGGTCCCTCTTCTTTTTCCTTTTGTGTTGGTCATTTTGGCGACTCAACTGGAAGATGGGGGTTCCGGCCAAAAGGGAGTTTGCCTTTTTTAAATAGGCAAACTATTCACTGTAGGCCCTGTTCACTGTAGACCATTAAGGTAACATAGAAATATTTTATAATATAGTTAAGAGAATTAAAACCACTCATAAGGAGGCCCCCCTGGTGGCCTAAGGGTTAAGTCTCAGTACTTTCACTGCTGCAGCACGAGTTCCATCCCTGGCCAAGATGCTGACCCACATATAGCACAGCAGACCTCTCCTGTCTCACCTGCTGCTCCCCTCAGCAGTGTACTTCAGTAGATCCACCTGTTCTGCTCCCGACTCTGTCTCTAGTATATCCTTTCACCACCCCACACTTCTGGCCTATACCCCATAAATAAATAAAATAAATCTTAAAAAAAAAAATGGGGCCGCTCCTCATGGTACTGGTGTGGAAAGATCTCCAAATATATTATTAAGTGAAAAAAACCAAGGTGCAGAGCTCTGTGTCTAACATCTGCCATTTGTTTTGTCTTTTAAGTTTAAAAGAAAATATATAGAAGTAAGTTATTTGCTGCGGTTTGTATCTGCATAAACTATCGACAGAAGCAGAGCTTCTCACCCGTTAACGTACAGTACAGGAAGTCTTTAATGTCTCGATAGATCCTTGGAAACTGACTTTAAACGAAACAACATCCAATGAAATCAGGTTCCAGAACGATGTCACTCTACTCAACACTAGCCCAGATTCTTTTTTTCTCATCGGTGTTATAACAAAATGACCTTGAGGACCTGCGGTCTAGTTCGGTGCCCTGTGTTAAAATGTAGATCCTTGTGCCTGAGATTATGCATTTCTAACTCTCATGACATGGGGTGCATCTGATCCAGACTACATTTTGAGTAGCAAGATTGGGACTTACATACATGCAAAACGGAGTCACTTAAGTCCCCGACAGGAGGACCTGGGTGATTGATGGACAGGGATGGTGGGAGGGAATCTCTACTATATTCCTTTCTGTACCTTTGAATTCTGAATCATAGAGATGTATTATCTAGTAAAACAAACATTAGGGCCTCCCCGGTGGCTCAGCGGTTAAGCGCTGCGCTGTGGAGCTGTCGGCAGCAGCGATGCGAGTTCGACGCCCAGCCGGGGAGAATCCCACGTGGTGCGGCAGACCTCTCCTGCCTCGCCCGCCGCTCCCCTCAGCAGTGTATTTCTGATCTGCCTGTTCTGCTCCCCGCTCCGTCTCTGGTGAACCCTCTCGCCGCCCCACACCTCTGGCCTGTACCCCTGCTTGTATGTATAAATAAAAAAATAAATCTTTAAAAAAAAAACAAAACATTAATACAAAATATAAGAGTATGTACACATTCCCTTACCACATAGCACAGCACAGACCCCCTCTTCCCAGCCCCTGCTCCCACCTCAGAGCCAGAGTCCCAGGAAAGTCGCACATTATCTCTCTTCCCTGTCACTCAGGATCCCTGTGACCCTGGGCAAGTCATTTAACATCTCTACTACCTGGGAAGTCAAATGGCAACTTCACAGAGCTGTAAGGATTAGAAACTGATACAGGCCCAGTAACACAGTATCTAGCACACCCAGATACCCCATGCCCAGCCCAGCAGTGCTGGAGGTAATATAGTAGCTGTTGCCGCCATGATTTCTACTGGGCTAAGTTTGGGGTGGCCCTCTCCCTCCTCCTCCTCCTCCTCTGTCTTTACTCACCACTACTTCTTCGTCGAAGACCTTATCCCCCTCTTTCACCTTCTGTATTTCAGTGTGTTCATACTCATGTGAGGGGTCTCCCATGAAGCGGCCCTTCACCACAGATGTCTGCAAAACCATCTCCTCTGTTGCAGGGGGCAAGAGGCTCCATTCCATGCAGTTCAGGCTGCCAACAACATCCACATCAGCCACATTCAAACTCCCCCCTTGCACTCAGGCTTCCGGTTGCCACTTCTCCCTAGGGATTAGGCCCAAGAAAAGCTCTTGGGGTTGGGAATCACACCTTTTCCCCCTTGGAAGCCCTAAGTGCCTATGGTGTAGCCACCTCCATAGGTGACACAACTGCAATTTTATTTTTTAAAAAGGTCGTAAAAGTTTCTTGTCTGCTGAAATTCCAAGCACTTCTTCCTAGATACGTGGACTGTGAGATTCCAGAAGTTTCTGGAAGCTGAACTTCCCTTTGCTACAGTGCCCCTGCTTTGGCGGACCTCCAAGTTGTGTTCAGACTGCCTATCAAGCCAGAGCACGGCTCTCTTCCCACATTTCTCAGGCAGGCTGGCCCAGGCTCCAGGACCTCTCCTCGCACTGACGTCTACAGGGGCACCAGCCAGCGAGACCTTTCCCTCCCACCCTCTCTAATCCACTCAGGGCCCAGCTGGTCTCTGCTGATCTTCTGCCTTAACTCTCCACTGGCTCCTTTTAACAGAGAAAGTTTTCAACTTTCTAAAACAATAGTCCTCAAATCCATGCCGTTCTTGAAAATGTGCTCTTCCTAGCTCTCCCTCCTCTTTCCTCAGCTCTGGGCAATAATCTCAGAATAACAATTAGCCTCTCTGAAGCCCTTCCTCCCCCCTCACTTTCACTCTCTGCCACTGCACTGTGATTTCTGCCCCCACTACCCCCAACAAATTGCTTAAGAGGTCATCCATGGAGCCTAAAAGTTAAATGCATTTCCATTTCTGTTTCCATTGACATGGAAAATGAGTCTCTCTTCTCCCTCTGCTAGTGCCCTAAAAGTTTCTGGGAATCTATTCTCACCCCTTTTCTCCGTACAGTCTCACTCATCTGACTTGGTACCCAGAATCCAGCCTCTCACTACCTCCACCGATTGTCCCCTGGTCCAATCTGCTCTTGCCTAGATATTGCTGCAGCCTCATCACTTGGCTCCCACTTCCATACCTGCTCCCTCTTCAGTCTAATTCCCACTCAACTGTTAAAACCGAAGCCAACTGCACGTCTCTGTGCAGAATCTTCCAATAACTTCTCATTGAGCCAAGTCCTAACGCCCAACAAAGCGCTACATGACTGTCTCTGAGTTCATGTCCTACAGTGCTCCCCATCACTCCTGTCTTTAGTCATACTAACCTCTATGGAGTTCCACAAACATGTTAAGCACTTATCTGCCTCAGGACTTTTGCACTTGCTTGGAATTCTCTTCCCTCAGATAAATATATAGCTCACTCTCTCAGTTGCTTCAGGTTTCTTCTCAAGTGTGACCTTATCAGAGATGCTATCCCTGAGCATCCTAATTAAAATAGTATCCCACCCTGCATTCTTTGTTCTTCTTGGACTTCACATCAGTTCACATACAATCTCTGTGTTATTTATTGTCTGTCTTCCCTATCTCACCCCCCCACCAACATACTATAATGTAAACTCCATGAAGACAAGGATTTTCTCTTTTACCACTGAATTCCTGGTGCCCAAATCGATGCCTGACACATAATGGGTCCAGAAAGAATAAAAACTTCTGGAATAAAATGAAATCTCTATTTTCAGTCTGAACTTCTCTTCTGGCCTCCAGATCTGTAATACACTATGCCTCCTTGCCACCCTGACCCCTCCCTATGCACCTCACACCTAATTCACTAATTCACTAGTTCTGCTCCCCAAATTCTCTCCCAGTGGAGAGAATACCAGCACTTAGCCAGCTCCCTTACTTGGAAAGAGGGATAAACCTTGACCTCTTCTTCATCTCCCTTCCATTCAATCAGTCACAGTCCTGCCAATTCTACCACTTAAATCTTTCCAACCCATCCCTTTCTCTCCATTCCTTTAGCTCCTCCATTCCTCCTAATCTTCCTTTTGGTCCTAAATGACTCCTAAAGGCTTACTTACTCACAGGCCATCCTGCCCACTCAGACCCAAGCAGACTCTTCTTGCTTACAGCCCCTCAGTGGCCCCCCATAGTTCAAACCTCTGGACTTCAGTGGCCATCCAGTTCTACATAACACCGCAGGCTGCCACTGTCATGTTCACCTACCTGCTGTTGCCCCAGACTCCCAGGCAATAAGTTTGCAGAACTGGTCCCTCTAGCTGGCATGCCCTCTCCCCAACACTTCTCTGGAGAACTGACTGTTTCATATCTCAACCAGTTACTCCCTTAGTGATGCCTCTCTAGAATGCCCTGACTTGGTTGCCCTTTATACATATCTCTGCTTTAGTTTTAACATATTTTGCTCTAATTGTTGGGTTACACGAAGGTCTCCTGCCCTTGAATGTAAATAACTTGGAGACAGGAGTGGGTCTTAGCCATCTCTGTAACCTCAAGTCTAGCACAGGATGCATCCAATCAGTGTAGGACTGACAAAGACTAGATAAATGAGTCTCCGATTTCCTGCAACCTCAATGGATTTCTTTTAAGGTGGTTAGCTCCCCCATCACCAGTGGGGGCAGAAAAAGAAAACAAACAAACAAAAAACTAAATGGGCCGGTATGGTAGTATTCAGGGAGGTTTCCCCCATTCTTAAGTCCTTTCTCTCCCATTCCTCCTGAGAATTTCCCTACTTCCCAGAGCGGCTCCCGCTGTGAGTTGACACCGCCACTGAAGATCCAAACTGAGTTTCTAGGAAAGGCAGAACTGCCTCGCTACCTTGCTCCACCTCGGTTCTTGGCGATGTCTCTACTATAAACCCAACCACCTGCAAGTTTCTCTTGCCCCCATCCCTCGCCCAGAAAGTGTCTTCCCAGGGCCCCGCCCCTTAGATTTCGTCCACGGGCGCTTCCCCACCCCGGGTCTCAGGGTTTTGCGCCTGAACCCTCAGTCTTCTAATTCCGGCCCCGGCCCGCCTCTCAGGTCCTAAAATCCTGCCCAGCTGCTCCCGGGAGCTCAGCGGCCCGCCCCTTTTAAGTCCTGCTATGCGAGCCCCCCCTCCCATTGCCCAGAGTCGTCTGGTCAGCATTCCCCTGCCGCCTAGGCTCGGCCCGCCCCGGCGCCGCCTCCACCTGTACAGCCTCCACCTGTACAGCGTCTTGCGCGGTGCGAGCTGGTCCTCACTCAGGCCCTGTGCGATGTAGTAATCGGCGATGATGCCGAGGATGCGGCCCCAGAAGAGAACCCTGTGGTAGCGGTAATCGCGCTTAACCAACTGAAGGGAAGTGAGCAGCGAGGCCCGACGGTCCGGACTGAGGCCCTGCCCACTGCCAGATGCCAGCTCCAGCGACAGCAGGAGGCTCTCAGCGTCCATCCTGCCAGCTAATCTGCTCAACGCACCAAGTTGCTAGGAGAAGCCGTCTCTATGGAGACCAAAGCTCCGCCCTTCCGCCAGGCCGGAAGCAGGATTCCACTTTCCCAACAACCTGTAGCCCAGCCCTCTTTAGAACTCCCGTCAGCCTTTCCCACCTAGCCCTTCAGAAAAGACTGGGCATATACAATAACTCCTCTGGGTTCCAAGTTAAGGACCGCCTGTGCTCAGTCGCCATGACAACGGGGTAGGGTGTTTCCCCCCCTTAACGAAGTGTATGATGGGAGGTTCGAGTCCAGCCTAATTCCTTGATACTTCTGCCCCTTGTAGACCTTTTCACATCTCGATATTTACTGTGTCCTCAATGAACATGTGATGGAGGCTGGGAAAAATAATACGAGCGTGGTAACTATCTGTATTATTTCATTCCAGTAGTGTCCTTTCAGGGCTTCAGAATTACCTACGCAAGAAAGAATGCAACCCTCTTGACTCTGTAAATTTAGGGTTTCAAGACAATCTCCCCAACATCAAGTTTTACAGAATGGGGTTCATCCTTTTTTTTTCAGTCTTCAGATGTCTCCTTATTTACCTTCTATAGGTCTATTCTACTTGAAGAGACAAATGGAGACCTAGACCCCTAGTGGGGCAAGGCCACAACAGGAGATTGTGAAGATACACAAAAAGGATGACATTTAAAAACTACATTTTCCGGGGCCTCCCTGGTGGCGCAGCAGCTAAGCCTTGCACTGTGAAGCTGTCGGCAGAGGCGACACAAGTTCGACACCCGGCCAGGGAGATTCCCACATGGCGCGGCAGACCTCTCTTGCTCGCCCGCTGCTCCCCTCAGCAGTGCATGTCCGTTGTTCTGCCTGTGCTGCTCCCCACTGTCTCTGGTGAACCTTCTCACCGCCCCACGCCTCTGGCCTGTACCCCAGCCTATATGCACAAATAAATAAATCCTTAAAAAAAAAAAACTACATTTTCCCATCAATTACCACCTACATGTATCTATCTTGGGCCCCACAACTATTGTTTTCAGGCCCAAATGGTAGGCATAGATGAAAGGCCAGAACCCCACTATAGCTGGGGGGCTCTTCACTGCCTGTGCTAAAGACTATTCCACAATACAAACTGTATAAAACCCTGCCATTTCTGCTTTTTGAGGCTCAGACTTTTGGAAGCTATCCCACTGAGCCCATGGGTCTGACAAACAAATTTCTCTGCTTCTCTGAGTGCTGCCTGATTTCTCTGGGAAACGGCCAAAATACAACCACGTCTGCAATCCAAGATCAGACCCATAAAAACAGATTCCTCAAGTTTGTTATTAAGCTTTATTAATATTAACTGATCTTTTAATTTCAGGATTCCTTTGGAGGACTCATGAAATACGTGGGCCCCAGTGCCAAGCCAATAGAGAAGTGCCTAAATTACCCAGATAATTACTTTGTTATGATTGTCTAAGCACTGTTTATGAGAGCTTTTAAAGCTAGTATTTTAAGGGAGTTGTCTTGGCTTAATGTGTCTTCCATCTCAAAACAATCCATAACTTCCCTATTCAACACTCTCCTCCCTTTTAGTCAGACCTCTCAGCTTGTTCTTTCTCAAGTAGGAGATATGACCCTATTCCTCTTATGCAAGATGTATCAGACAGTCAAAATTCTAGCTGGTGGAATATGCTTCAAGTAGTGATAGCACAGTCAAGTACCCAAACCCTTCATTTTCATTAATTCTATATTTACTCAGCACCTATTAATGGCCATTTCATATCAGGAACCACAATCTAAAGCCAGAGAAGGGAATCCTGCAACATTCCAATGCTACCACCTTTGGCAGGGCAAATCTTTTAATATTTCAGAGGTATAAATAACAAAACACCGGATGCACAGCACAGTGTAAAGCACTCAATCTCTAGAGCCAAGTGGACTGGGTTTGAATCCAGTGTCACTCAGGCAAGTAATTTCAATCTCCCCAAATCTCATTCATCTACAAAACAGGAGCAATAAAAATACTGTGCAAGACTGTTAAAATTAGACAATGTATGTAAAGTGCTTAAAATATAAACTATTTTTATGTTTCCTCAACAAAACATAAAAAAACACAAAATCCGTAAAACATAAAAAAAGGTTGTATTTCTATTATCTGTACTTATAGACACATGCATGCACACACACACACGTGCACACACACCCCTCTATCTCCAACAGCAAGGGAGGAGGAGTCTGTCTTCAACTTAAAATATAAGTTTTCTTAGGGACAAAGGTCAATGCTTAGTGGGCAGGGCAACAGCAAGGCAGAGAATAAAAGCAAGGACAGCTAGCCAAGCCAGAAATGTAGCGGAGGGCGAACTGCCACAGGAATGAGGGCAGTGTTTGCAGAGATGATATGGTCAATAGTAACTGCTAGAAGCCACCACACAGGGCGGAAAGAGCATCTGGCTTCAAGGAACTGATTAACAAAGAGCAGTACTGGGGCCTCAGCCTACAGTTTAGTCAGGCTTTGCAAAGACAGTTTTCTCAGCCCCCTTCCCATGTGACCTCTACTTTGGGCACAGGTACTTTAAGGATCACAAAAACCAGCAAGTGGCAAGGAAAGAATGTAGGGCTAGAGTTAGCTAATGAGGACTCCAGTCCCAACTTTCCTATCAAACTGTGATAGAAACTTGGAATGTCACTTAACTTCCCATACTGGCCTGGAATGGATAGAGCCCCAAGCATAAGAAGGCAAGGAGAAAGACAAAAGTACTCTAGCCTCAAGCCAGGAAAGTCTCTTTAAGCCCAAAGTATCAAGAAAATGTAATACATTATCTACTCATTTTATATTTAACTTCATGAGTCACACCCATACTACACTCCTAATAAAATTTATGGAAAGCGCAGCAAAAAAGCAGAAACAAGTCACCCTCTTAAGTGTATCTGTCTATGGGCCCATGATTGCCAGCCAATTACAAACAGAAGTGTCTACCTAGCACCCTTTGAGAAAATCAACCTTTGATTCACAGATGTGTTGTTCAAAGATGATTATTACAGCTATAGCCATCAGGAAGTGTGAAGAGAGGAGGCAGGCAGGCTAGAACCTTCCTCTTATCAGTAAGCCAGCGCTGATGCCACAAGAGGGAATATAATTTAGTCTCTATGTTCACGATTAAGAAGCACCCCCATTCACTCATGGAAGCCTTTCAGTGTCAGTGGTGCCTGGAACCAAATATAATCCTCCCACGCAGTGGCTGGGATGGCAGGTCTGCCACAGGACAAGGTTACAGTCAGTTTGTGGCCCCGACTGGGCACTCGGTAGTTGAGCTTGGGTCGAAACCAATCCTCCCCACAGTCACGGTGCCCTTGTGCCATGACAATGGTGCCCATGAGCGGAGGAGCCTGCAGCTCACTGAAGGCATCAGCCATGAAAATGGCTCGGAAGAGACAGCGCAAACAAGCTGCTGTGCTCAGGCTCTGGTCCATGCTATTGGGGGCCAGACGGGACAAGTCAAGCTCATAGAACTCCTTGGGACTTAGGGCATTTCCGCCAAGGAGAATCAGCACTCTCGGTACTAGGGTCCGGGCAAAGAGACCCTCTAGGTGGCTGAGGACAGTCTCCAGTTCTGTCAAGGCTTGTTGGCATTTCCTGCTACTCGCCTCAGCAGAGGCCCGAGATTTCTTCTTCACCACACCCTCCGCCTGTGAAGACAAAGATGGGTAAGAGAGAAGGACAAAATAGAGAGATGCTAACTAATGCCCTTTGAAGAACTCTGTTGGGATGTAAGAGATTTATGGGACTGGCTTTCCCATTCAATGAACTGCCGTGGCCAAAACACTGGGCTTTTTCAGAGGGGCGTAGATCAAAAAAGGAAATAAAATGTGTATAAAACCATACTATTCCCATGCTGAGAACAGCAAAGACAAAACAAGTAACTAAAATAAATCAAGGAGGTTGGTGGCATCGCAGGTGGCAAATATTTGTTGTCCTGGAAGTGGTAACAGGAATGAGGATAATTTAGTCCAAAAATGGTGATTCTGGAGTTGGTCTTCCAGTAATATATAGAAAATTGAACACATGCTTATTTGTGCTGGCCTCTGAAATACTATTAAATGAAGGAGAAAAAAGGGAAGGAGACTAGAGAGAAAAAAAGAATTTCCAAGTATTGAAGAGAACTAAACACAGACAACAGTGGTCAAAGGCAACAACACATTTTAAAAAGTAGAAAGCAGATGGAAGAGTTCAAGAGAGCTGCATACCAAGTGTGGACAGAGAGGACAACTATGAGAAGCAAACTGATTCACACTGCAGAATCCCAGTAAAGGCTCAGGAACTGGTAATTCTGACCACAGAAGCCAAGAATGAACTCAAGGAGGCTGAGTGAAAACTTGTGTGAGGACTTTTAGATCACCTGCCAATTTCTTCTACCACGCAGAGAGACTTTCCAATATTGGTGTTTTGAAAGCTCCCCAAAGAGACTAGACTCCCACCCAATGTCATTGTAATGAAATCTATCTGCTCACAGGGCCCAGTCATGCACACAAGAGATGTCAATGTATAAATAACAATTAAAAAAAAAAAGAGATGGCAATGATTCATTCTTAAGTATTCATCAGATTCATGAACAGAGTCAGAGACCAAAACAAATAAATAAGAAAAGGAATCTGGAAGAAACTGAGACTGCAAGGATCAGAGGAAAACTTCAAAAACACAATAATCAATATCCTTAGGTAAGAGATGTTCATATAGATATGGAACAACAAAATGCTATTTAAAAGGATGATGCAAAAATTAAGAAATAACTCTTAAGAATGACTGCCAAAAAAAGAGGAAAAATCAATAGAAGTGTTAAAATATAAATTCAGGGAGTCCCCTAAACAGTAAACAAAAGGCAATTAAAAACAAACAAACAGATGAACATCTGGAGAGAAAAGACACTAAAATTAAAGGGTCAGTTCTTGAAGTCCAAGCACAACAGACAAAAGGAGTTTCAGAAAAAGCAAACTAGAGAAAAAGCTAGGAGGGTTAGACTATCAAAGTACTAGAGTGGGGAGAAAGTGACAGAAGCCATTGGGCCCCAAAGCATTCCTTACAGCCGCTTAGGCTCATTGGCCTTGAGGATTTCTTAGACCTCCTTTTTTACCTGCCTAAGATCTTAAGAGTCATAAAGTCTCCCCCAACAACTTGTCCCAAAATCTGTGCCTACCTCGGGAGGAGGTTTTCGGTAGAAGTGCTTAAGTTGTTCATAGGGCAGAGGGAGTTGCTGGCGCTGGTACATGATATGCTTCAGAAGTTCACAAGTAAACCGACAGCAGCCTTCTTGGCTCACAGGCCCTGGAAACACCACTGGCACTAGGCAGTCTCTGGGGCGAAAAGGCTCCGAGGGGTTGGAAGGTTCTTGGGCGGAGGGAGTCTCAAGCAACTCTATCTGGGGAGTATGGGTTTCCTCCGACTTCTCATACCACTCCATGTCTGGTAGGTGCACAGGAATAAAGGAGAAAAAGAAAAACTTAAGGGCCAAAGTCAGTCTTCTCATTCCCTATGGCCTCATCTGCCACCACCACGGAGGAGACGCCCTGACACAGGCACATTCCCTCCGAAAACTCCTAGGATGTGGGCAGTGGTAGGGAGATTCTGGAGTCCAGTCGCCTAAGATGATGTAAGTGACGGCGGGATGGGGGCGTCGTGGAAAGAGGGAGGCAATTTCAGGCACAATGACTAGAGCCTCGCCGAGAAAGCGGAGGCCCTCATCTGTGGAAATGAAAGAAAATGTAGTCCAGTGAGGTCCAGAACAGTGCCGAGAGGAAGACAAAGTAGGGGCAAAACAACAGCATCGAGGGGCAATGGAGTCACCGGGGCCGAAACAAAGCCAGAGGGAAGAAGGGAAGACGGGCTAGAGGTTAAGTGACTGGAGGAGAGACAGCAGGGAAGAAACCGGCTCCCGGAGCTGCGGACCCCACGCCTTACCAGGGACGGCGACCCGCGTCAGCACGCCAGGCTCCGGAGCCGCCATCACGGCCTCCTCCCTTTTCTCCGCTCGGTTTGAATGGGTGCCCCGCGAGGTATCATGGGAAGCCAGCGTCTCGACTTCCGGCTCCGTAGAACCGGAAGTGGGGGCGCGGGCGCCGCGGTAGGGAGGTGGGATCTTGGCTGGTTTGGAGTTTGAGCCCAGCGCGCCTGCCTTAACACTCTCGCGCGGGTACGCCGAGCCCTTCACCAACAAGGATCCTGGGCGGTCTCAGCCACCGAGCGCTAACTTCAGAAAGACACTCCCCTTGAGCCTCCAGTCTCTCCTCGTTCGCTGTGCACCTGTTTCGTGCCAGACCCTGTCCTAGGTACTGGAGATTGCAGCGGACAAGACAGAGGTGGACGCTGTCTAGATAATATACAGTGTGATAAATTATAAAATGAAGTGTACACGGGCTGTGGTTGCGAAGAACTGGGTTGCCTCAGAGTGAGGCTGTGATCTGTAGGATGAGTAAGTTAAAGAAGATACCCTGCTGGTTCCTGGATACCCTGAGAGACAAGAGCATCCTCTATTCAAGGAATGAAAAGAGTACAGATTATAAGGAGTTAAGGCTGTGGTGAGCAAACAAGAGCCTGATCGTGCCAAGGCCTCATAGGGTCTGTTAGTTTGCATTTGATCCCGTAGGGAGATAGAGTTTAAGTAGGGAAGTGACGTGATTAAATTTACATTATATAAATTTAACCTACACTGGCTACTGGGTATAGTTTAGATTACAGGGAGGATAAGAGAGGAAGTAGGGATACCAGTTAAAACTAGCAACTGCTATTACCCAAGAGAATGGTGAAAGAGGCCTAAACTAAGGTATTCACGGTGGGGTGTAATACCGGGCAGATGGGGCATCAAAACTGGTCAAGGACACTGCCCAAATTGTTTACCGGTCACTCTCTTAGTTCTGCACCCACTCGCACAATTGCAAGACTACTAAGGCTTAGGAAACAATAACAATAGATTTAACAAACAGGGAAAAACAAAGAGTTACCTATGGCCAAAATATGGCCATTTACCTTACTTAAAGCAATGTCCAGTCCTTTAAGTCCCAAAGAAGAAACAACGAAGGTGGCGTCTTCCTGCCACTGCGGACGTGGAGCTCCTCTTCCAAACAATAGGCTATGTGTCCATGATGGCATCTTCCTGCCTGCAGACATGCAGCAGCCAGACTGTAGGCCAGGTTCCAACTCACCAAGACGACACAGGACACAACTGGAGATGCTCCCAGAGCTTCTGTGGTGCCCCCAGCACAGCACCATGCCAACAACACTGAAAACAGCAACTACAGCTGCCAGATGGCCCAACAGACTGCACTCACGCATTTTAGGAAGGCACCCGCTCCAGGCCTCTGCCTTCTTTCTTCGGCTGCAGGAAAAACAAAACCGGGAGCAGTTTCTGTCGCTTGGCTACATGTAAAGCCTCCAAAGTCGCTGGCTCCAAAGTCACTGAAGATTCCAGAAATGCTCAGTCCAAAACTCTACATCCTGGCGGCTCAAAAACTACTGGCAGCTGATTTCCAAACTCTCAATCATGGCGGCTGCATCTCCTGCCGCTGAGTCTCCTCTTCTACATCATGGCGACTGAATTTCCTTCTTTTTCAGTCTCTTTTATTTCTCATCAGAGTCTCCACCCCAAACTACAATACCTTTTTAGCATTTTTCCCTGGGGCTATCTATCCTCATCAGCAACCCCCTCCAGGGGTCACCCCATACCGAAGTCTCAGCCCTGTCCCAGCCCCGTTGCAGGTGGAGAGAACTGGATGAACTCTAGAGATAATTAAATGCAATGAGCATGACTTGGTGGTTGATCTCAGGAAAAGGAGAGCTAGAGAAGAGACAAGCATGTTTCTTTTGTTTTATTTAATTTTTAATTTCAATAGCTCTATGCCAGTTGTGCCATTCAAAAAGAGGGAACACTAGATGAGCACCTGGTTTATTGGGGGATGGTTTAAGGAGGAAGGGTGAGTTCAGTTTTTCATAGGCTGAATTTTCTGTTCCATTGGTCACTAAAGAGATATTTAGGAGAAGCATTAGGATTAGAGAGATATTTGAGAGTCAAATAGATGCATGGGAGTGGATAAGGACACTCAGGAAGGGTATGTAGAATGAGGATGAGCTGGGATCCTGAAGACACTAATGTTTAGGGGATGAACAGAGAGGAAAGACGGTGTGGAGGAGACTGAAGGGTAGCCAGAGAAGTTTAAAGAATTAATGACAAATATCAGATCTGAAGGTTAAGAAAGAAAGATTTCAGGAAGTAGGGGCCAAAGCTCAAAAAGATACTATGAGAGTACAAAGATTACCATACTGTGGTATTGGCTCAGAAATAAACAAACAAAACAAGGAGGTGCTGGAAATAGAAAACAAAATAAAAGACAGTCCAGAAACTGATCCATATATCTGTGTGTGTGTGTGTGTGTGTGTGTGTGTGTGTGTATCAGTATATGATGATATGATGAGGCTGACTCTTCACAGCAAATGACTTGAGACGACTCCCTATCTATCTAGAAGGAAAAAAATGAAATTGGTTTCCACCACACATCCTACATAAGAATAAATCCCAAATGCATTAGGCATTTATTATTTTTTAAAGATTTATTTATTTATGCATACAAGCTGGGGTGTAGGCCAGAGGCGTGTGAGGGTGAGAGGATTCACTAGAGACAGAGTGCTGAGCAAAACAGGCAGATCTACTGAAATACACTGTTGAGGGGAGCAGCGGGTGAGGCAGGAGAGGTCTGCTGTGCCATGTGGGAAGCTCCCTGGCTGGGTATGGAACTCATGCTGCAGTGGCTCTGGATAGCTTCATAGTGCTGTGACTTAACCTGTTGTGCCACCGGGGCGGTCCCCAGGATTAGGCATTTAAATGTAAAAATAAACCTCAAAAGTCCTAGGAGATGGGCCTCCCTGGTGGCACAACGGGTTAAGCGCAGCACTATGAAGCTGTCCAGAGCCATTGCAGCACATTCAATGTCCAACCAGGGAGCTTCCCACATGGCACAGCAGACCTCTCCTGCCTCGCCCGCTGCTTCCCTCAGCAGTGTATTTCAGTCAATCTGCCTGTTCTGCTCCCCACTCTGTCTCTGGTGAGCCTTCTCACCAACCCTCACCTCTGGCCTACACCCCAGCTTGTATGCATAAATAAATAAATCTTTAAAAAAAAAAAGTCCTAGGAGAAAATACTGGGGAATAATTTATAACCAAGCAGTGAAGTTGGCCTAGGCGTGACACAAAGTCAAAGGAAAAGATTGTTAAGTCTGAGTTTAAAACGCATATGAAGGTAATATACACAAAGAATGACTAATTGCATACCAGGAAAAATGTGTGTGTGTGTGTGTGTGTGTGTGTGTGTATCCATGATTATATATACACAGCCAAGCACCTCATAAGTAACCCCTCCAGGAAACTAAACAAATACACCACCTTCCATCTCCCCGGAATCTGATCTCCTGGAAAGACATCGCTGTTCAGACTACTCCTCTTCCAGCCTTCATTCCTGTCGGCAGTAAGTCTGGTTGTTTAAGAATGGAATATCAAAATTGGTTATTCCCTCCCATCTCTTAAAGAAATTATCCACTTAGGAGACAAAGGGTTTGGGACGAAGTGTGAAATTGTGTGTTGGGGTGGCTGAAAGATCCTTGAAGATGAGAGGGCAAACGTTATCAGGTGAGTGCAGGAGGCCCTAGTTATCAGGAGAGTCCAGAACTGCTGGGGATGAGAACGTTGGGGGAATGGTCTTAGTTTTCCCTTCCAACCCCCATCCTTCTTGAGATCGCTCACTGTGCCCTCTGGTCTCAGTCTCTAAGTAGCAGTTTCCCCGGTAGGATTGTACCTTTGGGAAGGGTTGACCATTGCAACATTACCTTCCTTCAACTGAACAGGGTTGAGAAGAGAGAACTCACAGATGTTTTCAACCACTGAAGACCACATAATTAGCTGGATCTGCTAGGCCTTTTGCTGATTTTTGTTCTATGCTCCCACTCTTTTGGGGAGTATCCCATGTGGACAGCAACTACATGATCAGTAACCTGCCTCCCTCATTGTGGTCCTGGGGAGAAAACCATGGACTGCACCAGGTCTGAACCCCTGAAAGGACTGCCAGAGGTAAGCCACTTTTGCTGCTTCTAGTTTTCCAAGGAAAACTGAGGTCTGGAGGAAAGTGTGATTTCTTGGCTGTTTGAAAGTATGTTGCTGTTTGTGAAGAGAAGGGAAGTGGACATATGGTGAGTGGTAAGTCATGAAATAGACGTGGGGCTGGGAATTGAATCCTGGTGTCCTGACTCCCATACAGGAACACGAACTGCTTCTTCACCCTGACTTTCTAGTGTCTTGTACATTAGTTTATGTCACTGAATGTGTTTACTCTTTGCTGACTGCGACAACCCTAAAGAACAAGAAAGATGGTTTGGCAAGAGTGTCAAAAGCCAGCAATCCCCTAGGGCCTCAGCCAAGTTTCTATTGCAGGACACTTACTTCCTCCTTCTTCGCAGCGATTGAGGTAACCGGATTCCCCAGCCCCGCCCCAAATAGGGGCCAGGTCCCTTCCACAGCCCGGTTTTAAAACAAAACTCGACTGTCCCGGATTGGTTCAGCTTCAAAACAAAGGGGAGGAGTAATACTCGCTTCCGGCATCCTTGTAGCCTTCAGGCAGCAACACTAGTTTATGGGTCCACTGCATTGTCTCCGACTGCTAAAACCAGCCCCCGGAGGGTGCCAGCTGGTAATAAAGCTGTGACTACTGTGTAAAGGCGGCATAATCATCGCAACAATAACAACCATAATTAAGCTAACCACCATCCGCCTCCGCCCTAGCATATGCCCTGATTCACCCAAACAGCACGCTGGCCGTCAGGGAAGAAACTGAGGCAGAGGCATAGCCAGGAGGCTGAAGGGACCAGGGGCCCTGGATTCTGCAGCTGGCCGCTTCCAAAAGGCGCTAAGGAGCCAAACCAGCAGTGCCCACAAAACTGGATTCTGATGCAAGCCCTACGCCTCCCGTGACTCTCCCGTCCCCCAGATCACGGGTTCTAAACTTCGCCCCAGGCCCAAGGAAAAGACCCGTTCAAAGCGCAAAGACCATAAAACAAACTACATCTCCCCTAAGTCTTTGCAAGCAAAGGCGCGCTCCTTCCCTGCGCCCCGAAGCCACTCGCGGCCCCCTTGAGCCGCAATGCCTCCTGGGAGTTGTAGGATAGCAGCGAGCGCTTTTGAGGAAAGTGCCGGGCTTGAGGACTCTATATCCCGTGGTGCCCCGCGGCTGTTTCTGACGCGACTCGAAGGCCAGGGCAGGGTGGGGGCGTGGCCCTGCAGGGCCCCACCCCGCTCTCCTCTGGCTGGCCGGACGCGGTGGTGGCAGTAGGGGCGGTGGCGGTGGCGGTGGCGGGGGGGAGGGGCCGGGCGGGGGGCTGGCGGCAGCGGCGGATGGACTCACGGGTATCGGAGCTGTTCGGCGGCTGCTGCCGGCCGGGAGGGGGCCCGGCCGTGGGCGGAACCCTTAAGGCTAGGGGGGCCGGCGGCAGCAGCGGCTGCGGGGGCCCGAAGGGAAAGAAGAAGAACGGAAGAAACAGAGGGGGCAAAGCCAACAATCCCCCATATCTGCCCCCCGAGGTGAGTACCTGAGAAATGGTGGGGTGAGAGGCTACCACTCCTTTCCGGTTCTGGGACTCCAAGAAGGAGGGACACAGAATTAATACCCCCTTCCGGGGTGAAGACCCCGGGGGAAAGGTTAAACCCTTCTTCCGGTCCCAGAACCCCAGAGAGGAGGGACAGAGAAACCAGACCTCCTCTCCTGTATCAGAACCTCAGGGAGTTAGAGTGATCTAGATCATTCTGATCTAGGTAACAACAGAAAAAGTGGGAAGAAGGGATCCCACCCTGACCTTCTTGGGAAAAGCAGAGTAGAATGCCCCTGTCCTACCCCCGCCCCCCACTCCCCTTGTAGTGCAGTAGGGCAAAGGAGGACTGCGCTTGGGAGTTTTCTAAACTTGTTCCACGGGGAGGTGGGGAAGTACCCGGGAAAAGGAGCAATATACTCTGTCTGTATCCCTGAGTGCACACACACAACAGCTGGCTTAGTCTTCCTGTCCTATGAAGAATTGGAGACACCTCCGCATATCTGTTCTTTCTGTCCCCAAGGTAGAGAATAACTGCTACTTTGTCCCTCTTAGAAAAGGAGGACCCACGGGAAGAGTCTAAACCAGTTGTTATCAAACTTTAATATATACAAAATCACCTGGATTACTGCCCCATCCCTAGAATTTCTGATTCAATAGGTCCGAAGTGGCCTGATAATCTGCGTTTCTTACAAGTCTCAGATGATGCTAATGCTGCAGCTCCTGGGCCCTCACTTTGAGAACCATTGATCTAAACCATCATCCTTGTATCAGTTTTTGTAAACCATCCATCCTAATTCTTCATCTCCAGAAAAATAGTAAAAAGGAAAGTCTTTGTTGATGGGGAAAGTCCATGAAGTGGCGAATTCCATAAGGTGAAGATTATGGGTGAAGACCTGTTAGGTTTATCCCTTGCTGGGATGGAATGATGACAGGAAGGGAAGAAGAAAAATAAAATGGCTAGGCAGCTCTCCCACCTGCTTGTGATTATGCAGGTACCTCTCTTTTCTTTCTCATTTTCCTAATAAACCTGCCTTTTATAATGTAAACAAGAGGGGGGAAAATGGCTAGAGAGGAAGCGTGTAGAATGCAGGGCAGGCAGAAGCAAATCTCGTATCCTTTTGCATCCTAGATTGGAAGGCTCAGCAACAGGGTGTTTCTGTGTTGTGCCATCTGATACAGGGAAGAGCTAGAGAAGGTTGTAGCGTAGATTCAGAATTTCACCTCAGTTTAGGATTAGAGGACAGGAGGTAAAAACCACGGAGAGTCTGGTTTGTGGAGCCTGTCCCCTCTATTATGTTTTCTGAGTTTCTTCATCTCAGCCCCAACTTTGGTGCCTAATCCTCTCTCACCTGGACTGCTCTTACTGGGCTTGTAGTGACCACTGCTAAGCTCACCCTTTGGCTCTGCCCCAGAACTTCTTACAGCCTCTTACATGTGATGACATCAGCTGAATGGGGTGGAGTGGGAGGAAAGAGTGTCTCTCAGACAAGTAGCAAAGAATGGTTTCAGCAGCCTGGACACAGGAGACATGTAGTTTGAGGCCCTAGGGAGAAGGAAGAGGTGATCTTGCATCTGGTAGGAATGTGCTGCCAGGGGTCAGAGGAGGGACTGAGGATTCTGTTCCTGACTTAGGTGGGTAATTATTAGTGGCCCTTCTCTGACAGATCACGTTGGGGTTGAGTACAGGGCTTGTCTGCCAGTGACCTTTGGTAGGCCCCCACCTGAGTAAATGCCACGGGACTTCCTGCTTTCTCAAGTCGTTTACTTATGGCAGTGGGAGTCGGGGCAGTAGAGCTTGGGTCTGAATGGTATGTGGTGACTGCTCCCGGTTTCTTTTCAGGCTGAAGATGGAAACATCGAATATAAAGTGAGTCTTCTCCTGGGGCGGGACAGGCTATTGTGGTGTGGGATGGTTTCTCTGAGATCCTTCCAGCTCATGATCCAGAGCAGTTTAGGCAGGTGGTTCAGGGTAAGGGCTCTGTGTCTGATTCTGTTGGTTGGGGACTCACTGCTAGAGGGTATTGAGGGTGGTAGAAGGGAAGGTCCTGGTCATTGGAGCAGGACAGGTGCGGGGAGGGGGAGCGGGGAAATGTGTGTTTCGGAGGAACATCTGATTTTACCTTCTTACGATCCTTCACCTGTCCTAAGCTGAAACTGGTGAATCCATCCCAGTACCGCTTTGAGCACCTGGTGACACAGATGAAGTGGCGGCTCCAGGAGGGCCGGGGTGAGGCCGTCTACCAGATTGGGGTAGAGGACAATGGGCTGCTGGTGGGGCTGGCTGAGGAAGAGATGCGGGCCTCCCTCAAGACCCTGCACCGGATGGCGGAGAAGTATGCTTCCCCTCTCCCCCTTAGTTCCCATTTACCTTACACTCGGGAGGACCCAGGCCTACCGTGTCTCTTAGACCTGAGGAAACAAGAAGGGGCCTTCCTTCTGCATTCTCTTGACAGAGCACTGAAGTGGGGAGTGTCCTTTGCACCTCCACCTTGACCTAGGCATTTTTGCTCATTGATTTTAAGGTGTATTTGTTTAAAGGCAGCTGTGGATGTGGGACAGATTGGAGGGTGGTAAGAAGTGAAGTAAGGTGTAGGGAGCTCTGTGGGAGGTATGGAAAGATAACTGGTCCAGAGCCAGGATGGAAAGAGTAGAGGGAAGAGCACAAAGGAGATGTGGCAGTTGTGGCCTTGCTGTGACAGGGTTGGGGCAGACATCACTGTTCTCCGAGAGCGGGAAGTAGATTATGATAGTGACACGCCCCGGAAGATCACCGAGGTGCTGGTACGAAAGGTCCCTGACAACCAACAGGTGAGCACACACACTTCCTTGCCTCTCTCACCCATGGTCCCGGGGAGGGCCCTGTGGTGGCAGGCTCTTCGCTGGCCTGTCACAATCTGTGACCCAACCTTCAGTGGCAAAAGGGGAGATATTAGAGCTCTTACTTTGGCAATTCATCCACAGTTCCTAGACCTTCGTGTGGCCGTCCTGGGGAATGTGGACTCAGGGAAGTCAACACTGCTTGGAGTCCTGACCCAGGGAGAGCTGGACAATGGGCGGGGCCGGGCTCGTCTCAACCTTTTCCGCCATCTGCATGAGATTCAGTCTGGCCGAACCTCCAGCATCAGCTTCGAGATCCTGGGCTTTAACAGCAAGGGAGAGGTGCATGCAATCAGTGGGACCCAGTGGGGCCAGGCTTTAAGGTTGGGATGGTAGCGGTGAAGGACAGAGCCCAAGGGCAGAGTGTGGAGACTTTGTGGAGCACTGTCAGTGAAGGCCCTGAGGGCACTGAATATGCTCCTCCTTAGAAAACAAATGGGGAATCAACTGAATTAATTCAGAAATGGGCTCAGGGTTAAAAGGCAGGGTCACCCAGGGACTGGTTTAGGGCCTGGCAACCTTAAAGGGTTGGGGAGGCTGGCAGGGGGCACTGAGCGCCCGGGGCTCTGGGCCAGGTGGTGAATTACAGTGACTCACGGACGGCAGAAGAGATCTGTGAGAGCAGCTCCAAGATGATCACCTTCATCGACCTGGCAGGCCACCACAAGTACCTGCACACCACCATCTTTGGCCTCACCTCATACTGCCCCGACTGTGCCCTGCTCCTCGTCAGTGCTAACACTGGGATTGGTACGAGGCATTGGGGCAGGGACGGGGCTAGAGGGGATTGTGAGAAGGGGGTACTCACTGTCTCCTACCCTGGACCTCCTCGAATCTGGGCGCCTCAAATCTTCTTCCCTTTTCTCCCTCCCCTGTTCTCTATTCTCTTGCTGCCTGCCTTCTCTGAATCAGCTGGCACCACAAGAGAACATCTGGGACTGGCGCTGGCCCTGAAGGTGCCCTTCTTCATCGTGGTCAGCAAGGTGGACCTGTGTGCCAAGACCACAGTGGAGAGGACAGTGCGCCAGCTAGAGCGGGTGCTTAAGCAGCCTGGCTGCCACAAGGTTCCCATGCTGGTCACCTCAGAGGATGATGCTGTCACTGCTGCCCAGCAGTTTGCCCAGTCACCCAAGTAAGCCTTTGTCATTTCCACGGAGAAGGCTGCTACAGGGCCCAGGAGCATGGTGTCCCCAGGACCAGACCAGTTCTGCCTCAGTTCTGTGACTCTTCAGGTTGGGACTAAAGGAAGGGTCTTTGCTAAAGGATTTGACCCTTCTCCCAAGCCAGCCTGGCACTTTACTGGTGCCTGGGACTCTGGACACAAATGCTCTGCCGGGCATTTTCCATCTCCCTTGGGTTTTGGGATGGGCCACGTTCCTTGGTTGGCTCACAGAGAGAGGGCTCAGAGCTCCTGGGTAGTTTAGCAGATAGAAGAGAGAGGCCCCTAGCCTCCCAGAGAGTAACTTACCTTTTCATACATGAGTCTCTCGCCTCTGATTCCTCTTAGAACTTCCCTTATCTGTCCATTCTTCCTCTGCAGTGTCACTCCTATTTTCACACTGTCCAGTGTGTCTGGAGAGAGTCTAGACCTGCTCAAAGTCTTTCTCAATATCCTGCCACCGCTCACCAACAGCAAAGAGCAAGAGGAGCTTATGCAGCAGCTGACAGAATTCCAGGTAATTGGCCTTGCAAGTGGGCAGAGAACTGGGAGCTGCAAGCAACATGCTGACCAAGCCCTCAGTCAGTTTAGAGATTCTGGACCTGCTAGCCCTACTTGGCAAGCCACTGATAGACTTTTCTTTGGCTTCAGGTGGATGAAATCTACACTGTACCAGAGGTGGGGACAGTTGTTGGAGGGACACTTTCCAGGTGAATTTCCTTGCTTGCTACCCACCCTACTCAACTCTCACGTACCCATACACTTGACCCAAAGGAATCCCTGGAGTTGAATAGAGCCCATCTGAAGGATATGCTTATTTGAAGATTGGCTTCCACCATTGTAATTGCTGAGGGAGTCAGTCTGTTGGCTTATGAGAGGAGCAACATTATTGCTACTTACCAGGAATATCCAGGTCCCTGAGGAAGAACAGTGGGTCTTTGTCCCAGGAGGGACCTTAGACTCTATTCATCTCCAAGCTGGGAAATGAGAGGTCCCTCAAAAGTCCAAAGCAGACACTGGAAACCCAAAAGGATAACTTGCTCTTACAGGGATAAGGTATTCCATATCAGGCCAGTAAATACTTCTCAGCCAGCCAGCCGTCACTGCTGGCTTTTCCTGGTATTATCCTCCACAGTCCTGAACTGTGGACTGGGGCAGCCATCCATCTCCCTACGTCCAACTCAGAATTTAGGGTTTCTTTCCCTGAGGGAACTCAACCTTAGAAACCTTCAAAGGGAAGCAGTTCTTTGGGTAACCCTAGCAGAGAAGTAGGAAGGGGCACCTCGGCTGACGCTGTGCTACCTGCCCTCCGGGCTGCAGTGGGATTTGCCGTGAGGGAGACCAGCTGGTGGTGGGCCCCACTGACGATGGCTGCTTCCTGGAGCTGAGAGTGTGCAGCATCCAGCGCAACCGCTCTGCCTGTCGAGTGCTGCGAGCTGGTCAGGCTGCTACATTGGCCCTCGGGGACTTTGACCGAGCGCTCCTTCGAAAGGTGAGGTGGGAGTGTGGTTTGGAGAGGAAACACAAAGAGAAGTACCTGGTAGACTGGCTACTTGAATGAAAAGTACCTAAAGTGCTTCAGAGGCACTCGGAGGAAACGGTCTCTAACCCCAGAAGCCGGTTACACAGACAATCGTGCTTGAGAAAGGCTTAAAATACTCAGAAAGTACAGATTATTAGATAAGAATCACTAGTGCAAACCAAGTACCCAGGACCCTAAAAACAAAGCATCAGAAGGATTAGAGGACATGGGAGGTAGATGTGGAGGGTTTTCTGTAAGGAAAGTTCTAACATCGCCTACTAAGGTTTCTGTGTTTAGAGTCCTAGAGCAAGAGAAAATTCTGGAGGAAAAGGTTTTAAGGGTGTCTGGGGAGGAAGATACTAACTGGATGTCTGCCCTTAACTGGGTCTGGGGGCTGTGCCTTCCCAGGGCATGGTGATGGTGAGCCCCGAGATGAACCCCACCATCTGCTCAGTGTTTGAGGCAGAGATAGTCCTCCTGTTCCATGCCACCACCTTCCGACGAGGCTTCCAGGTAACAGTACACGTGGGCAACGTACGTCAGACGGCAGTGGTGGAAAAGATCCATGCCAAGGTGAGAGGGAACCAGCCATGTCCCCGTTTTTCCAGGGAAAAGTCAGATTTCTCCTGCCTCCAGAAAGGAAGCCCAGTCCCAGACTCATAGAAAACTCCCTGATTCTGCAACGGGAACAAAGCCCCACTTAGGGTGGATAGAAGCTGCTTGGATCCGAGGGTGGAAAGCCAAGGCTGGTAGCAAAAGGGATGGGAGGCATTGGCCAAAGCCAGTGACCACATATCTGCTGCAGGACAAGCTGCGGACAGGGGAGAAGGCAGTGGTGCGTTTCCGCTTCCTGAAACACCCAGAGTACCTGAAGGTGGGCGCCAAGCTGCTGTTCCGGGAGGGTGTCACCAAGGGCATCGGCCATGTCACTGATGTGCAAGCCATTGCAGCAGGAGAGGCCCAGGCCAACATAGGCTTCTGAACTCCAGCAGGCGCAGCTCTGTTGCTGTCCCTACAATATATAAGGTGACTTCCAGTAATGCTGCCCCTGTTGGCGGCTGTGTGTTAATAGGTTAGAGAAAGGGGCTGCTCTGTCACTTGCACCCTGCCACCTCTCTGGAGAAGTGCCAAACTTGGTGTGGTCAGGGAGGGGCAGTCCTGAGGGAGAAGACAGAATTCAGGGCCATCCTCAGCAGCTGTGTGTCCTCCTGGCTGGCTCATCACCCCTGGCAACTCCATGGCCTGTCTACTGGAGGGAGCTGACCACCGCCGCCTTGGCCCCACTGTCAGGACCGGGCATGATTCACCAGTGTTGTCCCTGAACTTCAGGAATTGCCGTAACAACTGCGGGGGTGGCCCTTGAAGCGCTGCTTTTTCTATACCTCTTCTCAAGGTCATGTAAGTTGCTCATCTCTACCTGACTGTGGATGAAAGACATGTGGTGGCCCAGGGTATGAAGAAATGGCACAGGGACAGTGAAATGACTGCTCCCACCCTGTGCTGACACATGAAGACTATTCCTCAGCTTTATCTTCCTTTCACTCAAGGGCCATTTCCCTGGTTTCCGCTCTTACAGGCCCCACAGGTGCTATTTGTCGTGCTGGCCCAGGCGTGGGGCTGCCAAGCTAAGTCTTGGCAAACCGAAGGTCAGCTGCATGTCAATCAATCTTGTCGCCTCCTCTGCAGTGGTCTGTTTTAATGCTGGATCAAACAGTATGTTTTACTTTCCCAGACTGGTGGCTGGGGATCTAATGCACATCTCCTCATCCTGCCACCACCCCCCTTTCCTGCTCCATGTAAGTCCTCTTGTTTGAGTAATTTGCAGTGATCATCCCTTTCTCTCTGTTGCAGGGAACCTGGAGGAAAGGGAAAGCTGTTGCCATTATTTCCTAATTGTTAGGGCATGGACTCCCTCCTTTCCCTTTGTTAGTGTCCTGGGTTCCCATGGACTCAGGGATTTGTTGGTTGAGGTTTCTCTGCAAATATATACACATATATATTTAAATACACACATATATATATATTGTACAGAATAAAGATGTTTTATTGAACATACTGTGCTTAATGCTTAAGACACAGGCTCAACTTGAGCTAGATTCCTCCCAGGATTTAGAGACAAGTGAAACCTTAACACTGCTAAGCCTTGAATGGGAAAAGGGCCCATCTGGTATTTCATCCACCATTCTTCCTCCTCTCCCCCACATGCTGCCAGTGTTCCATTACTGTGACTAAGCATTTTGACCTGTTTTGCACAGTTCTTTGAGTGAGCTTAACAGAAAGTGAAAATGACACTTTCAAATGAGAATAGGTACCACCCCGTATCTGGGGAGTTGACCACTTGCTAATGGTTCACAATGATGAGAAGCCCTTTACTGTGCTGTTAAGAGATTTGGAGATTAGCACACCAGCTGTCTGGTGAAGAGTAGAATTTAGGCACATGGTAATCTGGTCCTTACACTTCCTAGCAATGCAGTGACCTGAAGTGAGGTTTATATAGCCAAAGCTGGCTTCTTAGAATTATCAGGGCCACCTGACCAAACCAGAGTTCCTTGGTACCTAAACACAATTTTTTATGGGTAAAGAAATAGGGCCCAAAGTCAAACTCAACACATAAAGCAGGGATTGCATTTTCAGTACTGAGTCTTGCAAAAGAAACCTAAGAAATATGGCCCAAGGTCCCATAGGGCATTCTGCCTCCACAGTACTAAAATAGCTTCCCTACACCCAAGCTCAGGTGCTTTTTCAAATATCACAGTTTGACTTGCTACACTGAAAAGTGGTTAGAGAACTTCCTGATATGTTGGCAACTAAAAGCTGCTAGTTCCTTCTGCATAGTTGCTAACAAACAGCAGTAAGGCAAAGTACTACAGCTTTCATCTAACACTGACCTGTGTGTGTCTGCCTGCTGTCCCCTCTACAGGCTCTTTGTGAGTATGCAGGGGCAGGTTTGGCATTTCCAAGAAAACAAATGGTCTGCTGCACTGATAGCTTTATTGGTTACCCACTATACACCCCCCGCCCCAACACACAAAAACACACACACACCCCTTGGCCTTTGGAAGTCCAATGCAGCCAAAGTTTCTGTCACAATACTTTTCTGTGACCCATTCTAGTCACCCAGTCTGTTCAAAACTGGCTGAACTTGATCTGTATAGCACCTAAGATGACTACTTCATCTTAAGTGTCAAATTTTTCCCTGAATTTAGATAGGAAATTTTGAAAAGTCAGTCCCGTACTTCATGAGACATCTCCAGGAAGTAGTGAGCTTTGCTACGTAATGGAACATTTAGGAGGATTTAATAGGTGTTTAAGGCAGTTTCCTCCCCACCATAATAGTATATTTAATATACATTTCAATTAGCAGTACCTATTAGGTGCAAGGCACTATGAAGAAATTTTGCCCTCAAAACACAGCTTTAATAGCGGAAGGGACCATATACAGAGTGAAGACTATTAACTAGCTGCTCCTGTTAAATCTATTGGTCTTCAGATGTTACCCCTTCTTCAAACTAATACAGCCTCTCCACACCATTTATAATCTGAAAAACAGCTGGTTTGTGTATATTTATGGAGGGGAGGGAGATGTGCACCATTTTCCCTACCTTCTGCCTCCACCATCTAGCTTAGTTAAGCATCTTCAGTTGAGTTCTCTGCATAATTCTAGGTTTCCCACATCAGAAAATCCAAAAGGAGATTAAGAATATAGTGCTATAAACATGGACAAGTGAAAAACACTACAATAACTAAAACCCTGAAGTAAAAATTCATACTTTAATAGGGAAGAGATGAATACACAAGTAATCCTGAAAGCCCAAGGGCTTCCTAAATCTGTACCTTAAGGGTTAAAGAAATGTCATTACTCCCTACAAACCTGCTCCATGGTATCTTTTAGATCAGTGTTTCTCAAACATTAAGACAGGTGAGGTGTTCTCAAAATCAGAGTAGGCAAGACTCTAGAGCTGGTCCAATTCTGCTCATGACTTAATCCAATCTAAACAAGTTCCTGAACTGGTCCAGTAGCAAGCTCATTCTCCATGAGAACAAAATTGCAAGAGGTAGAAGCCAATGGTTAAAAACTGGCTTTAACAGGATTTACATGTATGAAATTCAGTATCTTCTTTGTATCTTCCCGACACTAAACTTCCCTTTAGGTTCAAGTCTTCACCTCATTCTCAAACCTCACATTTTACTCAAGCTATTATTTGAACTGCCCATCAGACTTACGGTGAATATTTTGCTCAACATTTTTTCACTCAGTTCCTTTTCTGTGCCAACTTTAAGCTACGCACTTTAAATTCATTGCACTTTAAAAACATTGTTCTTAAAATTGTCAATAACTTCTAAGGTATTATCACAATTTTACATACAAGCAAAAATGAGAAAAGTGATTCACTCAAGGCCACACTCCCAAGAGACAGTGCTGGGTTTGGGAGGAGATCTCTTGGGCCCCAAAGCCCCAAAATTCCATACTCCCTCCCTAAACTCAAAAGATTAAAAACTCAAAGAAGTTGTATCTGTGGAAGATGAATTTTTATCTCTCTATCTGCAGTGGAATTAGAATCCATGCCTTTGAAGAGATGAGAGCCTTAACTTAGCATCTTACTGGATTATTTCTCATTAAAAATTTCATAAAGTTATGAATTTTCCTGAGAAGCCAACATATTTCCATCTCCCAGGTTACAGAGAAAATACTAAAATCCTGCAGCAAGCTTGAGGGTAGCACTAATGTGTTAATGGCTTAAAAAATGATTCCAATGTCCGCATACCCTCAGGCCTAGGACGTTTATTACTGGAGGCCAATGGGCTCTTGGGATTTCTTTTGCTTTGAGGAGAACTGGCAGGAACAACCTGGGGGTTTGAGGTGTGGGGCTGTAAAAAGGATTTCTGCAACTCTAATGCAAAATGGTAGTCTGTATGTTCTGGCATGTCCCATACAGGTACCATAGAGCCACATTTCTCACAGGGCAGCTGGTCTTCAGCAGCCAGAAGACCTGAGGTGGTAGTTTCTTCCTGAGCCACCTCCAGAGCAGACTTGGAAGTAACAGAAACAAGTCTGCTTGGGCTGTCCTGGGTCAAATCCATCTCTGTAGGAGTTGCTTTAGCGGATTCTAACTTCGACACCTTTTCACATACAGGGGCACAATATGGATACTCAATTGGAAAAGAGCTTGGCAACTCTTTAGAGCTGGACAGTGCATTCTGTGGGGAGCAGAATACTGAAAGATTATTAATCTGTTTTTGCTTTAAAAGCAGACTTTTCTGCTTAAAGAAGGGCTCAGCTCCTGTAGTACGACTGCTCTGGAAAGATAATGAGGGCTTAGATGGTGACTCGTTTATGGGGGCCTGGGTAGTAGCAGTAAGAGATGAAATTGAAGTTTCTTTGACTTTTTGCTTTTCTGCAGCTTTTTGGAAGAATGATTCCAGAGAAGTGGTTGCTTTCTTAGTGGCTGTCACTGCTGGGCCACTTTGCTGGGTCTTAGCTTCAGAACTGGTAACTGGCACCTTGGGCAGAGAACTTGGGTCACTGTTCAAGAAGACGGTGATATCTGTGCTGGAGGAAGGGGCAGAGGCAGAGAATTTGGTAGCACAGAGGAAAAGCATTGTGAGGGGAGGGGACCTGTGTAGAAAGTAAAGGAACAAGATTAGCACCAGGTCACAGATTCAATTTATAAATTACTTAGGATTCTGGCTGTCACCAGAAGTAATTTTTAGTGCAACAGTCCTCAAAGTTTAAGGTTATATCAGATTAACACAGATTCAGTAGCACTGAGATGGGCAGAAAATTTGCCTTTCTAACAAGTTCCTAAATGTTGATGTTGCTGGTCTAGGATCACACCTTGAGAACCACTGACTATGACCACCTACCAAATCAGGTGTATGTAGCTTAGATCCCTTTACAATTAGAAAATTTTCATAAGGTATTGCTGCAGAAACGGGTAATTTAGGGTTGGGGCAAGAAATTTCATTCAGAACAATAGAAAAGGTGTAGAATATTTAAAATGGAAAGACTTGGGGCCTCCCTAGTGGTGCAGTGGGTTGTCTCAGCACCATGAAGCTATGCAGAGCCACTGCAGCATGAGTTTGATGCCCAGCCAGGGAGCTTCCCACATGGCGCAGCAGACCTCTCCTGCCTCACCCACTGCTCCCCTCAGCAGTGTGCTTCAGTAGATCTGCCTGTTCTGCTCCCCACTATGTCTCTGGTGAATCCTCTCACCACCCACACTTCTGGCTTACACCCCAGTTCTTGTATGCATAAATAAATAAATCTTTAAAAAACTAAAAATAAACTGGAAAGACTTGAAAATCTCCTATCCTTTCTGCTTTTCAAAGAAGCACCACTGGGGCCTTCCTGTTGGCATAGAGGCTGTCTCAGAGCTATCATCAAGAGGGCCTTTCATGGCCTTAAGGTTGATCCCCAGCCAGGGAGCGAACGCACAGATGGAACAGCAGACCTCTCTTGGCTTGCCCGCTGCTCCCCGTAGCAATGTATTTCAGTAGATCTGCCTGTTCTGCTCCCTACTCTGTCTCTGGTGATTCCTTTCACCCCCTGCAGCTCTGGCCTACACCCCAGTTCTTCTATGCATAAATAAATAAATCTTTTTTTTAAAAAAGGCACCACCCTAGCCCTAATTTTGACAGACTTTCAAATCTAGACTTTCTAGAGAATAAAATACCACCCAAATAGATTTTCACATCAGCTGAATTTTAGAAGATGAAATTTGTTTTAATATACAGATTAGTGTCTTGAGAGTAAACATTACTTTAAAATTATGATGACGGTATCTCACTATCCTTTGGTTTCATGCTTTGGAGTAGTGTTATAATCAGGTAATTTTGATGCTTCCCTGTCAATAAGTTTCACTATATAGGTGAATGGTGTTTATTACAGTCTGTCAATTTATAAAGTTTCTTATGCATGTTACCACAGTTATTACTTCGTTCAGTAAAATTGTCCAATATTTGAAAATAAATATGCCAGGAAGTGTTAAATAAATTATCCAAATAAAGAAAAAAAGATTTCTTGGGCTTCCCCAGTGGCGCAGCGGTTGAGCGCTGTGCTGTGGAGCTGTCGGCCGCGAGCGATGCAGGTTGGAGGCCCAGCCGGGGAGAATCCCACATGGTGCGGCAGACCTCTCCTGCCTCGCCCGCTGCTACCCTCAGCAGTGTATTTCTGATCTGCCTGTTCTGCTCCCCACTCTGTCTCTCATGAACCCTCTCGCCGCCCCGCGCCTCTGACCTGTACCCCAGCTTGTATACATAAATAAATAAAATTCTTTAAAAAAAAAAAAAAAAAGATTTCAACTGTTGGAGGTGTGTGTGTGTGTGTGTGTGTGTGTGTGTGTGTGTGTGTGTGTGTGTGTAAAACAGTGCCCATATATTTAGAGAAGCAATAACTTAGCTGTTAAGTAAATTTTTATTTTTGAAATTTTAAGTAAACAACCAATTTGTCTTTCTCAAATATATTTCCATTGTTGGACTAATTTTTTTCATTATAACCTGGAACACATTAAATAACTAAAGAATTTTAGTCTAGATGGTAAATCAACATACTCCAGTCATGTATTTTTTTCCTTTATAATTAAAGTGTTTAGCAATATGGCATTAGGTATTACACTATAGTGCATTTAACTATATTGGGGTATTAGAGATTATTAATGAATATAGGTCACTTTAATTATCAAAGAAAATAAATCAAGTAGTCGAGAAGCTCCCAAGTATATTCTTGAAACTTGAAGGGCAATCGACCATTCTCTGATACTGGCTCATTCTGCCTTAGAACTAGAACATATCAAATGGAACTTAGTTGCCTTGTTTCTGGTGTTGCTACTGTGTTCTCTCTCTCAGTGCATGACCCCGGCTAGGTAGAGCTAAAACAGGGTTTAAGTAAGTCTCTTCTAAGAAGATGAACTAGAATGAAACTTACCATTCAGTTTGGATTCTTGAGGTATTACAGTTCCTGATGGCAGCAAATGCATCATGGCTCATCTTGTAAGCATCATAGTGGGTAAGGGCACAGCAGCGGCGCAGGCTGCTAAGACGTTTGTCTCCTTGAACACGGATGCTCACAGCCAACTGGATGGCGACCCTGTCATTCTGAGTATGTAAAAGGATACCAGAAATAAAGTCAGCACGAACATCTGGATTCTATATACTGAACTACATGAGAAAAAATTAAAATGATTTGAAAATAGTCAAGTTTTTCCATGCTATTTCTGGATGTAAAAAGAAATTGAAGAAGACAATTTGGGGGATGGATTATTAGGATATCTAGGATATTATAACAGGTGATGGAACAGGACAAAATGAAAATGGAGTGCTGATCGTTTTCAATCATACATATTTGTCCACAAAGGAAGATCATAACAAATATGTATAGTAATATATTCTACTTTGTATTTATGGGCACGTATCAGTAATTACCTGAAAGGAAGATTCAAACTAGGATGTCAAACTGAGTAGAGGATCTATTCTTTAATCTGCCCTCATGCTTAAACTTACTAAGAGCAGAAGTTACTGCTATCACCTCCTTGCAGCCCATCCATATAGAAGATACAGTGTAGTGAGCCTGCCTCTAGAAAGCAAGATCACTGACTCACTTTTCAGTGAAGTCGAAGCATCAGAATACTGCTGATGCAAAGCAAATCAAGAAATAAAGGTCAAGAGGTAGAATACGTGAAGGTGAGATGTCTACACAGACTTCAATATCAAAAGATGCTGAGAAAAAACATCTCTAAGGCAAATAAGTCAAGAGCAGCAGCAATTTATTGGGTATTTGAATTTGCAAATACAATTCATACAGATTTGTATATCTTGAGAGACAAACTGAAGCCCTTGCTGACTAAAAGCAACTATAACTAATTGCCTGCTATACATTAGGCACTATCTAGAGATATAAGAGAAAATAAAGGCTGGGCGCTCATGGATTTTATCTTGTAGTAGAAGCTCGTTAATAAACAAGTAGGCATGTGACAAAAATGAATTCAGAGTGCTATGGGAAAAAAACAAAGAGGGTTGGGCCTCCCTGGTGGTGCAAGGGGTTAAGCCTCAGCACTATCAAGCCATTGACAGCATGAGTTCAATCCCTGGCCAAGATGCTAACCCACAGCAGCAGACTCTCCTGTCTGGGCCGCTGCTCCCCTCAGCAATGTGTTTCAGTGGATCTACCTGTTCTGCTCCCCACTCTGTCTCTGGTGAATCTTCTCACTCCCCCCACCTCTGGCCTACACCCCAGTTCTTGTATGCATAAATAAAAAAGAAAACAAAAAGGGCAGAATGCACTAATGTGATAAGGTAGTTGGGAAAGGCCGCTTGGGGAAAATGAAATTTGTGCAGAGAGTTGAATAAAGTGAGGGAACAAAGTGATATATAAGAGAGCAAAATAAAGGCGGGGCACTCATGGATCTTGTAGTAGAAGCTCCAGTTAATAAACAAGTAGGCATGTGAGAGAAATTAATTCAGAGTGCTATGGGGAAAAAAACAAAGGTTCTCTAGGCCAAGGAATGGCAAATACAAAAAGTGCTAAAGTGGGAGCTTACTTGGTGTGTGAAATAAAAAGAAAGGAGGCCAAGTGGAATGGAAGCTAGAGCAGTATTAATGAAGGGGAGGAGATGAGGTCAGAGAAGTAGCCAGAGAAAAAAAGAAATACACACAAAGAAATCCACTTAAGTGTGAAGGGGAGTCACTAAAATACTTTTAAACAAAGTCCTTTTAAGTTTAAAATATATTAGCCAGGGATCCCTACTGTATGGTACTAGAGACAAAATGGGAAGAAAATCCCCTAGGCTTATTAAAAGGGATGAGAACAGAGTGACACCTAGTGGGCATAAAAAAACGCAAATACAAAGATAACATCTGAGGATCCTATCCCCATCTGTGCTGCCTACCAAAGAACAAATCCGCTCCACCAAGTCAGTTAAAGGCACAAACAGGCAGTTTGAATGATTCCCGACAGAATATAGTTAATTTATAGACTCAGTTCAACAGGAGAGGAAATATCAATGCAATCAGGAAAGTGAAAAGAAAACCCAGGGAATGGGAGAAAATATTTATATCTGAGAAGGGGCTTGCACTCAGACTACATAAAGAACTCTTAAGGGCCTCCTTAAGAGGTGGTGCAGCAGTTAAGTGCTGCGCTGTGGAGCTGTCAGCAGCAGCGATGTGAGATTGATGCCCAGCTGGGGAGATTCCCATATGGCGCAGCAGACCTCTCCTGCCTTGCCCGCTGCTTCCCTCAGCAGTGTTTCCGTCCATCTGCCTCTTCTGCTCCCCCGTCTGTCTCTGGTGAACCCTCTCGCCACCCATGCCTCTGGCCTGTACCCCAGCTTGTATGCATAAATAAATAAACATTTTAAAAAAAAAGAACTCTTAAAACTAGTAATAGAAAATCCATTAAAAAATGAACAGGCTAGGGCCTCCCTGGTGGTGCAACAGGTTAAGTCTCAGCACTTTGAAGCTATCCACAGCCACTGCAGCACAAGTTCCAAACCCTGCCAGGGAGCTTCCCACATGGCACAGCAGACCTCCTGCCTCGCCCGCTGCTCCCCACAGCGATGTACTTCAGTAGATGTGCTTGTTCTAGTCCCCACTCTGTCTCTGGTGAATCCTCTCACCAACCCACACCTCTGGCCTATACCCTAGTTCTTGTATGCATAAATAAATCTTTAAAAATAAAAAAAGACTAGTGATTGCCTAGAGCTAGGTATAAGATTTCACCTTTGGGTGATGTAAATGTCTTAAATTGTGACATAGATGAACCACCCTGGGATATACTAAAACTACAGACATACATGTATACTATACATGGATGAATTTTAGGTTATGTAAAATATGTATCAAGAAAGCTAGTTATTTCTTTTTAAGGAGGGGATAAGAAAACTAATCAAGTGTCAAATCTTTGACTTAATACTGTCTCTAAAAGTGCCAGTACTTCTTCATTAAATGGACTTTTAAGTCCAATAATTTACAGCCCAATCCCTAAATATCCTAAATGTCAATGCTGTATTCTGATGAAGAGCCATTGTATATTCAGGGTTGCAAGGGAGTTAGGTAAGAAATACTTAAGTAATGAGGGTTAGTCAGGTCTTCTGTTCATAGATGGCAGCTTTCAATGATCATGCTGGGAATTTTATGGATCACAGTAAGATTTCTCATAACGTCCTAGCCTAGTATCTTTCATAAGGAACAACTAGTATTTAAGTCCCAAAGCTCACCCCAAGAATAAAGAAAAAAAATCTTACATCATTTCGGTCCTTGGTTAGTCTCTCTTCTAGTTCCTGGGCTAACTGCAAAAGCCACCACTGTACCTAAAAGAAGTATTGGGACTTTAATCTTTCATCTAAAAACTCTAGGTTTATTAGAGAACTTACATGGATATGTTCATTTTCCCCCCAAATGGAAGGTGCACCAAAGGCACCTTCACTGCCATCACCAGATAAGATCATGGAAAACTTCACTACTTTGATCTGCCTTAGCTGAATATTTTTGTTTTCTTTTCCTGCGGGCATGCCATCAGGTGAATTTCAAGCATGTGTTTCAGCTCTGAGAAAAAAAGACAAACTTGACACATAATATTCTGAGTCTTCCAAGTTTTCACCTACCAAAAAAATGAGTAATTCATTTCAAGCTTCAGTCAGTTCTATTTTATTTCATTTCATATTTAAAACAAGGGAGAAATATTATATCACAAGTTAAACTAGATAACTTTCCACACACAGAGAAAAGGACTTTTCCCTTCATAATAGAACAAAGGTCCCATGCAACTTATTAAATCTCCCGCAGCTACCAAAACCTACCCACTCACACCCTTAAGTAGCACTGTTCTGTCAAGAATGCCTACCTACCTGTTCCTGAGTAGCCAGAGCTGTTTTTCCTGGGAAGTTCTTGCTACAACCAATGGTTTTGGGTAGTTGTCTGGGTTTAACTGGATCATGTTCAATCCCACGACACATGGCATACAACCAAGATCTAATAAAACCATTGTAACATTTAAGGTGAAGGAAATTATTATTTTAGTTAAAATAAAACAAAACACTTATGTTATATTACACTTTTAACCCCTTCATTAAAAAAAGGGCAAAATAAAAATACTTTTAAATAAAAAGGAAAAATACATCCCAAATTAAGTATACTTGGACACAATTCCCGCCCTTCCTAATGAATTTCAGTGCACTATATTGTCAAGGAAAGGAACACAGGTTATGTTTTCTAATGTCAAGTCATCATATTTTCAGAAAAGTACCAAGCAAATTCCTAATTCATATCTTCATGCTTTTTGGTACTTGCTACAGCCTAAATACAAGGGTTGCAAGGGAATATCAGTATCTTTACACACATAAATGATGTACTCACGTATGTCCAGGCTTCAAAGTAATAATTCTTATCAATCAACTTTGTAGGTATGAAAAAAATTATCTAGACTGACAGGCTATAGTGATCTAATGTTTTAAAATGAAAGGACCAAGGAAATTACTCAAGGAACAAATGTTAACCTAAGGATATGTCTTGGTTTTACTAGATGCTTTTGTCTATATTTGAATATAGTATCTCCATAAAGTTATGGTTAAGAAGTACTATGAATCACTTACCCATTCTTTTCCCCAAAATGACTCTGAAGCTGGGATTCAGTGAACTGGGTTAGTTCACCCATGTATTCTATCCCCAGAATTTCAATGACTGATGCCCCAAGCTTTCCTCCAAGACTACGGCTAACAAGAGACAAAGAATTTATATATCACCATGAATATCTAGTGAGTAGCAAACATAAGACATTTTGCTTTTGTAAGTAGCACTTTGGAAGGTTCGTGGGAAATGAAACCACATTGGTCCCACAGACTATTAATTTTCTAGCATAAAGATTAAGCTGTTCTGGGGTTTCAATATCTTGGGAGTTGGGGTCTGGGAATAAAATTAACAATAGCACAAACAAAAGGTTAAAGTCACTGATTAGTTGTCAAGTCAACTGTATACAAAACTTTCAACTGTATAGGATTTACTGTCCCAAGTAGGGATTAAAATTCCAACCCAAATAAATCCTACATTCAGGCCTCCCTGGTGGCACAGTGGGTTAAGCGCAGCACCGTGAAGCTATCCAGAACCACTGCAGCACTAGTTCAATACCCGGCCAGGGAGATTCCCACATAGAGCAGCAGACCTCTCCCGCTGCTCCGCTTAGCAGTATACTTCAGTTGATCTGCCTGTTCTGCTCCCCACTGTCTCCAGTGAATCCTCTCACCACCCCACACCTCTGGCTACACCCCAGTTTGTATGCATAAATAAATAAATTTAAAAAAAAATAAAATAAACCCTACATTCTATGACTAAAGGTCACCTTGGTCTTTTTTTTTTTTTTCCAGCTTGGTCTTTGAGGCTTCCTAAAATCTGTCCTCAGTCTATCATTTCAGCCCTATTTCTGTCACTTATCAGTGACTTACTAGTTAGCTAAACAAATTTTTGTAGCAATTCACTAAAAATAACTTTGTCTTCCCTGCCCCCTTTGTGTTCATACTGCTCTTCTATTCTCATCTGACTCTCCAAATTGAGCCAAATCTCAAAACAAAATCACGTCTTTTTCATAAATCCTCAGAATACTCTTCTTTTGTGAACTTTGATAACTACCTATACAATTTACTTAGCAATTAATCATGTATACTCTTGTGACAGCATGTTCACTGTTGCTTTAAACTGATATATCCCTTCAACAATATCGTAAATCTTTGTCAGGGATGCACAGTTGTTAGGTACAACCTAGTCATTCATTTTATTTGGCTTCTTCTCTCATGTCAACTTTTACAACTGACAATTGCCCTAAATCAGGACAATTCATTAGCCCTGAACACTTTGGTATAAGAAGAAAGAGAAGTAAAATTCCAATTAATTTTGTTATTTAGTAACAGACTTGAATGAAAAAAAAAAAAAAAAAACCCAGAGAAGTAAATATAGCTAAAAATCAGTTTTTTTAAAATGCAAGATTAAGTAGCTTCCACAGATAATCCATGACTGAAGGTTCATTAAGAAAAGTCTCAGGGGGCCTCCCTGGTGGCACAGCGGTTGAGCGCTGCGCTGTGGAGCTGTCGGCAGCACGAGATGCGAGTTCGACACCCAGCCGGGAGAATCCCACATGGTGCGGCAGACCTCTCCTGCCTCACCCGCTGCTCCCCCTCAGCAGTATATTTCTGATCTGCCTGTTCAGATCAGGGGAGCAGTGGGCGGGACAGGAGAAGTCTGCTGTGCCATGTGGGTTAGCTCCCTGGCTGGGGATTGAACTCAGCCCCAGTAGCTGGCAGTAGATTGATAGTGCTGAGACTTTAACCCCTGCACCACTAGGGAGGCCCTGAGACTTTTCTTTTTTTTTTTTAAAGATTTATTTATTTATACATACAAGCTGGGGTACAGGCCAGAGGCGTGGGGCGGCAAGAGGGTTCACCAGAGACAGAGTGGGTAGCAGAACAGGTAGATCAGAAATACACTGCTAAGGGGAGCAGCAGGCGAGGCAGGAGAGGTCTGCCGTGCCATGTGGGACTCTCCCTGGCCGGGCTTCGAACTCGCATCGCTGCTGCCGACAGCTCCACAGCACAGTGCTTAACCGCTGCGCCACCGGGGAGGCCCCGATAAATAAAACGTTTTAAAAAAAAAGAAAAAGTCTCAGTCCAGGGCGTCGCTGGTGGCGCAACGGGTTAAGCGCAGCACTATGAAGCTGTCCGGAGCCACTGCAGCATGAGTTCAATGCCCAGCCAGGGAGCTTCCCACATGGCGCAGGAGACCTCTTCTGCCTTGCCCGCTGCTCCCCTCAGCAGAGTACTTCAATCGATCTGCCTGTTCTGCTCCCCACTCTGTCTCTGGTGAGTCTTCTCACCCCCCACACCTCCAGTCTGCACCCCAGCTTGTATGCATAAATAAATCTTAAAAAAAAGGTCTCAGTCTGTTTTGCAAAATTTTCTGTTATTTCCCTCTTCCTCCTAATACCCATTTTCTCTAGCTTCAATCCTTCATAAGGAACAGAAGAACTATATAAAATGACTTTACATGTATATGAATGAAATTTAAAATACTTCCTAAATACTTACATTTTGCTAATAGGCATTTGGCGGAAGAGCTGTGGGACTGACCCATGTGAGACCACGGTCTGGCGATTGGGCTTGTTTAGTCCACAGGCCAGTTTTGCCAGGACCTGGAATATGGAATGTGTAAAAACTTCATTACTATCAATACGCTTAGAGAGTTGGAGAATATCCACAGACACACACACACACACACACACACACACACACACGCACGCACGCACGCGCACTAACAGTTTAAGGACTGTAACTAATGGTTTCCACATTAAAAACAAATCAGAAGCTCAAGACATGTTTTCAATGGAAAACATGACACACTATCCTCGTTCTTTTTGTATCTTCCATTCTTAGTTTTCCTTTAGTCATTTTTTCCTCCCCTGTTTATTCCTGGAGGTCCTCCCACTTCAACAAAGTAAAAGCAGGGATGCTACATAAGAAAACTTTCTTAACATGTCCATATGAGAATACTGAAACATGCCCTACATTTTACATTTGTTGGTTAGTCCATTTTGATTGCCAGACTTAATACAGACTAAAGCTCGGGCTCAGTCATCCACTAAGAGCAAACATCTTATACTATAAACAAGACTTCAAAAATGAAGAAATTAAATCCTGGTGAACTCTTTTCAAAGAATAAAGTACTCTAATGGTATCATTTCAGAAACTATCATTAGTAGGAAAAGTATAAAATAATTCTTTAAATTCCCTGGAGAGATTCTTTAGGAAATTTTACTAGGCGACTTTTAGTATGGTTTAAATGACTACATTGGACTTTTGTTTCCCTTCCCTCTACCCAACCAGAAAAACAAAAATAAAAACTCTCATGGTATGATTTGGGAACTTCCCTCTAACTGGAAGTAGGGGGAGAAAGTAGCCAAGGATAATCAGCTACTGCCCAGTTATTGAGCCTAGTCAGAAGGGGAGGAAGTTCCCAAGCCCTCAACTGCACTTTAAACAGAAAGGGAGTTTTTCTGCCCCTGAACTGAGAAACATCTGTTTATCCTAAATCAAAATAGTGGTTCACATTAAAGAAATTTTATTATTCCATTTCTCTTATTGCTCTCATTAGAAAAGCAGAAATAGGCTAAAACATGAAACACCTAAGCAACTCCACATAAGAAATTCAGCAAGGGGATATGGCAACCTGTCACATGAGCTCTACCTACAGTATCTCCAGGGGAAGGGGAATTAAATCCCTGGTCCAGGATGTGTGCAACGTAAGTGAGGCTTCCTCCTTTTCCAACTGGGAGAGGAAAACATCAAAGATGTGACTGGGAACCCAGGGCAGGACTGGAAACCAGGAAAGGAGATGAGAGAAGCTGGACTGACCACATACTGGAGTCTGTCTCCACAGGGGAACTTCTCCACTGCCACTGGCAGGGAGCAGGGTTCCCAACACCAGAATTATAAGACTCAGAAGCAGCATCATGTGACAGTCACCAGAATGAATGGGATAATCAGTGTGAAGGACAATGCATGGAACCCAGAAACCAAACTGGTCTGAAGAAAACAGGACAGTCTCCTATATCACAAGAAGTTCTAAAATCAAGGAGTCCAGAGAACCACTTCGCACACCTGCCCTACATGAGGTTCCTAAAGTGCTCTGCCTTATTACCTGCCTCACAGTTGCTCCTGGGAACCTGAGTAGCCTGGTCTGCTACGGTCCAGGAGCGCAGCTCCTTTGCCCAAGAAAAAGACAAGGCCTGTGGGCTGACCATCAATCCATATTTTGCAGCAAATGAGGAATGAGAGTAATTAGAGTGAGGGAGGGAGACATTGGGGAGCAGGGCTGTGATACATGGGTGACTTATTGGCGGGAGGGCCACACCTAAGGGAAACAATAACTATAGAAAGATGAGCCACAATGAAAGAAAATTAAAAAAAAAAAAAAATTCAGGGCCTCCCTGGTGGCACAATGGATTAAGATACAGCATATGAAGCTATCCGCAGCCACCGTAGCACGAGTTCAATCCCCAGCCAGGGAGCTTCCCACATGGCGCAGCAGACCTCTCCTGCCTTGTCCGCTGTTCCCCTCAGCAGTATACTTCAGGCCTACACCACAGTTCTTGTATGCATAAATAAATCAATCTTCAGAAATAAATAAATAAATAAATGCATACATACATAATTGAGAAAGAGAAAAGAAAAACAATAGTTTCCATATACAAAGGTTTAAAGACTAGCCTCCTTTCCCTATATAGTTCAATAAGGAAGTATTTTGAATGCAACTATATAAATAAGCATTTTCTGCAGTTTTCAGTCTACTTCTTAGCAAAGTATATTTTCATAGTCGGTTCCCATGTTAAAGAATTACTTTGGCTTTTCTTTGACTGTCAACCTGAATTTTAAATAAAAACTCAATTCAAAGTATATGTATATTGATTTAAATGCCCAGCTCATATTAATCCTTCCTGTCTTTAGCTACAGATATCCATGTTTCTCTTTGAAATCAGCCTTCACCTTGTTGTGTGAAATTCCAGCTGAACACTGAAAACCAGTCTGCCTCTCTATGGCTGCCCTCATTTCTTCCACAATCACTGCTCCCACGGTGAGCTGCAGGTCTGGAGAGGTGTTATCAATTTGAAGAGAATCAAGCCACTGAAATAAGCCTTGTTTTCGCATCTCCTCTGAAAAAGTCAAGAGATCACATTTAGACATTTTTTAAAAATCGGGATGTTATTCAATTGTGCTATTGAATGCAGAAATGTTTACATTTCAGATACTTCAGACACATGGATTTTCACAAAAATATGCCAGCCATGTGAGACAACTGAATACTAGAAAGATCATCTTCTTGGCCCTCCCTGGTGGTGCAACGGGCTAAGTCTCAGCCTATGAAGCTATCCGCAGCCACTGCAGCATGAATTCGATCCCCAGCCAGGGAGATTCCCACATGGTGCAGCAGGCGTTCCTGCCTTACCCTCTGCTCCTCTCAGCAGTGTACTTCAGTAGATCTGCTTGTTCTGCTCCCCATTCTGTCTCTGGTGAATCCTCTTACCCCCCACACCTCTGGTCTGCACCCCAGCCTGTATGGCTAAATAAATAAATCTTTAAAAACAAAAAAAAAGCTAGCGACATAATAAAGTGTAGTACACAAAGATTAAGACCAAAGAAAATCTTTCTTATCATGATCAATGAATTTACGACTGGACTCAGAAAACTAAAGACAATCATAATATATCATTAAGTATTTATATATCATAACTCCTTTAAGTAGCACATTTTTATTGTTAATTATATTTTCCCTAGAGAACTGAAGAATCTGAAACTAAAGATGTGTGAGTCTCCAGCCTGATAAACTCTGCTATATCAGGATCAGAAAATAGAACAATTCCTCAATGGTCCTCCCCACAAGGTTCCTTGGCAAGTGCTATCAATATTACTACTCTTTAGTACACTTAAGGCAAATTTAGTATACTTAAGGCATGTATACATATTATACAACTGATCAACAGCAAAGAAAACTCTACATTGATTTTTTAAAACATGTAAGCCATGGAAAATTCACCACTGTTAACTAGAAATAAGCTAAACTTTCTTGGAGCTTCAGGACAAATCTGTATTGTTTCTACAAGTAATAACAGATGGCCTTATGGTTCTTCCCCCTCCCCCAAATTAACTTGATACATAGATTTGTATAGTTTCCTTTTGATTAATGTCTAACATACAAAGTTTTTCATTTTGATTAATGTCCAGCATAGTTTTTTTTACTGAAATTTATTCTGAGAAAGAATGTTACAAAAATGTTCTAGGGCCTCCCTGGTGGCGTAGCAGTTAAGCGCTGCTGATGCACTGTGGAGCTGTCGGCAGACGGGATTTGAGTTCCACTCCTGGCCGAGAGATTCCCACATGGCTCGAGGCAGGCTCGCTGCTCCCCTCAGCAATGTATTTCCGTCAATCTGCCTGTGCTGCTCCCCACTCTTGTCTATGGTGAACCCTCTCACCACCCCACGCCTCTGGCCTGTACCCCAGCTTGTATGCATAAATAAATAAAAATCTCTAAAAAAAAAAAAAAAACCAAAAGTGTTCTAAAGTACATGTTACAAATGAAGGGGAGAACAGATACATTGTTTTGAACATAGTCATTATCAAATGTATTAGGAAATGTTCAGGGTAAAAGCATATACACCCTGTTGAAAAGCCTCTGATGTAGAATTTTTTGCGCTGGGAGACCAAACTGAATACCACTTTTATCATATTAGATTTTAAAAAAGACGCAGATGCTTTTCAATCTAGTACCTAGAACCATTATAACTTAATTATTTTTTAATGATTTTTTTTAGATTTACTTTTATTTATTTATGCATATAAGAACTGGGGTGTAAGTGGGGGATGAGAAGATTCACCAGAGACAGAGTGGGGAGCAGAACAGGCAGATATATTGAAATACACTGCTAAGGGGAGCAGCAGGCAAGACAGGAAAGGTCTGCTGCGCCTTGTGGGTTAACTCCCTGCCCAGGGATCGAAATCAGGCCAAGGGGTGAAATCATGATAGCCCTGAGACTTAACCCCTACAACTACCAGGGAGGCCCCATAGCTTAATTATTACCACAAAAGAAGTTTTTATTGCCCTAATTTTATTTTAGTCTAATAAAATATTTTTAACCATCAAGTAAATTTTACTTATTAAAGCATTTTCATGTAGATTATATCACAAGTTTTTGTCATGCAGAGATGAACTTTAGAAAGAAATCATTTATCATTCCCGTACACATCAACAGGCAAATAGAAATATAATAGAAAAAAATGTAAAATCATAATTGCAGCATTAATATAGCATCAAGAAACTAACAAATGAATGCATAAGACCTTTATAGAAAAAAGTAAAGCCTCAATAAAGATTATGCATATTCATCTAAAAAAATTGATTCCCACCTCACACTCTACACAAACAAACAACACATGGTTTGCAAGTCTATATGTGATTTCCCCGTGACATTGAGGTAGGTAAAGATTCCCTAAATAGAACTTAAAAAGCATTATCTATAAAGGAAAAAAAAAGAAAAATTGGACCAAATTAAAATTATGAACCACTGTTCATCAAAAGCCACCATTAAGAGAGTGAAAAATAAGCCAAAGACCAGGAGAATATATTTGTAACATATATTTTTAAAATACATATCCAGACTATACATAGAAGTCTTATAGGTGAGTGAAATAAGACATTCCAACAACAAAAAAAATGAGTGAAAGACTTCTATCAGGCGCTTCATGAAAGAAGAGAGCTAAATTATCAGCAAATTTACAAAAAGGGGGACTCCTTGGTGGCGCAATGGGTTAAGTCGCAGCACTATGAAGCTGTTCAGAGCCACGGCAGCACGAGTTCGCTACTAGGCCAGGGAGCTTCCCACATGGCGCAGCAGACCTCTCCTGCCTTATCCTCTGCTCCCCTCAGCAGTGTACTTCAGTCGATCTGCCTGTTCTGCTCCCCACTGTCTCCCCACTGGTGAATCCTCTTACCCGCCCCCTCACCTCTGGCCTAGACCCCAGTTCTTATATGCATAAATAAATAAATCTTTAAAAAAAAAATAGCTGACCCTTATGATGAAGAAATTAAAAAACTGATAGTTTAATCATACCAATTAATCTACAAATGACAAAATCTACCATCTATTGTGAACTCTAATATGTACTAGCTATATCTAAAGAGAAACTTAATTTCATAGCTTCTCAAAATTCATATACCTGAAAAGATTAGAATTTGTATATCCTTCCATATGAGTCCTTGAGATTCACTGAGGCTGCAGTTTAAGTTTTCTCTCAATCAATCCAAGAAGGATCAGCATGATCAAGCAAAGCAGGTTCCAAAGGCAGGAAGCAGAAGCAGTATGATACTATGGGAGTACCTTTGTGAACAGTCCCTTTTGCTGCTGTAGACCCTTGAGGCAACCCTTCAATATAGGTGGTTGGCAACAAGTCTGGTGAGATAGGCTGACCTTGTAGCTTTTGTAGTCTCTCTCGTACAGCACTGGTCAGGTCTACATAAGCCTCATCAATACTGGCACGTTCAATCACAGCAAAACGAGACATTACATTCATCACTTCAACACTAGCTTCCCGGTACCTAAAAAGTACAAGGATTACATGTGTAGGCAATAAATGGAAGCATCCTGAGATTGTCAGCCCCATTCCCTCCCTCTCAAATGTAAAAATAACATACACAATCAATGTAAGGTCTCCTTAAAAGGAGGAGTGGCTTGACAGAGATTAGACAGTAACCTAACTGAAGGGGTCAATGAGCAGGCAAATAAGAGAAAGAAAAAGAACCATGGAGGCCAACATTCTTAGCTTGACTCTAGAACTACACCAAGGTAAAAAGTACTCAGATCACAAATATATCTATATGAAAGAAATGCTTCAAGCTCATTTTAAGTAGAAAACATTTTACTACGATCACCTATTCCTGTTTTCATATATGTACTGCAGAGTATTCTACTTCTACATTTGTCTTCAAATAAGACGTAATTTACAGGAACACTGTACTGACCAGTGTTCTTCTCATTATCTTGTCTTCCTCAGGATGGCATTTCTCATAATCAATAAAATGACATGGATTTATACTTTAGTGATGAGCTTAACAGGTGAACTGGTCCTTACTACATAAACATACACAGACATACACACACCCACACCTAGAAATTCTATCACTCCTGGGAGATATATTAACATTAAATTATCAAGCTGAAGATGAGCACGTGGAATGTGGATGATGCATCTGAAGGCAGGCAGACTGCCTTCCCCAGGGGATATCCATCTCACCATAAACCTTCTATTCAAACCATAACAAGTGGCTCTTCAGCTATGTATAGCTAGTTTTCCATGGTGATATGTGGCTATTTTCTTTGCTTTGTAGTTATTATAGAATCTAAAGCTAGTTTGTTGTTCCTGATGAATCCATTTTATTTACCACAAAAAATTGAAATATTTGCACCTCTTCACTAAGAGATCTATAAAAACTAGTATAATGTTCTAAAGCATTCTTAAGTGAGAGAATTAGAAAACTAGAAAAAGATCTGGCTTTTTTTCTTTTAATTATTATTTCGTTTGGAGAGAGAATAGTCAGACCTCAAAGGAAAAAAGAGAGCATGAGGACCTCCCGGGTGGTGTAACGGGTTCAGCGCAGAACTATGAAGCTATTCAGAGCCACTGCAGCACGAGTTTGAACCTGGCCAGGGAGATTCCCACAAGGTGCAGCAGACCTCTCCTGCCTCACCCACTACTCCCTTAAGCAGTCAATCTGCCTGCCTCCCCACTCTGTCTCTGGTGAATCCTCTTACCACTCCACACCTCTGGCCTATACCCCAGCTTGTATGCATAAATAAATCAATCTTTAAAAAAAAAAGAGAGAGAGCATGAACTTGCACAAGAGTATGAGAGCACTACATCACACAAAGTCAGGAGAGGATATTCTATTGCAGTAGTTGTCCCTTAACACCCTCTTGAGCAAATCACTCCAAGTTATTGTTAAGAATATTTGACAAAGGGCCTCCTTGGTGGCGCAACAGGTTAAGGCTCAGCACTATGAAGCTATCTGCAACCACTGCAGCACGAGTTCGATCTCTGGCCAGGGAGATTCCCACATGGTGCTGCATACCTCTCTTACCTCGCCCGCTGCTCCCTCAGCAGTGTACTTCAGTGGATCCGCCTGTTCCGCTCCCTACTCTCTCTCGGGTGAATGCGCTCATCCACCCACACCTCTGACCTACACCCCCAGTTCTCATATGCATAAACAAATAAATCTTTAAAAAGAAAAAAGAATATTTGATGAACTTAATGTATATGCACTTTTGCAATTTTATTTTTATAATCTGGTACCTAAGGTTAACTATTAATAAACTTTAATTGCCGAAGTAAAGGAAAAGATAAACAGCTGGAATTACATCAAAATAAAAAGCAAAAGAGACATTAACCAAAACAAAACAGACACCTTACTAATTGGGAGAAAATCTTTGCACACAATACAACTGATAAAGGACTGATAACAAAAATTTACAAGCTCACACAACTTAACAAAAACAAAATCAACAATCAAAAAATGGGCAGGCCTCCCTGGTGGTGCAGTGGCTAAGCGCTGCACTGTGGCGCTGTCGGCAGCAGCGACACAAGTTCGACGCCCGGCCGGGGAGATTCCCACATGGTGAGGCAGACCTCTCCTGCCTCGCCCGCCCACTGCTCCCCTCAGCAGTGTATTTCCGTCAATCTGCCTGTTCTGCTCCCCACTCTGTCTCTGGTGAACCCTCTCGCCACCCCACGCCTCTGGCCTGTACCACAGCTTGTATGCATAAATAAATCAATCTTTAAAAAAAAATGGGCAGAAGCCCTAAAAAGATACTTCTACAAAGAAGAAAAGCAAATGGCCAACAGGCATATGAAAAAATGTTCAACATCACTTATAATTAGGGAAATGCAAATCAAAACCACAATGAGATACCACCTCATGCCAGTAAAAATGGCATACATTAAAAAAATAGGCAACAACAAATGCTGGAGAGGATATGGAGAAAAAGGAACTCTTCACTGCTGGTGGGAATGCAAATTGGTCCAACCACTATGGAAAGCTGTATGGTGGTTCCTCAAACTGCTAAAAATGGAGCTTCTGTATGACCCGGCAATACCACTTTTGGGAATCTATCCAAAGGACACAAAAACAATAATCCAAAAGGATACATGCACCCATATGTTTATTGCAGCACTATTTACAATAGCTAAGATATGGAAACAACCCAGATGCCCAAAAATAGATCATTGGATCAAGAAGATGTGGTACATATACACAATGGAATACTATTCAGCATTCAAAAAGATAAAACACATGCAGTTCACAGAAACACGGATGGAGTTAGAAGGGATCATGCTCAGTGAAATAAGCCAGAAAAAGAAAAATTTCGAATGGTTTCACTTATTACAGGAATCTAGAGAAACCAAATGAGAGATATTCAGTGAGGAAGAGGGAGAATAGGGTTCAAAATGGGGGAGAGGGGAGCACAAGGGACTGTGGTGATGGTTCACAGGTGAATTAGTGGTGGGTAACCCACAGGGAATACACTATAATGTAAAAGATACAAATAATAATAAATATAGATTTATAAAATATATATATATACACACATAAGAAAATAAATTTTAATTGCCAGGTTTTATTAATTTTCTGGTCTATAAGCTTACTCCTAAATTTTCTAAAAGGGCCTTTGTTCATTACTTGATGAATAATTTAAGGGTAAAATAAATGATCCAGTTAAAAGCTGGCATTACAAAGTCACATTTAGAAGTCAACAAAATAAATTTCAAGGAAGTTATGTTGTCCTTACTAGCATAAAATTCTATTCAAAACTATGCAGCATATGTCTATTAGCTTATTAATAATTATTAATTATAATAATTAATATTATTAATAATTATAATAATTATTATTTATATATTATTATTTTATTATAATAGTATATATCATTATATATTATAGATAATATGCATATATTAATAATAATAATATGCAGTAATATTATTAATAATTATTATTAACAATATTAACCCTAAATTAATTCTAATTTAGGGTTAAAGTACTAACCTCCAGTCAAATCTGTCTTCTTTTCTGACAGTAACTCTAATGTGAGGTTGTCTATAACACTCCACCTCAGACTTCTAACTCATAGATGAATTCAGCAATATCTCAAGTCCCAAGTCAAAACATACCACACCACACAGTATAGTGTACTATGAGAACGTGGATACTGGAATCTGAAAAAAACTGAATTCTCAATCATCTACTTCCTAGCTATGTGAACTTATTTATTTAATATGTTTAATATGTTTCCTTATTTTAAGAAAGGAAAGGTGGTACTAGAACCAACTTTATAAGAAGTTTAAAAGATACATTGCTATGGAAAGCTTAACAAAGTGGTTCGTACATGACATACACTCAATACATACTAGCTATAAGAATTATTATAATGCCTATTATAAAACCTCTATAGGTTATATACATGTTTCCCACTCCAAGGCTAACCTAAAATTTGGGGAGAGACAACTCAGTTCAAAAACAGACAAGTTATTCTACTTTGAGAATGTTTATTTCTGGCAAATAGTTCTAAACAGTGCACTAGAATATCAGTCTGACTAAGCCTTCTTTGGAAAAATTTAGTTTCATTGTCAACTTTATTTCAAACAGGTCAGACATTTGACCTGAGAACTTCGGAATTGGCATTAATTTTTAATTATAACATCCAATTTTGAAATCATTTAAGAAACCAATAATCAAGAGCAGCAATTGTTACCTATTATGACGACTCTGGACTATCCCTCAAACACAATTATCAAAATCCGTTTTAATTTCACACAGAAAGTTAGCTGACCAAAGGGAATTTTCAGATATTATTTTTTTAAGGTTTATTTATTTGTATTGGGGGAGTGAGAGGATTCACCAGAGACAGTGGGAGCAGAATAGGCCAAAAGACTGAAATACACTGCTGAGGGGAGCAGCGGGTGAGATAGGAGCGGTCTGCTGCTCCATGTGGGTTAGCTCCCTGGCCGGGAACCGAACTCATGCTGCAGTGCTGATCGCTTCATAGTGCTGAACCCCTTGTGCTACCAGGGAGGCCCTTCAGATATTATTTACATTAGACATTTGAAACATCAGGTCCTAGCTTCATGGAATATTATTTCCGATTTCCATTCCCCTTAAAATATCTTTTCTTCTTACTTGGTGAGGTTAGCTTTCCCACGCAACTCACGAACTTGTGCCAGTAGAAGATCAGGACATAACTTCTTAGCATCATCTGCCCACATGTTTCTAGTGACCCCAAATGCACGTGCTTCATAACTCACTGCAATTATTCTAAGGTTAGAAAAAAAGGGGAACAGAAAAATATTATATGATCACAAAATTAACATGAATAGAATACAAATATAATAACAGAAACTTTCTGGTCACAGATGCTATTACTCAATCTCAAACACAGCAGCTCACAAATCTCAAAAAATAGGACCTAGGTTAATGTCATGTATTCTTATAGATTAAAATAGCACAAGAACTGTACAATAGCATATAAGTATCTTTGACAGTTACAAGAATAACAGTGATACATACCCACCACCTTTCCATGATTTGTACTGTACAACTGCACAAGGTTTATTCCTCAAATGAGGATTTTGCCGCTGCTCCACTTGAACAAAAAAACAGTCCATGTCCACTAGAGCAACGACTCTGTCCTGTCCATTAGCCATTTATCTGTAAGATAATATTTTATGCACAGTTAGAAAAGATACCTAATAACCTGATAAATCTCAGTATAAAGGTTCAGGGAAAAGATAAGCAGAAAATGATATATAAAATATAAATGATATATAGCATTCATGTGCATTTTTTCTTTTTAAATACTTTTGGATTTATAGAAAGTTGCAAAAAATAGAACAGTTCTCATTTTACATAGAACAATTATTAAAACTAAACAATGAACACTGGCATAATATTCAACTACATACTTGACTTTCACTGGTTACCCCACTAATATCCTTTTTCTGTTTCAGGATCCAACCCTTAAGGTACCATGTCCCTTTAGTCTCCTCTAATCTGTGACACTTCCTTGGGACGTCCCTTGTTTTTCATGACACTGACATCTTTGAAGTGAACTAGTCAATTACTTTGAGAATATGTCTCAATTTACCTTTGTTGTTTTCTCTTGATCAGATTGAGGTTGTACATTTTTGGTAAGAATATTATGGAAGTGATGTGCTCTTTTTAGTGTATCATATTGGGAGGTATATGATGTCAATAAGTCTTGTTACTGCTGGTACTAACCATGATCATTTAGTTGAGATGGTATTTGCAGGTTTCTCACTGTGAAGTTACTATTTTTCCTTTTGTACCTAGTATCTTGGGGGTGATACTTTGAGACTGTGCAAATACCCTGTTTCTCTTCAAGTATTCAATCACTAAGTACTTATTAGAGGCTGAAGGCTCATAGGTAAAAATTACTTTGTAGTATTCTAATGGTGATTTTCATCCCATCCTGTAAGTTTTTTTAAGACAAAACACAACGCTACATATTATTCACAGATACATATATAAAAATATGAATGGTAACAAATCCCTATACATACTCAACAGTAAACATAGACTAGTGATACTACTTAACATTGTTAATAATCTGGAAGAAGTAATAAAAACTAAAGCAGTAGCTCCCAATTTTGCTGCAATTTGGAATCACCCAGGAACCTTTAAATATTATCAATATCTGACTTCTACCAACAGACATCCTAACTTAATTGGTGTGGGTGGTACCTGGGCATTGTGGTTTTTAAAAGCTCTTTAGGCAATTCTAATATGTAGCAGAGGTCAGCAACCACTGACTTAAAGTAAATAAAACACTTAGGGAAACACCAGTAACTCATTATTTAAATATGAGAAACCAGGTTACACAGTTGAGTAAACACTCAACTGTAATCTAAAAAAAGTGTCAATAATTAACATTCACTTTGAAAAAACTGCCATGCAATTACAAAGCGGAAAGATCAGTGTAAAGAAAAGAATGAATTTTAAAAATCAGAGTAGCAAAGGCATAACTTTATAAATTCCAACTGACCTAAAGCAGAAAGTGATACTTCATAAACATTTGTGTGAGAAATCAGTGTTTTCTGTGTAGTGCTTGAACAGATAACGCCAGAAAAGAAATAGTAAGTGCAAGAGATCTTTAAAGATGGAAAATGAAACATTCTGCCCCTTTCTAAAATACCCCTCCTTTCTAAATAAGGATCACACTACTTTTGTCCTAACACTTCAAAGTAGCAAGATGCACAAACCTTCAATAATTGCAATTATTATTCTTTAAGTATCTCGATTTATCCCATTCTATACAAATATGGTGCTGATCAACTGATGATACATTCAAGAAAAATAAGTACAAGTAAAGATGGAGTTTAAGAGCTACAAGGAAAATATTTTTCTTACGGAAAAGATTTCCCACGATACTAGGGTCATATTTCTCTGTTAAGTGTCTTCTATTTTAAGTAGCTTAGGCTCAGTTTTGTCACCAGCCAGTACTACATCGAAAAACCAATAGGTCGCACGAAAAGTCTGAAAACAATGACACCGAACGGTTCTAAATTCTCTTACCACTGTGGCAAACACCTGGCCAAACTGCCGACCGCAGACGCCGCGGGTGCTGGGCTCGGTGTCGTCTACTAGAATGAAGATGACGGGGACTTGGCAGAAGCAGGCCAGTCGGTTTCGGAAGAAACGGTGACGACGGAGCACCCGACGGAGGGTAGCAGAAGATCCCTGCGGTGGCAAACGCCCGCACACCCCGAAGGGTTCAGCCAAGGCCTGAGACTAGGGTAGCCAGCGATCCGGACAGAAATTACATCCCGCGCGCAGCCAAAGTGCCGTTGACGCGCTTGCGCAGTGCAGCCCTTCCGCCTCCCGCCCCGCCCACCGAGGAGCAACCGTCACAAGGGAGTCGCCACTTCCGCGGGCGCGTGCGCAGTGGCGAGTCGGGCGCGTGCGCAGCACCGGGTCTTTCCCGGCTGGAGCTTCTGGCCCTCACGCTCCTCCTCCAGCTCCCCCTCCCCTCCCCAAAGCCTGCCGCGGCCCGGTACCAGCGTGTGGTCCCGCCTAGGGAGCCGTCCGATCCTCGTGCTCCCGGGACAGCCGTAGAGCGTGTTAGCGGCGCGTGGCGCTAGCCATGGCGATGGATCAAGTGAACGCGCTATGCGAGCAGCTGGTGAAAGCGGTGACGGTCATGATGGACCCCAGCTCCACCCAGCGCTACCGGCTGGAAGCCCTCAAGGTAGCTGGGGTCTGGCGCCCCGGGCCTGCCGCGAGACCCTCTCCCAGCCCTAGCAAACCCGGCACCGCCCAAAGCCCCGGTGGTCTCCAGCCAACGTAGCCCCAGGACCTCCCTCCCCAATCTCCGGGGGTCGGATGGGGGGGTGCTCCCCTTCGCCGCCTTCTGCCTCTTCCCACTCCCAACCTTTTCTGCTTGCCGAGCCTGCCTTTCCCCTGGGACGCTCGGATGCCTAAATGCTTCTCATCCCACCACTTTTCGCTGCCCTCTCATCCTTTTCCCATTTCTCTTCACTCTAGTCCGCAACACGACCACCTCCGCAGCCAGTGGACGTATTTTATCCCCCAAACCCCATATCCTCGCATCCCCTAGCTTTTCCAAGGCGCACGTGCCCATCCCGTCCCCGACAACAGCCGCATTCTTTATGGTCTCCCCGCACTATGTGTTACCCTGCTGACCCCCTCTAACCTCTGGGTGCCCCTTTGCTTACACCCTTACACACCTCGAACTTTCTACTGTTTCTTAGGTATTTCTGGGCTAATTCTCATACCCCCACCCCCATGTTTTTTAGTGTGATATTCTTAGGCTATTTTGCGCAAAGATGAACTTTTACCACTTACTTTGCATTTTAGCAAGGGCACTTTGGTTTCCTGAAAGTAATGTTTTTGGGTCCCAGATGCTGTGCTTCTGACTCGTGTTTTGCTGTTTGGGAATGCTGACACCATAAATACGAACTTATTCTCACATGAAACGATGTATGTGAACTATTAGAGATGACCACTGGGAAAAAATAACTTGTGTTCTGATTGTTGTAAGTGATGTAACTTCATAAAGTGGAGTGAGCACCACTTGGAAGAAACTTTACAACATGGATCTATGCCATCTATGCCAATCAGAAAAAAATTGGTTTCTACTGATTTTTGTATTATGAAATGTTAAGAATAAAAGCAAAAGTATGTCCTACATGATCTTGTATATGCCCCATCACCTAAACTCAGCAATTACAAAGGTTTTACCACATTTGCTTTATCCCTTTCCTTAACCAAAGGTTTTTAAAGCAAAACCTAGAAATTGTCATTTCAATCCATTATGCTTAAGGGGTATCTACCCAGTAGTTTTTTACTCATTTAGATCAGGTTTTTTTTAATGTTACTTGACTGTCTCATGGGGAATCTGGAACTACCCAAGTAAAGGAAATGTTTATTGTTTCGTTATTCCTATAATATTGAACTAGGTTTTGCAACTTAAAAGTATAGCTCAGGTTAGAGTTTCTTAACATGAAGGGTTTTTTTTAGTTTTCACCTTCTCTTGGCTCCCAAGGGAAACACTAACTTTTTTCTTTCAGTTTTGTGAAGAGTTTAAAGAAAAGTGCCCTATCTGTGTTCCCTGTGGCTTGAGGTTGGCTGAGAAAACACAGATTGCCATCGTCAGGCATTTTGGCCTTCAGATCCTGGAACATGTTGTCAAGTAAGGAACTTTTGGATGTTACCACTGAAGTCTGTGAGAAAGCAAATCTTTATTTCTTATATAACTCATAGAGATACTCTTTAGGTGAGTTGAAAAGAATAATCCCCAGGAAGAAATAAATGATCCCCAAAAGGTTGTCAGAACCTCGTGGGAGTTCTCCTTTAGGACTTAACCTTTTTCTTCTTCTGTGTATGGTTGTAATGTAATTTCTTCTGTGTAAAATGCAAAGTACATAAAAAAGCACTTAGCTTCCCATGAATGTTTGCTAATAGCTGCTAATCATTCAACCAGCATTCATTGAGCTCCTACAATATGCCAGTAGACCTCAAGTCTTCTTAGAATCAAGTATAGGTAAATCAATCTCTGATTAGACATTGTGCCTTTAATTTTTTTTTATTAAGTTTCGAGGTGTGTGATACCCTAACAGCACAGCCAAAGCAGGATTATATGACAGTAACTGAAAACCCCTCCAAACTTGACTCTCCTACTGGCAGTGCTTGTCAGAAGAATCAGCTTGTAAGATTTAGCCTCATATTTTGTTGAATTTGTGTTACTACCTTGTAACCAGCACAGAAAAGGAGTTAGTGATATTGAAATTATGTTTTTCCAATTATGTCGTTGCATTTGTCCCAGATGTGTATTTGCTTTTGTTCTTTGAAATTAAAGGGGGAAGCTGATTTGTGCACAAATTCTTTTTTTTTTTAAGATTTATTTATTTATTTATGCACACAAGCTGGGGTACAGGCCAGAGGCGTGGGGTGGTAAGAGGGTTCACCAGAGACAGAGTGGGGAGCAGAACAGGCAGATTGACGGAAATACACTGCTGAGGGGAGCAGCCGGTGAGGCAGGAGAGGTCTGCCACGCCATGTGGGAATCTCCCCAGCCAGGCGTCGAACTTGTGTTGCCACTGCCGACAGCTCCACAGCACAGCGCTCAACCACTGAGCCACCAGGGAGGCCCTGTGCACAAATTCCTTATTCTGATTAATGAACCGCTGTCTATATAAAACTCTTACCAAGAATTTTTCTTTTGTTAACATTTTGGTTAAGTATGGACTGATTTTTTTAATTCTCTGAAGAATACAAAATCAAAAGTATAGCTCCTTAATGAAATTACCAACATAGTAGTAACAGAGGAATCAAAACTAGTCTCTTGCGAAAAGACGACTTCTAATGTGTTTCTGTTGACTTCATGCATTTTGGTGGCCAGGTTTCGATGGAACAGCATGTCTCGATTGGAGAAGGTCTATCTGAAGAACAGTGTCATGGAGCTGATTGAAAATGTAAGGAATGGTTGCTTGGAAGACTTAATGTTTCCAAGGTAGTTTAGATAAAGTGTGACTTTTTCAATGTAGCATTTATATAAAAATTCACTGGTTCTATGTAGGTCAAACAGGATACTTTATATAATATTAAATGTTATCTTTAATGTAGAAAGAACCACCATCACAAGAATCATAATTCTTCACATTTCTCTTACTAGACTTAATCCCTTATATGTTGACTACTACTTTATTTTCTATTTTAAAGATTTTTTTTTTTTTTAATGCATATAAGAACTGGGTTGTAGGCCAGTGGTGCAAGGGGTAAGAGGGTTCACCAGAGACAGTGGGGAGCAGAACAAGCAGATCTACTGAAATACACTGTTGAAGGGAGCGGTGGGCAAGCCAGGAGATGTCTGTTGCACCATGTGGGTTAGCTCCTGGGATCTGCTCATGCTGCAGTCACTGGTGATAGCTTGATAACCCTGAGACTTTAACCCCTTACACCACCAGGGAGGCCCCTGACTTCTACTTTTAAAATATAAAGACAGGGATGAGGAGAGTAAACATTTTGAGTGAATGAGTGAGAGTCTTAGCTCTAAGTTATATTGAAACACTGTCCATTTTGCTCTGTTTCCTTTCATTCCAGAGTGAACTATTATACATGATATTAGCAATAATATATGTAGAATGAATTTGTTTCAGGAGAATATGACTTGTTTCAAAAATATGATTCATTTCAAGATTATGAGTTTAAACGTGTTTTAAATCATTTTTTAAAAAGATTTATTTTTATTATGCATACAAGACCTGGGGTATAGGCCAGAGGAGCAGTGGGGAGGTGTGAGAGGATTCACCAGAGACAGAGTGGGGAGCGGAATGGGGTATAGCTACTGAAACACTGCTGAGGGGAGTAGCGGGCAAGACACGAGAGGTCTGCTGCATCTTTGTGGGTTAGCTCTCTGTCTGGGGATCGAACTTATGCCTCAGCTGGTGATAGCTTGGTAACACTGAGATTTTAACCCTTGTACCACCAGGAAGGCCTTTGTTATTTTAACAAAAGGCATAAAAAATGGAATTCCTACCCCTTCCTCATTCCAAAGTCTGTGCCTTTAATATTTAAAAAAAAACGATTAATCTTATTATAGGTTTCCCCCCACTATTGAAAATTAGAACTTTCCTAAATGGCATGATTTGGTAGGTTATTTTTGGGGCCTGAGAACTCAAAAAATTTTACATACGAATTTCTGTAATAGCATTCCTGTACCTCTAAAATAATTTACCAAATCATACCAAATAGGAATGTTCTATTTTCAGATACTGGAGAAAACCTCTATCAAACTTAGAAGAACAGAGCCCAATAATAACCTTTCTGACTCTCCTAATATTAGAACTATTGGTAAAATATTCAGTTGCTTCCCCTTTTATCAGTCTCTCAATGTGCTTTTTATTTCTATACTCTTCTATCATTGTTCGTCCTCCCACAAATGAAATGACCAATATAAGAATCTCTTCAGTTTATAAAGGGAAACAATGATGTCTTCCTTGCTCTGTGACAGCCATTTTATTAGCTGATGCAACCCTTACTTGAGCTTTCAGTGGGAAGAATGACTAGTGAGAATGCAGGACAAGTGACTCAGATACGGAGAACAGGTTTGTTTATTCTGTTTAAAAGTAGGACTGCTGATGAGTTTTATACACCTTTACAGCCGAGTTTTTTTTTCCTTGAATTCAGTCTAGCAGATCTTTTAATATCTCTTCTTCTTTCTCAGGGAACACTGGACATTTTGGAAGAGGAGAATCATATTAAAGATGTTCTGTCTAGAATTGTAGTAGAAATGATCAAGCGGGAGTGGCCACAGCACTGGCCTGACATGCTAATAGAATTGGACACTCTTTCTAAACAAGGGGTATGGAGTATAATTGAATCAGTTCAGTTTCCTTTTGTTCGTTTTGGGTTTTTTTGGTTTTTTTTTTTTTTTTTTTTTTTTTTTGGTTCTTCAGGGTTTTCTTTGTTTTGTCAATAGAGAAGAACCATTGGGTATCTTTATAATGAAAAATATTTTAGTTTAATTCAGCTGATTTTTATTGTCATAGGAAACACAGACAGAATTAGTGATGTTCATCCTTTTGCGACTGGCAGAGGATGTAGTAACCTTTCAAACATTACCCCCTCAAAGAAGAAGGGATATCCAACAAACATTAACCCAGAACATGGAAAGAATCTTCAGCTTTCTACTAAACACACTTCAAGAAAATGTAAACCAATACCGGCAAGCGGTAAGGGATAGCCTCTCTCTCAAAAGTCCTATTTTCTTCTGTGAGTGAATTTTTTTGTTTGTTGTTTTAAAGTTAATATAATTTTCAGCAAGGAACTACGATATATGTAGTTCAACAACAGCAACAACAGTCATTTTATGAGCTGAGAATGAACAGATAACAGGAAAAACTGTAACTGACTTTCTAAGAAACTCAGTTCAATGAATTTCATGTCTGTTAGGGAAAAACTCTTGTACAGTAAGAAAATTCTTAAAATAGTGTAAACGTGAAAGTTAACTCCTAATATTTAAAAATTTCTGATAGGTCAGGGTAATTATATCTTTTATTTTTTATAACCCATTTAGGTCTGACCTTTTCAGTGAAAATGTCCAAGTTTTATTAACCTGGACTACATGATTTCTTGTGTTTTCTTCTTTTTTTTTTTTTTTAAGATTTACTTATTTATGCATACAAGCTGGGGTGCAGGCCAGAGGTGTGGGGTGGTGAGAGGATTCACCAGAGACAGAGTGGGGAGCAGAACAGGCAGATCGACTTAAGTACAATGCTGAGGGGAGCAGCGGGCGAAACAGTAGAGGTCTGCCTCACCATGTGGGAATCTCCCTGGCCGGGTATTGAACTCGTGCTGCAGCGGCTCTGGGTAGCTTCATAGTGCTGCGTTTAACCCGTTGTGCCACCAGGGAGGCCCGTATTTTCTTCTTCTTAATGAGGATTTTCTTCTGCAGAAAAAAGGAAGCTATATAAGACATTCTCTTTCCAACTTTTATAATATTTAGCAGAGAGCCTTCAGAAAGAGACAGTGTGAAAATTAATCTAGTTTGGTGGTTCTCAAGTGTGTGTGACCTACCCCCCCCCCGCCCCCGTTTGTCGCAATAAGAGTGGCTACTGGCATCTAGCAGGTGGAGGCAAAAGATGCTGCCAAACCTTCCATAATCTACAGAACATCCCCATTGATAAAGAATTACCCAATCCAAAATGTTGATAGTACTGAGGGAAGAGCTCTGATTTAAAATTCTCATAATACATATTGCACACATTAGGATTAATTAAAATTAGTTATTTTTTATGCCCACAGCAGTTTCATTAGGTTTATTTTCAGAATTGTGCTAGATGCTTGCACAGATGTTGATAAGGTTATGAGCTATTAGGGTGGGGATGAACTCACAGTGAGCACCTAATTAACTTTCAAAAAAATATTTTTTGTAAGTATTAAGCTTTCATGAGCAGTAATCATATTTGTTTGAATTTTGAATGTTATTTAATCCTCAAAACAACCCTAAGAGAAAGTTTTATTTCCATTTTAGGGATGAGGATCCCAAGGTACAGATTATAATGTTGAAGATCCCCTAATAAGTGGCTGTGGAATTTAAGCCCATCATTTTTATTAGGACAGACTCTCCCCCAGAATTTCTCCCTTAGTTTTTCAAAAGAAAACATATGAGAAACATTTTCATTATGTATATTGAGGATAAAGAAGGTATTTTCATTTCCCCCTCAAGATTTAATCTCTAAGAGAAGGAGAACAAATCATGAATGCTTAGATGTCCTAAAAATGTAGTCAACATACCAAAAAAGGATTGGTTATAGTCTCACACAAATTAGAAACACATCTTTACTCTTGGTTTCATTCTCTCCATCTGTTAAACCAGGCTACCACTTGTGCCTAGAACCAGAGCACACCAAGAGCTATCTTTTGTACACCAAGAGCTATCTTTTGTACCTTTAACTTCTTAGTTTCATCATAGGTTCCTTCTCTGCTTCCTTCACCCATCCCAGTGCCTTCCCAGTTGGGGAAGAGGTGGAATGGTAACAGGTGAGGGATGAATGGGAGCACCTTCCTGCTATAACCTGGCTCCCGCGCTAGTCCCAGAGCCATGGACAATCCGAATGAGACTGCAAGATTTGTTGAAGTGACTGGACTGGGCTGTTGTCAATTGGATTCCTTCTCCTTCTTGGCCAAAATCAGTAAATACTGGTGACAGAGTTCTACTTAGCTGTACTCCATTAACACCTCTACCTTATTACTGATGATGAAGGCTTAAAACTTACTAAAAATATTTTTTGAAAAGTTAAAAAAATAATAAATCTTTTATGATTATAATGGTAATACATTTTCAGGTATCTGAGAAGTAGTTATTACTGCTTGAATTATTTTCCCCTTAACTGTCTTCAGGAGTTATTCTTAATTTTAATTTCAAAAGTTCCTCAGGAAACACATTAATTTTATACACGTATAAAGTATATAGAACTTTAACAGTTTTATGTAATTTGAAATATGAGGGTAACATTGGTAATTGTACATTTACTGAACAGACACTTTTCATCTATTTAGATCCATTTTTTTATACATGTGGTTTTCCTATAGTTACATCCATACATACATGGTCACAAATTGTATTCATTTAATTTTTTTTTCCCCATTAACATTACATCATTTCAGTATACCACAGTCAGTTACAATTTGTCTTTATTTTAATGTGGAAAGAGGCTAATGCTTTGTTTTAAACTATTTCTTTCATCACTAGCAAAGTTGATTCTTACTCATTGTTCGTCTGTTGTATTTAATTTTAAACTGTGTGCTTAGAAATTTTCTTTGTGGATCTTAATGTTCTAATAAGTTTGTGTGAGTGCCTTATATTAACTTTTGGCCATTTTGTTAAAATTAAAATAACCTTCCCTTGTTAGGGGAAGTATCATTTATGTATACTTAGTAGAGTTGTATTCGTTTTCAAGATTAAAAGTTGATTTAGTATTTGAAAATCATTACTGACAAGCTTTAATTATGGGGGTGGAAAGTTATTACCTAGCCTTTTGCTCATTAAATACATTGGATCCTTATACTTCTTTTCTTTCAGAAGACAGATAATTCTCAGGAGTCAAAGGTAAGAGTTCTTTGTGGAGCTGGAAAGAGACTTCTTTAAGCCTGTCAGGTACAGGCATGTATACACTAGTAGAGGGTGAGCTCAGTCTTATTTTATTTGATTGTTGAGTTACGGTACAGAGAGTAAAAATTACAGTATTTGAGATTTATTGAAGGAGATAAAATGGCCATACATACCAGTGTGGTCTTATCACTGGAAGCTGTGAGAATGCTGTTACTTGAGAAGTGATTGTATATCAGAAGAAAACCTTTGAACTCCCTATCAGTGACTATTATGTAATATTTAAAATCAATTTAAAAGAAAAAAACAGTTTTTTAAAATTTTTTGGAATTATAAAATAGAGGGAACATGGGTATAACCAAAACTTCCTTGTCTGTTAGTGAGCACTTAATGGTCAAAATAATTTATTTTCATGCAGGCCCAAGCACATTGTCGAGTAGGAGTTGCAGCACTGAATACTCTAGCAGGCTACATTGACTGGGTGTCCATGAGTCATATTACTGCTGAAAACTGTAAACTCCTGGAGATGTTGTGCCTGCTTCTGAATGAACAGGAACTTCAGTTGGGAGCAGCTGAGTGTCTTCTCATCGCAGTCAGCAGAAAAGTAAGTTACCACTTGAAAATGACTTTATCCTCATAGTCTCTTTGTGCATGTGTGTTTAATATTGTCTTGTGACAGAAAGACTTCTAAAAGTTTGGACTTTTTTACTGGACCTCAATTTTTTACATGCCTCCAACCCCTTTGGACAAGAGTTTGCCAATATTCTGTGCATTCATGCAGCATATAGAGATTTGTCATGATACTTGGTTCTTAACAGAGTTGTGAACCTTGGACATCACACTTAAGAACAGAGGTAAAAGCAATAAAGTTTAAAAGGCAGTGTTACATCACACAGTCTTACAGATGAACACTGACTTTATGCATTCATGCATCTTATTCATGCCTCTCATGAGAGATGCATCATTAGGTGATAGTATGCAGATGTCACAGTGTAATTACACAGACCTAGATGGTATAACCTACACTGCTAGCTGTGCGTGTAGTATGTGTTTGTGCTGTGATAGCCCACTGGAGTCACCATTGTATATGTGGTTTGTCTCTACCCAAACATTGTTAAGCAACCCATTACTATACCTATCTTTGCTAACATGACTCTTTCCTCCACAGACATGTTATCTTCAGATGTAATTTACTTTGCTTTCATTTCAGCATTTCAGCCCCACACATTAAAAAATGTGTCTTACCCATTTTTGGTTTAAAATAGCTAGCCTTTTTCAAGTGTTTAGTCAGCTGCAGGACTATGTGAGAATTATGAAGTGTGTTTGATTATGTAGAATATGTTAGTATTTGCAGATTCTTAATAATACAGTTTGTATTACCCATGTTTCCCTAAAATTGGGTGTAGGGCAAGTTGGAAGACCGGAAGCCCTTGATGGTCTTATTTGGAGATGTTGCCATGCATTATATTCTTGTTGCTGCACGGTGAGTATTTACATTCCTGTGTGTTTTCTTATTTCTTTGTTATTGGACTTACTTGGGACTTACTTGGATATATGTGAAGTTGCTGTCTGTGTTTCTGAGAGCGTTCTTTGTAGGAAAACCAAGCAGTCTTTTAAAGGAACAATTCAACCATTTTGAAGGCTTTATGCTGGAAATAAGTTGTGGCACCAACCCACTTTCAGTTTTTTCAATTCTCCCCAGGCAACTAGTTTTGATTCTTTGTCTGTTTCTGATTCGCACGGTTCCTAACCTTGGTAACTGGGCCAGAGAGAGTTCTGGTTTGCTGGAGCAGAGTCTCTCTCAGGGCCTCCCTCAATTGCAGAACTCCAGATATTCCTCCCTGCTCTTCATCAAAGTAATCAATATCTGAAGTGCTGAGGCTCTTGGAAGTAGCAGGGATGATGTGCTCAATGAGAAATGTGTGCATAAAACCTATAAACACATCTTAGGTCCTGAAATAATGACTTCCACTTATTTTCTCTCAGTGCTCTAGAAAATATTAAGACATTTCCTGATAAGTGTTTCTTACTAGGGAGTCAGACTGTCTTTCACAGATAATTGAAACTGTTGTAGTACACCCTTTTCAATACTTTTTACTTACTCTTGATCTCAAAGACAAATGAAAAGATGTGAGGCGCATATATGTTGCCTAAACCCTCTTACTGCCAATTCCAGCACAGCCTTTATGGTGACTTTCCTGTGGAGACTATAGCTCTGTTTTAAAGGAGTTCTGTCCTTTTGGTGACCATTGTAGTTACTGTTTCCAAGGCCCATTTTTTAGTTCCATAAATACCATGACATCTACACTAAGGTGTCCCATCTCTATGCTCCTGGATGCAGTTGGTAAAACTATGATTTAAACCAGGTAGTCATACTCCAGAGCCTGCACTGGAAACCATAACACCATTCACTGTCCTTCAGCATCACTAGAGTTTAATCTTGCTTACCCAAGGGCCAAGTTTTTTACATAATAGTCTACTGCCTTCAAACTATAGCTAAAAACATCTACTGCCACTCTAGTCATTAATTCCTGTTACTATGAATAGTCCTACATCTTTTCGTTTCAGGTTTTGCCATTAAATATAAATTTTTTTTATTTAACAGCTCTTGTATTCTAAAATAGCAGATAAGGGATTACAGACCTTAACTAAATGACTTAAACAAATGAAGCCCAGAGTTATGTTTATGTTACATTCTTTGTTTTTTAAGATGTCGTTATTTTAGAGCAGTTTTAGGTTCACTGCAAAACTGAAAGGAAAGTACAGAGATTTGTTCTTGCCCCCACATTTACATAGTCCCCCATTATTAGACTGGTGCATTCACTAGAACTGATAAACTGGCTTATCATAATCATCCAAAGTCCATGGTTTATTTTAGGGTTCATGCTTGGTGTTGTACATTCTGACAAATATATAATGACCTAGATCCACCGCTGTATAGTATCATCTGGAGTATTTTCTCTGACCTGAAAATCCTCTGTGCTCTGCTATTGTTCCCTACTCCCCTAACCTGACAATTGATCATTCTACTTTATCCATATTTTTTCTTTTGTAGGATGTCATATAACTGGAAGCATGCAATATGTAGCCTTTTCAGATTGGCTTTTTTCTCATAGTAATATATACTTAAGGTCCCTCTGTATCTTTTTGTGACTCACTTTTCATGCTGCATAATTTCATTATCTGGATGTACCAGAGTTATATATTCAGCAGGATATGGTTGCGTCCAAGTTTTGACTATTATGATTAAAGCAACTTTAAACATTTTTTGTAGGTTTTTATGTGGACTTAAAATTTCAAGTCCTTTGGGAAAATAAAGAGCACAATTGCTAAGAGAATGGTTAGTTTTATAAGAAACTGTCTAACTGCTTTCCAAAGTGCCGGTACCTTTTTGTATGTCCACAAAGTAATGCGTGATAGTGCCTGTTGCTCCACATCCTGATTGCATTTGGTGGGGTCAATTTCTGGATTTTGGCCATTATAATAGGTGTATAGGGCCTCCCTGGTGGCACAGCAGTTAAGCGCTGCGCTGTGGAGCTGTCGGCAGCAGCCATGCGAGTTCGACGCCCAGCCTGGGAGATTCCCACATGGTGTGGCAGACCTCTCCTGCCTCGCCCGCTGCTCCCCTCAGCAGTGTATTTCTGATCTGCCTATTCTTCTCCCCACTCTGTCTCTGGTGAGCCCTCTCGCCACCCCACACCTCTGGCCTGTACCCCAGCTTCTATGTATAAATAAATAAATCTTAAAAAAAAATTATTTCAAAAAAAAAAATAATAATAGGTGTATAGTAGCATCTTGGTTGTTTTAATTGATGACATATAATGTGGAGCATCTTGTCATATGTTTGTTATCTGCGTATCTTCTTTGGTGAGATGCCTGTTAAGGTCTTTGGCCCATTTTTTAATCAAGCTCTTGTTGAGTGTTAAAAGTTCTTTATACATTTTGAATAATGGTCTTTTTTACATGTGTCTTTGCAATTCTGTGACTTGTCTCCTCATTCTTTTGATTATAGTCCTTTTAATTTTGTCAGTAGTATGAAGACTTGTTACATGTTTCCTAGGGACCTGAGTCCTTCTGTCTTTTCTACAGCCCTTATGCTTATAAGTATATGGAATCGTGCTCAGAGTTTGTTCTTATCCCAAAACACCCAACAACAATATACTGTCCCAGAACTAGAGTGCCCCTTGGGAGGTGAGATTGTATTGATTCCTGTTCCTCGCCAGTCTTTCACTGTGTGTTGTTTTTTTGGCTTACAACAACTTAAGTTATTATGTTGAAGCATAGGTCACATACAGCTCTGTTTAAGACCCTTTGGCTCTTTTGATATGCAACTAATAACACTATTTTCTCATCTTACAGGACTGCTGATGGAGGAGGCTTAGTAGAAAGACACTATGTCTTCCTGAAGAGACTCTGTCAGGTGTTGTGTGCTTTGGGCAATCAACTATGTGCTTTGCTGGTGAGCACTTATTTTCTGGGGAGTTTTGGGGCCATTTGAGGAGAGCATTTAGGAAGATGTATACGCATAAAGGGTGACAGATGCCACTGATTTTAGCATGATGGAATCATCATCCTATAAATTATTTCATAGGATTCTATTAATTTAAGTTATTTTAATAGGGCTTGAATGATACTGACTTCCTTTAAACAAGTCACTTATTAATATCAGCAATAAACAGCTACATCTTTTATCCTATGTAATCAACATTGCTGTGATGATTTTGATACCTGTAAAACATCAATCTGCAAACTATAGTACCTTTTTAAGTCCTACTAGATCATGAAATATGGATTTGAAGGAAAAAACCCTTTTCCTAAGTCTAAAGGATATATTATTGGATCATAAAAGAAAATTATAGTCTGATTGGCTGGAAATAACTGTGTTTAGGGAAATATTTAATCCTCAGTCTTCTAAGTTAAAAGATAGATCGTTGGTGTTTGCAGACATTTGCACTTAATGTTATGCCTTTTTGTGGTGGCTTGAATCGTTAGAGCCTTAAACATACACCACTGAGTAATTATTTGCTATCTTGGGTCACAAAGATGTGAATAGACCAGGTCTGAAAAAAATAATATGGATTTCTTCTTTCTGTGATTTCTGGAATGAACACTTTCTTTCATTTTACTGTTTGGCCACAGAAAAGTTTCAGAAATGATGAAGTGAGTTTTAATGATGATGATTAAAGAGCTAAGGCAGCTTTCCTATTATGGTAAGCCCTAGAAATGATGCCTTCTTTTGATTACAGGACATACAAAGTACTTTCAAAACTGATTTTTTTCTCAAACCGAGCATAACCTCAGGATGTTATCATCTTCATAATAAACAAAAGATTAATCACGTGGATTTTTGTCTTATCTCCTCCCAATTCAAAAATGCTTATGTCTTCATAGCCAAACTAGATCCTCAATTGAGCGCAGTACACTGAAGCCTCAGCACGACCTTTGTATTTTTTTTTTAAAGATTTATTTTTGCATACAAGCTGGGGTGCAGGCCAGAAGTGTGGGGCAGTGAGAGGGTTCACCAGAGACAGAGTGGGGAGCAGAACAGGCAGATGGACTGAAATACACTGCTGAGGGGAGCAGCGGGCGAGTCAGGAGAGATCTGCCGTGCCATGTGGGAATCTCCCCGGCCAGGCATGGAACTTGCACCACAGCTGCCAACAGCTCCACAGCGCCACGTCTATCCCGTTGCGCCTCCAGGGAGGCCCCCTTCTTTGTATTTTTAATCTTTTTCCAGAAAATTGGTTTAGTCTGCCCACCAGAGCCGCTCTGCTCCCTGTTATAATGTCGCTTTCCATGGGTATATGGAGAATGATTGCCCTTGTACTGTGTCACTTTGTGGGGTTGATGCTTGTCACACTTCTTACAGAATGTCTGGCAGGTTTTAACGACGTTCACCATGCTTGCAAGACTGCTGTCAGCACAGAAAAGTGCAAAACTGAAATTTGTATTTGTTACTCTCCTCCTCTCACTTCCCACCGCTCACCCCCTCTACAGTATCATTAATGTAGTGACCTTTTTATCCTACAGGGTGTGGATACTGATGTAGAAACACCAGCAAACTTTGAAAAATACTTGGAATCTTTTCTTGCTTTCACAACCCATCCAAGTCAGGTAAATTTTATACAGGAAACTTCTTGATAAATCAAAGTCATGCCCTATGGCCTGAAGTATATACAGCTTGTATATAAAGTATGACTAATAAGGACCTAGGGATTAACTATAGCATCATTTCTTTAAGAATCTTTGAGTCTTCTTGAACCAAACATGGCTCTGTCTAGGTCAGCAGCTTTTCCCCTCAGATAGTACCATTCTGGTAATGCTCAGGTAGGTGTGAGAGGTATGTCCAGATGATTTACTGCTAAAGATATTTTATATACAAGTTTGATTGTGTTATTAAATTTTATCCAATCTAAGATTTTACTTGTAATATCACTGAGATGCCTATATTCTTCTTTGCATAAAAGAGAAAGTTGCAGAGTTCACCTCATACTCTAGGAACTGCAGACCTTACTAACAGGTGGTATATAGTAAACAGTCATAACCAATGCATTACAATATGGACTGTTTCAAAGTATCATAGGTTTATTTCAATGAAAAAATGCAGTTGATTATTTCTGAGCTAAGTGATAGTCTTGGTTTTAAACTCGTAAGTCCTTAAACTGGGATTTTTCTGCTTTTCCCTTTAGTTTCTACGCTCTTCAACTCAGATGACTTGGGGAGCCCTTTTCCGGCATGAGATCCTATCCCGTGATCCTTTGCTGTTATCAATAATACCAAAATATCTTCGTGCTTCTATGACTAACTTGGTTAAGGTATGCAATGGAAATCCAAACATTTGGGATGTAGATGAGTGAGACTTTGATTGGCATTGATAAACCTGTCATGGTCACTAGATACCTCCTTTGGGCATATTATTCTCCTATTCCTCAAGAAGAAAGCAGTCCATACTAGTTTTTTATATTTTGGAGCACTTACATGCTAAGTATTGGACTAGGTCCTAGGAAAAAGAAGTAATAGGTCAAGAACAGTGACCATGTCCATACAATATCGTAGGTAATTACTTTTCAGAGGCTAAAAGCAGATAGGAGGTGCAGTGAGAGGATTCCGAGAAGTAATATCTAATCGTTTCTGAAGGTCTAGTGAGATTAAGAAAGATGAAAGATGAATGAGCAGGGATTGAGAGTAGAAGCAGAGCTTCCTACCTCATTAAGAGTAACTTATGAATTCCCTGAGATCTGCTAAGAGCTCTTGCAGCTGACAGATGCTTAATCTTGATTTGTAAAGTTAGTGAATAGGACCCATAAATAGTTCCCTAATTTGCTCAAAGATTTCATGTAGCACACAATGACCATGTTTTAACTTTCTTCCATAGTCCAGTACTTTTTAATTGAAAAATACAAAATTCCATGCTTATTCCTAGGGCTCAGCATTTAAGAAAATAATAGTTCTCAGTTCTTTTTTGGTTGTTGCGTATTGTATTAGCATTTTGTCTTGGGACATCTTTATATCCAAAGACCCCAAACAAATTTCAGAATTTGATTCGCTAAGGAACCTGGAAGAGGGTAACAAATAATTGTTCTCTTTTCTACAACTCTCAGGATTATTGGACCTAGGAACAAATTGTGAACTTAGGATAGAGCAGAAGCAGTTATTTATCAAAATGTCTCTTGTAAACTCTTAACTCTTAAATTAAAAATCATTTAGCTGGTCTTCCCTGGTGATGCAGGGGTCATAGTCTCAGCGCTCTGACGCTATTGCTAGCTACTCCACCATGAGTTCAATCCCCAGCCAAGAATCTAACCCACTTGGCACAGCAGACCTCTCCTGTCTTGCCCGCTGCTCCCCTCAGCAGTGTATTTCAGTAGATCCACCTGTTCTGCTCCCCACTCTGTCGCTGGTGAATCATCTCACCGCCCCCCCCCCACCTGTGGCCTACACCCCAGTTCTTGTATGCATAAATAAGTAAAAATTAGTCATTAAAAAAATATCATTGAGCTTCTGGAATTTAAGACTTTTGAAAGATTCATTGTCATCCCCTACACTGATTATCTTTCTCTTTCCAGATGGGCTTTCCTTCTAAAACAGACAGTCCTAGCTGTGAATATTCTCGATTTGATTTTGATAGCGATGAGGACTTCAATGCTTTCTTCAACTGTAAGTAATATTAACCTGGAATTTCTCCCAACAGTCTCAGAATGACATCTAGTGTTATAAATTGTAGTGCATGATCCTTGGGGTTCTTTATGAAGGAGCCTCAAAGCTGGAGAACAACCTGTTTAAAGTTAGTTGCACATAGAGAGGGTGCTCAGATTGCACTCTTTCCATGCACAGTGTTGTCATATACATACTGCCTTTACACTTTGAGGTGTAGAGGTAGGTATCGTACTTAAGGTACTCTTGATTTTTTTTATACTTAGGACTTCCTACTGTTCTTACTTTGTAGGTCTTTCTTAGAAAAAGCGAGAGGAAAAACTCCCATGTACTAATGTCCTAGTTCTGTTCTGAATTTTCTGTAGCCTGTCTCCCCCAACGCTTTTTTTTAAATAACAGATTTATTGAGATATAATTCATTTACTATGCTCTTCAACCATTTGTAGTGTTACAATTCAGAATTTTGTTTTGGTTTTGTTTTTCCTATTTTCAGAGTTATGTCTCCGTCACCCCAGTCAATCTTAGAACAAATTTTTTGAGGCCAAGAAAGAAACAATTTCCCAATTCCCTCATGCCTCCCAGCTCTGGGCAAGCACTAATCTACTTTCTATTTTTCACCTATTCTGAACATTTCACATAAATGGAATTAGGCAATAAATGGTCTTTTGTAACTGCCTTCTTTCACTTAGCTTAATGTTTTTGAAAAAATTCATCCATGTTGTAGCATGTGTCAGGATTTCATTTCTTTTTATTGCCAATAATACTGTGTGGATATATACATTTTTATCCATCGTATGTTGGTGGATATTTGAATTGTTTTCACTTGGCTATTAAGAATAGCATTGCGGGCCTCCCCGGTGGCGCAGTGGTTGAGCGCTACGCTGTGGAGCTGTCGGCAGTGCACAATGCGAGTTCGACGCCCAGCCGGGGAGAATCCCACATGGTGCGGCAGACCTCTCCTGCCTCGCCTGCTGCTCCCCTCAGCAGTGTATTTCTGATCTGCCTGTTCTGCTCCCCACTCTGTCTCTGGTGAACCCTCTCGCCGCCCCACGCCTCTGGCCTGTACCCCAGCTTGTATGTATAAATAAATAAATCTTTAAAAAAAAAAAAAAGAATAGCATTGCTATAAACATTTGTGTACAGGATTTTATGTGGACACGTTTTTCTTTCTCTTTGGTATATACTTAGGAAGAGTTACTGGATCATATAGTAACTCCATGATTAATGTTTTGAGGAACTGCCAGGCTGTTTTTCACAGCAACTACACCATCCTGATCTCCTTTTAATTCCAACAAATACAGGAGACCACTTTTAGTTTGCCATTTATAGGATCTAGCTAATAGGGCAACTTCCAGAGATAATTTTATCTTGGAATTTTCTGGGTTTGTTGTTGTAATCAAAGCACAAGTATACAAAACAGAGTCTCTCTGATCATTTCCCCCATGGGATGGAAAAATGAATAAATATTAATTAAGTGTACCTATTATGTTCCAGTTATTGATTCATGTCTTTCTCTTGACAGCCTCCCGGGCCCAACAAGGAGAGGTACTGAGGTTAGCATGTCGTTTAGATCCAAAGACTAGCTTCCAGATGGCTGGGGAGTGGCTAAAGTATCAGCTAACAACTTCTGTTGACCCTGGATCCATGAACTGTAAGTTTTTAAAATTTTGAACATTAGTGAAGTGTTATACCAAAAGTGTACAGAGAAAATAAACTTTCTGTACTATACTTTAGAACGGTATGCTAATAGTGTTAAAAAATAGCTTTTCTCACTGCCCAGTTCCATCCTAGAATCAAGTCTTTTCATCTGCACATGTAGACAGAAAGCAGATAATAACAAATTTTAAGTCTATTTAAATTAGGGGAAAACCATGTCCCTATGAGTTTTGCCTTTATTTTTCTCTTAACAGAATCGTGTTTATTGTTGATTTTAACACTTCACATCAAGCACCACTTTAACAAATTACATATCCAGACCTAACTCTTTAAAGCTTTTCAACCAAGCTCTTAAATAGCACCACTCCTAAATTCAGAAAGAATGTCAGCCTAACACAGTAGATGGGAACACTATACTCATGCAAGAAAAATCATAAAGGTTTTTGTTGTGCTTTGCTCTTTGATGTGCTTTGATGATACTTATGAACTTAGAGGGCAACAGAATTCTGTAGACATAGCCCTTGAAATTTTCCTGAGGCTACTGGATGTGAAGCAGCATTTTTTAGAATTTTATATCAGTTCCTTGTTGAAGGACTCTCTATGGTCTCTAATATCTTACTTAGTTTCAGTTTCATGGACAAACTACAGAGGGGGAGGTTGGAGGAGAGGGAAGGAGAAATTAATATTTATCACTTTCCTCTAATTGGCCTGCATTGTTTTTGATGCTTACCTGTATATTCTCATTCAGTAGTACCCTAATGTTTGTACAGCTAAGGCGCTCAGAGGTTAATTCAGATGCTCGTTGTTAGAGGGGGAGGTAGGAGAGGGATTCTTCGTTGCTTTTTGTTCTTTTCCTAGATTAAGTAGTAGGTTATCATGTTTCTTCAATTGCAAAATTACCAAATTGTCGAAGTTGCCATTTTTTGTGTCTTCTATGAGCCTACAGTGTTGATATTTGTGTGGGTGTATGTCTTAAAATCTTGTTCTTCTTTAGCTGCAACTGGAAAAGGCAGCCTCTGCTCCATCTTCTCACCTTCATTCGTTCAGTGGGAAGCCATGACTTTATTTTTGGAAAGTGTGATCAACCAGATGTTTCGAACTGTAGATAAAGAAGTAAGTTACTATTTCTCATGTTGATTGCATAATGATTTTGATCTTTTTAAATCTGGGAAGGGATAGGAAAATCTGTAGTTGTGTATCTTATAAAAGAGGAAACAGAGAGGTTAAATGATACACTCAAGTTAAAATAGCAAAGTGGAGACCCAAGCTCTGGTCTCTGACTGTAAACCCTACGATGTATAGTACTCATTTAAGATGATAATAAGATAGAAAAATAAGATAATAAGATAAAAAAATAAGATAGAAATAATAAGATAGAAAAAAAAGTAATAAAATGAGCCTGATAGTACAATGAGTACTTATTATTCCTTCAGTAACCTGAGTAAATAGTTACCCTTCTCTTATAGTATTTATTACATTAGGTACAACTATAATTAGTTGGATAACAGAACATACCATTTTTTTTTTATAATGTATATTTTTATTGTTATTTATGTCTTTTACATTTTGTATTCCCCTTGGGTAGCCCACCACCAATTCACCCGTGATCCATCTCCATGGTCCCTTGTGTTCTTTTCTATTCCATTTTGTGCCCTTTTCCTTCCCTCCCTCCACCTCCCTCCTCCCCCCCCACTGATTGTCTCTCTCCCACCCGCCCTCCCTATAGTCCTGTTATAAGTGAAACCATTCGATATTTTTCTCTTTCTTTCTGGCATATTTCACTGAGTATGATCCCCTCTAATTCCATCCATGTCACTGCAAATTGCATGTGTTTATCTTCTTTCCATGCTGAATAGTATTCCATTGTGTATACGTACCACATCTTCTTGATCCAATCATCTATTTTTGGACATCTGGGTTGCTTCCATACCTTTGCTATTGTGAACAGTGCCGCAATGAACATACGGGTGCATGTATCCTTTCGGATTAGTGTTTTTGTATCCTTTGGGTAAATTCCCAAAAGTGGAATTGCTGGGTCGTATGGAAGCTCCATGTTTAGCAGTCTGAGGAAT
>PVIJ01000291.1:0-25151 GCA_004024925.1 Scalopus aquaticus
CACACACACACACACACACACACACACTCTAAGAGACATTTTAACTACAGAAAGTTTCACATTAAATTTCACAGTTAGGTGGAAAACAGATTTATCAATGATCCGAAAAGCGTGCTATGTCTTATTTCCCTGCCTTATGGGAAAAATCCCTAATGAGAAACACCCATGAGGACCAAAAGAAGTATTAAAAGTATTGTATATAAAATGGGCATTTCCTCCCCTCCTCTGGAAGAAGACCATGGTTCAGATTTGTGACCTTAGAGAATTTTAATGCCCATTTGAAACATTTTCAGTTTCTTCTATGGCTGTCACTGTTTAAAAACCATCTACAACCATGTCTCCCACACAGTAGGTCACCTTTTCAGCAGGAAGGACAAACCAAGGACCAATAGTATAGCCCAATGTGCAATACAACATTCAAGTCTTAACTAGAAAACATAAGCAGACGGATGAGTGAGTTACTGATTTGTGATGTCTATGACCGTTGCAGAGTTTAAAGAGAAAGTGCTGGGTTCAAACTGTTAAAGTATATCTCACTTTGATCAAAGTTGATAAGACCCTGGCGTTGAGAAGGAGGGGAGCTACCCTTTCTGAAAGTTCTGCAAATGGTAGGGACCATTTGGTTCATGACACTTCACATCCTCGGTCAAGGACAGAGTTGAAGGTCATGGCTTCTGAAGCCATTAGCATGGCTCTAGAAGTTTAGAGGTCTAAGCACCCACATTTTGTGAAAGTGAAGCATGGAAAGACATTTTATACAGATGCTTAGGCCCTGCTTAGGAATAAGACCTTTTAATTGGCAGACCAGAGGAAGTCCTACTTCCAAAGACTGAGAGAGATCAGAAGCATATGGTGTTCACCACGCTGATTTCCTAAGCATCTCAGAACAGGTCAGACATCAAATACCATAAACCTCTGCTACAAAAGGAACACAGAGTCTACATATGCAAATCTCCATTTATCCATTTATTCTAAGATGCTTGAGATAGGGTATGAAGATAGGGACCTACAAGTCCTTCAACGATAAAGAAAGTGGATCAAATATTCAGTAACCATTATTTTAGTACCATTATTTTAGTAACCATTATTTTAGAACACTGAAATATTCTTAGGTAATACGCTATAGACAACATAAATGAGCATTAAACCAGCAACAGACATAGTGACTCTTCACATAAAAGTAAGGATTAAAAGCTCAGTTATACAGGTATCAGGTAACACCAATCTCTGCCTCTCGGTCTCTTTGCCTCTCTCTCTCTGTCTGTGTGTGTGTGTCTATGTTTTAAAAGAGTGGACTAAGTAAGCTATCTTAACACCCAAAGTTGGGGATTGCAAATTCTTGCATACATTTACAAGAAACGAAAATGTGGAATGACAATCACAGCAAAAAAAAAAAAAGCTAATGTAAGTATTGCTGTAAATATATAACCATGTTTCACATTTTTAAGATTCTGAAAAGCTTTCTCTTCTCAAGTTCAAAAAAGAAACTGTTTTATATTTACTTTAAATGGAGTGCCCCTGCCAAGTCTGATTTAACAAAAAGTTGATACTCATCAATAATGAATATAATTTTTCATACTGAAATACAGATTTATTTTAAGGAAATGGGACAATATTTGCATTATATTTTATAGGTCCCTATAGTACCATCTGGTCTTTATTTATCTAAATTTTACACAGAGCTTGCATAATATTTTTGCTTACAGTGATATTATTTAAGATCAGAAATGCCTAAATCTGGAAATTCAAAGGTACTATTCGTTAACATTCTTTCAGTGTGATTCATAGACTTTTTGCAAACTTTGCTCTGATTTTAAAATAAAACTAAGGTAATAAGATGTTTTGTATAAAAATATATGACTTAAGCAATAACGATAAAGAGAGCTTAACTCTGGGGGATTACACGCCAAAGCAAATCACACTCCTTGTGAAACAGGCTATGCAAAGTTCATTTGAAGGGGAACAGCAAAATAAAACACTTAATCAAATGCATAATGGCTTGGCTTTCTATTGTTACTTAAAAAATATCTGTGGTTTAAGTTGCTGCAGTTCTAAATTTAAATTTTGAAAAGAAGTAATAGTGAAATAATAGCACATAACATGGTAAGTGAAGCTTTAAATGAGGTCACATCAGAACCAGACATATCATTCTAGCAAGACAACACATGTTCCTCACTTCGATTTCTAGATGCATGAACTTTGCCACATCATATCCAAATGGGAGAGTCCTTCTACCTTGATGCTTTCTGCCAAGGTACCGCCCTAGAGAACTCCTGCTAAATAAGAATGAATTAAATTAGTACTAAATTGGTAATAAACAAGTATAGATTTGAAAGTTGGAGAGCAATGATAGGATTCTCAAACTGATATTCTGACTTTTTTTATTATTAAGAATATCTAAATTTTACAATCTCTCCTGAGAATCCACTGACCTCATTTACAATGGGATGGACCAAGAATATAAAGGCAACACAAGTGCTTTTCCTGACTTATTCTTACAAAGAGACAAGCTTAGCTCCAGATACAGAAGAGTAATACAAGTACAGCAACTAGGGTTACACTATAAACTTTGCCTTCCAAAAGTGATGCCAACTACTAGTTTCCATAAAACAAACAAAACCGTAAGGATTAGGCTTTATTTAGCCTAGTTTTCTTTGGTTTTTGTTTTTGTTTTAAAAAAACAACTCAAGATTTGGAAGTTTTAAGAAATTTGTGCAGTGGGACTGAGAATGAATTTCTTATACTATCATCATATTGAAAATGAAAGTGGTAATTGTAAATGTTCCTCCCTAGTTAAAAAACAAAGCCTAGTAATAATAGCAATATCCTTATAGAGTGGGATCTGCCTTTCTCCATGTATTTCTTGAGAATGACATACTCACTATCTCTAGGCAATTCATCCTACCTTAAATCAGCAGATGTTTACAAAGTTCTGCCACATAAGGATGTGAAACTTGCTTTTCACTGAGCCCCCTGGGAGCACCTATATCAGTTTTACCCTCTCTCCATGTCTGTAACCCTAGATGTTTGCAGAAAGTCATCAGTGTCCTTTCTGGTCTTCTCTTTTCCAATCTGTTCAGGTGATGTGGTTTCCAGAATGTTCTTATCAACCACATAATCACGCCCAGAAATCAACAGGTGCTCTCGCTGCGCTGCAGTTAAACTGACCAGAGAGACACTCTCTGGACACATCTCTCAGCATGTGCAAGGGCCCTGCCTCAGGTCGACACAGATTCCTTAAAGGAGCCAAATGAGGTCGGTGTGGCTGGAACTTGGTGTGGCAAATGAGGCTGGATAGCTTCATTTTTTAGTAAAGACAGTATATTGAGATTTTTTTCTTTGACATATATCAAGGTAAGTTCTCTCTCTCTTTTTTAAAATAACCCTTAATAGCTGATTACAGAACTGAGACACCAAGTGGAGAAGGGAAAGAACAGGGAGTGAGGGTGTCATAATTGTCTGTGGTGGTGGAGTCCAGGTAAGCTGGTAGTGAGAGCACTATGGTGGAAAGACTTGGTGGGAGTACCCCATTGTTACTGCAGTTAAAAACAGTCATATTTTTGAGTATGCAAGGTACTATGTGGATGTATTAAAATACACAAAATAAAACAGGTCATTTATCAAGAAACTCAGGGCCTGGATGTAGTGGGGAGATAGATAACTCCTCCATACAGGTGAAGGCTGATGACATACAGTAGCATGGTAGTGCTAGAAGAGCCCAAATGGTGTGGCTTAGGAGTCAGATGGTCTGTTCAAACCCCAGCTGGATCTACTGCTATTATTGTGTGCTTGGAAAAGTTATCTAACTCATATGGGTCAGTTTCCTTATCTGTAAGGAAATGGGGATAACACTATTACTTTTCCTACCGGGTTGTTGTGAGGATTAAATGAAATGATACATATTAACTACAAAAGAAAAGCACCTGAATCACTTATAAAATCTGATGCTTAAAACAATATCTACTTATCTAGAAACTAAGTCATGCTTCTCAGTGTGCAGGTAATATACCAAAACCACACAGATGAAAGGAGGTAAGGCTCTACTTTAAAATCAGTGTTTAACTGAGCTCAGTATAGGCAGGAACTTGGAAAAGTCTTATATATTTATTTTTTAATAAAACTACCTTAACAACCTCAAGAAGTAAATTGGTCATCACGAGTATTTTACAAATGGAAGAGATTTAACTTAAAAGAGTTTAGTTGCTTGTTCAGGTCCCACATTTAAAGATCTGGGATTGTGATTTCACGGAATCAGCATCATTGCTCTGCTCTGCTGCCTATGAGGTGTGACAGAATACAATTTTCTATAGTCTGGGACCTTTGTCAATGTTACCTTTAGAAAGAAAAACACATAGAGCCCTGGAGAATCTTTGTTCACTGCACTTCATTCGTTCAATTTCAAGAATAGTTGAACTCTATCAATACCCTACAAGATTTAAGTTTTTCTTTCCTTTCTCTGCATTCCGAAAGCTGACAATAGAACAGCCCCAATAAATGACCCCAGTGTGCTGTTCTACTTCTGAGGACACTGGAGAGAAAACTTTTATCAATAAGCAAAATTACTGAGAAGGGAGCAGTGAAGGCTTTGGAAAAGGGTTAAGGAAATGGTGCAAGCATCACAAGAGTAAGAGTTCTTGGTATTTTATTTGGCAAGAATATGTCAAGTCCTGAAATATAAGGTTTCATACAGATTGCATTTCCAACAAAAGAGACAGAGTGAGAGCGAGCAGGCAGGATTAGGATGAAAGGATACATAGAAGGGAATAAAAGCTGAGAATCCATGTACTGTCTGTTAACGGACATGCTTTGTCTAATTTACAGGCTGCATGTCTACACTGTCCCCCAAGTCCACACGTTGCAATCCTAACTCCCCGATGTGATGGAATTAGGAAGTGGGACCTTAGGAGGTGATTAGGTTATGAAGGCAGAATCCTCATGAACAGGATTAGTATCCTTCAAAAAGAGGGTTCTTCAGAGTTCCCTCATCCTCTGTATCATTTGAGGGCACAGTGAGAAGCCTGTAATCCAGAGGGGGGCCCTCATGTGATCATATTGGCACCCTTATCTTGGACTTCCAGCCTCTAGAATTGTGAGAAATAAATTTCTGTTGTTTACATGGCACATACTGTGCGGTATTATGTGATAGCAGTCTGAGAGTTATAAGACACTGACTTAAAAGAAACATATTAGAAATAACCTATATTGATTAAATCTAGAAAGTGTGTACTATAGCTCTGCATTTTTCAACTTTCCAAAGAAAGTCCCTATTTCAAGATTCCTGTTATGATCTCTATGATCTTTCATTAGTTGATTCCCCTATATTAGACGATAAGCCTTAAAGTCTGAAGGGGTGAGCTCTTTAAGGACAGGGTTATTTCGCTCAATTTTGTAGCTTCAGCACTAAGCAAAAGAGCAATTTTTAAGCAAACATATGCAACCTATCACAGAGAGCCACATTCACTTAAAGCAGATCTGGGAGCAAATCATAAGATTAAAACAACAGAGGCAGAAGTTTGTCACTAACGACTGGGTCCAGGTGTGCTCATAAACCTTTCCATAAGGCTCGCCCTCATCATTATCTTGGTATTTTAAAAGGTCTATTTAGATGACTGGCTGCAAATACAATGGGATGCTAAGTGAGATCTCCCTCTGTGATCATAGAAACCATCTGCCTTGGCTCTAGAGGAACTATTTATAGCAGATAGGACTGATGTGGTGTCAAACCCAAATCCCAGAGGCTTAATTCCTCTAAAGAAGGCAAAAATATCTGTTGTACACACAACAAAGAGGGCACAGAAACACTAATTGGGAGGGTTGGAACAGATGCTTAAGAGGGGTCACCAGCACTCAGAAGGTCCTTGTCCTGCACCAGAGAATGAATTAAGGATGCATCATGTAATCAAATGTGCAAAGGCAAGTGCAAAGGTACTTTTGATACTGAGGCTCAACACTGCTCACAATTTCCTTTCATATGTTCTCCCCTTTGTTTGCTGACTTTCTGCTGACTAGATGTAGTTCCCAGACCTAATGGTATAATGTGACCTGGGGTATCAATTAGGCTGCATGTTCTAATGTCAAAACTTGGAGGGGGTTGGGGAAGAAACCTCTTTGTTGCGGTAAACAATGATTTTCTTTGCTAAAGCACCTTCCACTCCCCTGCTGCTCAACCTCACCAGAAACACATGCCCATATATTACTTGTCAGTAACTTACAGCTTTTGATGAGGTACCTGAGGTTAGCAAATAAAAGCTGAGTTCCATTTCTCATTTTTAAGTGGTGCTTATCTTTCCAAGGACAATGGGATTTACTGTCTGAAAGGCCGTACTATATATTATGAATCTCAAGATGCTCTTAAAGAATACTTTTTTTGGCAGTCTCAAGATGGCAAGGGAAGCAGAACATAGAACTTAGCAAACAGCCTGACATACAGGATACAGGGTATGCAAGCAGTGAAAGCTCGCAAGCTGGCGGCCAGTGACAAAAATATGCAATGTTAAAGACCAAGAGCAGCGTGGGCACATCTTGCTCAGGTATTCTAACCAACCCACACAGCAAAATCACATTAAGAACAACAACAAAAAATTTCAGCTAACAGACTCATTCAGCTAGAGGCCAGACACGTTGGTTAAATCCTTCTGATTTCCTATGGGAAATCTATTTCTGCCTTGTTTTAAGCATTATAAAGATACTCATAAAAAAGAAATCAGAGCATTACTTTTATTTCCCCAAGAGAACAAAACCACTTTTATTTATTGGTTTTCTCAATAAGTTTAAATCCTCAAGGGGTAAGGCATCACACAGATTTTGTGTCCAAAGACCCTAGCAGGAAAGTTGCTTTGGAATTTGGTGTGAACCTTCCCCGGACTGATTCTGGTTTTACTTAGTTTGCCACCAGCAGTCACCATGTTGTTCCTTGCCTTGTAGACATAAAATAAGCACTTCTCTTGCCTAGACAGAATTCAGCATCATCTTGAGTATAAATACCTTCAATTTTAAGAACTGTATGTCTATTCTCTCTGATTCCAGCGACCCTGGTTGTAGTCATCAACAAATGGCCTTGAACTACAGCCAGACAACCATATTTCAGAAGTCCTGTTCCCAGCAGGCTTTAGTGATTTGTCCCCAAAGTTCAGCAATAGGAATTTCACTCTAGTTTTTCTTTATGAAAGAATTCACTACAGAATTTCCTTAAAATCTAGTTTTTCTGGTATTTTTCAAATATAATTTTATTTATACATGATTTATTCAAAAAATAGGAATATCTTTTTGGAAAAATGAGGAAACAGGCACGGTAAGGAGCTATCCCAATGTCTAAGGTCAGCCAGTAGTTTCTGAATACTATTCTAAAGGTTTTATTATAATAATTACAGGCATGTATACATATAAACTTTTGCACTGTCTATAAAGTCTCTGATTTTAAGCACAACCCAGTGAGTCAGGATTATTAAACTTATTTTGTATGTGTTGTAACTGAGGCTTGGAGAAAATACATGCCATGTGCAATTGCTTGCTACGTACTAAGTATGAGCCTTAACTGTATACAGGTGATCATCTCTTTGAATCTCCTAGCAATTCTACAAGGTTTTACTCTCCCAATTAACAGGCCAGGAAATAGACTCTGAAAGAGTATGGGATCTGCCCTTACTCTTTGTATCTAACCAATACAAATGGTAGAGAGAGAATATGTGACTAAGAACTAAAAGAGAGTAACGGTGACCATCAGCTCTGAGTTCAGCCAAGGAGACATCATGGAAGGCCAGGGAATGTGTCCTTGGGGAGGAAGGCTTGGAGGAGGCACGATATCTTGATGGGGTGGGGAGAGGAGGGAGGGAGAGAGCAGTTTGTGGGAACGGAGCAGAGTTTGAGAGATTGGAATGTATATGTGGTTTTGGGGAACAAGTCTGACCTGGTCCTGTGTGTAACCTACTTAACAGGAGCTAGCTGGGTGACTGGAAGGCTGGTCAGAGTGTTTCTATGAATTGCCTAAAGAAAAACTCACAAAGTTAGAAGGCGTTATTAAAAATAGGATTTAAAATTAGAGTCTAGACGAAATCACTTGAAGGAAAACTTCTAAGGAAGAATTTCCTCAGTGGCCAAAACCCAACAGATTAGTAATCCAGAGGAGAAATGCTGAAAAGTTCAGGGGCCTTAAGGAGGCAAAATGCATGGATAGGCTGGAAACTAGAAATGGCTGCTGAGTTAGTTAACACCAGGTGTTCCTGGTTCATCCAAATTGATGGAAACATCACAGGAAGTTACACACAGCAGTTCCTGCCCACACAGGCAATTAGACAATAATTCAGGAAATAAATTATCCAGAACTCCGGAAAAAAGTTTAACAGAGCTTTAATCAAACTGAAGGAGATAAAATCCTTTAATAAATAAAAACCAGACTTTGAGAACATTCAGGCTTAAGGTGGTTCATTAAAAAGGGCCAAAAGTTTTTAAACACCAGAATTCTGTAGACCACAGACAGGAGAGAGAAGGACCAAGACAGGAGACAAGAGAAGACTTTCAGACCCAGGTTTCTGCATAGGCTGTTCTTGAATTTCCTAGTGCTTTAGAGAACTGTTATTAATTATGGAAAAAATACAATAGGCTCTTCCCAGCTCCCAACAGTATTAACACAGAAACATATGTTCCTGCTAAAAATGGAGAAAAAATTATTTTATTGATCTTTTTATACTTATTTTATCTGTAAAGCTGGCAGAAAGGATTTATTCCTTACTAAATAAAGTGGGCAAAAGAAATACCAAAATGTTCACTTAAACATTCTCATTAATAAGAATGATTGTCTTTCAGGGAGAATCCCTGGTTGGGGATGGGGTTGAAGGGCAGGGCTAGGGAAAAAGGGTAGGAGGGAGACTTATTTTTCATTTTATATCTGTTTTTATCAACTTAACATTATAAAATGTGCATTTTGAGTAAAGAAAAAACCCAGAAAGTTTTATATTTTAATAGCATTATTGATTAGTGGCAATCAAAATGTATTGGATAATCAAAGACCTACCATCCAAACATAAACTAAAATTCTAGACCAATTTTTAAAAAAATGTTTCGTATGATTATAAACATGGATGGAATAAAGCAAAGCACAACATGTCAGACTGGAGTAACTGATGAACACTTTATCTAGTATTCTATTAAATAACGATGATGAAGACAAGGATGATAGCGATATTTTATACTGATTTTACATTTTATATGTGCCAGACATTGTCCTAAATCCTGCTGCAATATTTCTGAATGCTGCTATTGTTGGTCTAATAAGCATTTGTAAAAAATAGTCAACTCCTGAATAGAAATCTTGGTGAAAATTAAATTCTTGGTGAAGGCTGGTCAGATTATGGATGCACATCTATTTACAATTATGTTTTTTTCCATATTATGAAAAATCCAAGTCTTCCACTGAAAGACGCAAGGCCATAGAACAGATTCAACAATGAACACTGTGGCAATGGATAGGCTTCATTTCTAGAACTTACCAAGGGTGTATCTTTTCCTCCCACAATGCTGAGACCAAGCCCTGAACGTCCCTTGGATATTTCTATAATCATTTCTTGGCCAGGGACAATGGGACACGTTGCAGGGTCCACTGACAGAGGAGCCTGAAAACCACCTGCAGAAGAATGAATACGAATGACCGGCAAGAAGGGACCCCGCTCAGTTTGCAGGCTCCCTACATGGGGAGTGCGGGGTTTACATGTGTTTATCATTTCACTTTCTTCCTGCCAAGCACCACGAAGGAAAAAGCTGGGTCATTACTATCCATTCACCCAGGGATGAAACATGATATTCCTACAACACATTTGAGACTAAAACATAACTACTTCCCCCTTTCCAAAATTGTCCATTTTAGTTATACTTGAAAATTTTTTAGTCTTTTAATAATCATGGAAACTGGTATGGAAATACTTAAGATGATTAAACGATTAAATACATACAGGCATATGTATTTAATGAGAATAAGCACCGGTAAGACAGAAGACTATTATTGTTATAAAACAGTAATCAATAGTATTTAAATACCTCCAGTGAGCACATATCATGTGAATTAAGATGTGGAAAGGATTTAATAAGTATGAAGCAACAGAAAATAATTACCTAAAAATTATTCTTATAAACAAAAAAGGAAGGAGGGGTTATAAACACACCACTCAAGAATTAAGTGCTGGGCCATAAATGAAGAGCTTGTTGAAGAGTTACTGCTGTATTATAAAAATTTGTTTTTTAAAAATCACACTTTTAGATTGGGTTTGCCTAAAAGGAAATATTTACAGGCTAAGAAAAGGTGTTTAATAATAGCCATTTATCTAGCATAAATTCTACTACATATGTACATTTTCCAGATGACTGAACCTAACCCAGTGAAAAATCAAAACATTCAAAATTTGGCTTCAAGAGAATGTCAGGCAAATGGTCTCCAGAGAATGTCTTCTGTTTTGATAACTAAGTCTTATCATCACAAGTACTGGCTCTTACACTGGGACGGGGAATTAGTAAAAAAAAGGCTGATAACAGAGGGCCCCACCTGCTGGTCACTGCAGCTAGCGCACAGGGACCCAGTTGAGACCCACAAAGCTCATTAACCACATGTACCAGCAAGGGCAGGCAGACAATGGCCTGAGGGCCACGAATGGCTTTTACATTCTCAAGGGTTGAAAAAAATCAAAAGAAAAATATTTCAAGACATGGGAAGATTATATGAAATTCAAATTCCCATGTCCATAAACAAAGTAGTATTGGAACACAGCCCGCTAATTGTAGTGCTATCAACTGCAGTGGTGGAGCTGAGTAGCTACAGCAAAGACCATATGGCCCACAAGTCTTAAATGTTTACTATCTGGATCTCGACAGGAAAAGTTTGCCAATCCTTGGTATAAAATGAAAAGAAAACGGGCTTTAGGTAAGCCTGTGGGGGGTTCTGCTCTGACTAAGCCATAATCATGGTTTTATTGATAAAAGGGGGGGGGGGGTGCAGAGGTAGATCTGAGTTCCCAAGAAGGAAATTAATGGGTAGGTGAAACTGAGGTACATCTCTCATCAGAAAAATGCACCCAGTTGCTGTCTACCAGACTGTCAGAGGGATTAAGTGGACACGTGTGTGAGGGTCCAGCCCAGGCTCTGCTTACTGTAGCATTAGAGTAGATGTTTCTCCTGCCCACATGGAATTTATTAATTGAATGGCCTCCTGGTTAAGAGTGATAAATTCAGTGATGACCTCAGGAACAATAAAAAAGGTCATATTAGAAGTAGAATATTAAACTACAAACTGAATTTATCTCTAGATCTTTTGGTAGCACATGTGTTTTGTACCACATTTCCCCTTAGTTTATAATAAAAACAGGGAAAAACAGAGGCACAAGTTCATGGGCATTTCAAGACGTTTATACTAAACTACTCTTGTAAATGACTAGTTCAGTCCCCTGAATGAGAGGAGAGAGAAAACATAATAGGTGATACTGTAAATGGCCTTTCTTTCCCTAGCCCTAGCCAGGCCTGAGTCTGTCTTGGTGCTTATTTTCTCCAAGAATCTATCCCAAAGCCTGACTTACAGCAAACTCCCAATATAGGTTTTGGTAAGTGGGATGATGAATTTGCTATCAGGCAAAAATAGATGATATATAGTACATTATTACAATTCTACATTGTGGTTAGCGAACTTTTTTGGTACAGGGCAGGCAGTGAACATTCTGGGCTTTATATGGTGTCGTAACTCTGTCATTACACTGAGAGAGCAGCCGTAACTTTATGTAAAGTAGTGAGGATTTCAATAAAACTTTATTTATGGACACTGAACTTTGATACCACATAACTTTCATTAAGCATTCCTTTGATTTTATTTTTAACCTTTTAAAAGTATGAAAACCATTTTTAGCTTGCAGAGTATACAAAACAGCTGGCAGATCAAGTCTGACCCATAAGTTAAAGTTTGTTGACCACAATCATCAAATATTATAGTGAAAACCAAGAGCTTTAAAGTAATACCTAATCACTAAAGCTTTTATACGTTAATATTTATGAAAAATTAAGTGAAAGAAATATCACAGGTGTTAGACTTACTAAATTAATGCAGTGTTATGCTTTGCTATTGGTAAAGATGTGTTTTATACAGTCATTTTTTTTCTTACTAACTTTTTTACTAAATTGCATAAAAGCAAAATCGAAATCTTCATTATTCATTCTGAAGTTCTATTTTCAATCACCAGCCAACAAAATGTAAGTCAGGAATTAAGAAATACAAAATAAATATCAATTTCTTTAAGCACTGAAAATTAAGTCTTCAAATAGCAAACATCAACACATGCAAGGCTAACAATTTGGCTCAATATGATTTTTAAGAGAGATCACTCATGAACTAAACACAATATTTGGGAGAGATTACAGAATAATTTGTATGCGTCAGATTTAAGTAACGTTTCCTGAGGGCCTTTTTGTTCTAGTAGTTTAATAGGCAATAAGCAATAGGCACTTTCATGGACTGAAATAAGGCTAATGGTGTAGGAAGTGAAGTGACCTGCCCGAGTCCCAAAGCTAAAAAAGCAGAGGAGGGAGGCAAGCTAGGCTTTCTGACTCTTGGACCAGTGATTTTTTAAAAGACATCCCAATCCTGTCTTTTAAAAGGTGTGATGAGTCAATTCAATTCTATTCAGAGGAAGACTCATACCAAAGCCTTCGTAGTCTGCATCTGTTGAATGGCCTGATGGACTTGGTGCTAGTGGTATCTCTTGTGAGCTGAAGGAGACTTTCATCAAATGTTTTTGCTGTTTCATCTGACTGGCAGCCTACAGAAGGAAGGAAAATAAAACAAATGTCAAATAGGAAAGACTAACAGGAGGAGGACATTTTTAAATTGGTGTATTGTTCCCTGAACAATGGTGTACCCCAGTAATGTCTTGTGAATTTGGAATGAGAGAGGGAGTAAGAAATTTGGGTGATTTCTGATTCCCCATGCTCCCTGTTTAACTTTACATCTAAAATGCTTTGGTGAAGGTTGGGTCAAGAAATGGAAGAAGTGTAGAGCTGAAGACTATCACTGTCATCAGTATATTAAGTTAGGGCTGGCAAGCAGAACAAAAAACTACTTAATTTCAAGTCAGTATGATTTAATCAAACAGAAGTCCATATGCCTGTGCTTTGTAGCCTCCGAAAAACCATCTATGCAGTATATGTTTTGAGCATACAACACTGTCCATCTCTTCTGGACATGGTCATTCTAGTCAAAGATGCATTAGACAGGTTAACTGAGCAACATGAGGGGCAGGAAGGGACAACAAACGTCTACTGAAAGCCTACTTAGTGCCATTAAATTCACTTAAAAGAACTATACCTTACCCACCTTTGATTCCCAGTGCCTGGAACATAGTAGGGCCTTAATAAATGTCTGTTGAATGAAAGTGAATGAATGGATGTAGAAAAATACAAAAGAGTAAACCTAAAGACATGGACACTCAGAATAGGAAATGAATTTGTAATATAATGAAATTTGTAATTTGTAATGAAGATACAGAAACTTTTGCTGTGTGAACCTTGGAAAATTAATGGGTAGTTTCGAATTTTTGTTGATAAGACTTCCAATGAACATTAGTATTAGAAAACTGAAAAGAAAAACAAAAGGACTCCATGCTTGCTTAACAGGCAGTTAAGAAATATAGGTAGTAACCTGACCTGCCTTCTGGATCTGTAGTTAACCAGGGAACCCATGCCCAGCTGGAAGATTCTGGTGGAGGCTGTGAAGCACCAGGCTGTTCCTGGAGTCTAGAAATAGGATGAAGGTAACTGCTCCAGAACAGTAACACCGCAAAGTTCTGTCATTGGAAGGCTGTACCTCAATACCAGGCATTGCACAGTATGTAATGACTAAAACAGCCACCCATTGTACACTCATTGTGCTTTCCAGTTTTCAAAAAACACTTTCATATCTGTGAATTCATTTAATCACCAGAACACCCTTGAGAGTTAGGCAATATTATTATTTTACAGATAAAGAAACCAAGACACAAATGTCAAGTGACATATCTGAAATCACATAGCTAATTAGAGGAAGTGGTAGGACTGAGAAGCAGTAGTTGAAGAATGCTACAAGTTTAAAGTGTTCATCAAACAGCTGCTAGGCAATGATTTTATGGATGTTCATTTTTCTTCCTGCAGTTTTTCTATCACCACCACTCAATCATGACCATATACTTAAGAAGACTTATTTTAAAAGAAGGAAGTAGAAAACGACAAGGGGCTACTACTAAAAAAGTGAACAATGGAATCACCTATAAATCAAATTACTTTAAGAATCACCTTGAAGCTACATGTGTCCCTGGTCTTAATCCTGGTTAATGGATGTAAACAGAAGTGAACTGTACACATTTTAGGTTATTCTTTCAAGGCGAAGGCTTCTGCTTTCCTTTTCCCAAGCTGAAATGCCGTAGGATAGTAATAATTGTAGCAGCCCTCTTAAACCCCAAAAATGAATGTCACATGTAGAGTCATCAAATGAGAACAGTAATCAGTTAACATGTGCTTGGGTCTGTGACACTGTGGAGACACCATATCATCCAGATTGATTATACTCAGACTGTTAAGGAAGAGAAAAACTTGTGGCAATTAGCCTACTCTCAACCTACAAGTACTTACATCCAACTTCCATTTTTTATTATCCTAAGAAAGGAGAGTGTAACAAAGCTGAAGGTAAGTTACAGAGTTATTTCATGGACAATCAAGTGAATTTTAAAACAGGAAAGCACAAAAGAGAGCAATCACTACATTATGACTTTTATAATAAAAAGACATGTTCATATCCCAGTTCCATGTTGCATACCATTTCATTGTGCACACCCCTTTCCAATAGATGCTGGTAGAATTAAACAATTAAAAAACAAGGGAACAGTTCAGAGAAGCCAAGTGAAACATTCAACACACATACTTTGAGGAAAACCTCCTGCTGTTGGTAGATGTGGTGATGAAGGAACACGAGTTCTCATTACTCATCCATCAGCACAAAATCAAAGCACCAAGTATGAAAGATCAGAAAGACTGAATTTGTTGTCAAATATTACTATTATAGAATAAAAGAGTTGGAATTTTTTTGAATTTATGGAAGTGGCGATTCCCATCCTAAATCAAATAAATTGGTACCCAGGGGTGTGAAGTCCAGGCAAGCTTTGTTTTGTTTTTTTGTTTTTGTTTAAGTAAGACATTGCTTAAAGTTAAACCAAGGATTCTTAACCAAGGGTAAGTAGGTCTCTAAGAAATCCAAAGGCAATTTTGGTAACTCTAAAATCTCTGTGGTTGTCTAAAAAAAAAATTATACTTCTCAGTGTTTTTCTGAGAAAGGGTTTACAATTTAATAGTTCTTTGTGATAGGAATAGAAAAAAAAATCACCATTCAAAGAGGATATGTTGAGTTTGCTGCCCCTAATTACCTGTATGGCCACAGGCAAGTCACTTAACCTCTTTACACCAAATCTTTCTCACCTATAAATCAGTGGCAATACTACTGTACCACGCAAGGTTGTTTTGAAGACTAAAGAAAAAAGTGTACAAATAAGCCTATCATTGTGCCAGGAACAATGCAGGAGTTCAATTCTTAATATTAATGTGTTTACGTCCTCTGATAACATATTAACAGATGATCAGCCAGCTTCTGATTAAAAGCATTCAGGGATGGAAAATCCCATTTCCACAGGGAGTCTATTCCATTTTGGACCAGTTCAAATAGTTGGGAAGTTCTTTATAAAGAGCTCACACAGCCTCACTACAGAGGCTGCACGCAGACCTCGGGGTTGTTTGTCTGCTGCAGTCACAGAAAAGAGTCACTTTCCCCAAAGAGAACACTTCAGATATTTAGGTACTCATTTTTAGCAATGAAAAGAAAGATTAGCTGATAGTTAGGATTCCCCATAACTCTAAAAATCTATTGTTATAAAATTTCAGAGTTGCTTTGTGCCTTGAGGTAGATGGCAGTTATGTGTTAATGCATGAATAATATCTGGATATATATTACATGATGTAAAAAATCGGCTTTAAATTTGAAAAAAATATATTTACAGGTTTTCAGTTGAATTGAATTTGATCATTTAAAAGATTCTACACTTCACATATATGTTTTTATTTAGGTTTTTAGCATATAGTTTTGGAAACTCTTCAAAGGCATTTTTGGGGGGCAATGTTTAAAACATCATGTATTCTCTGTAAGCTTTAGGGATCTATAGTTCCTTAAGCATAAAAATAGTTAACATAGCAATAATGTAAATTTTAGCAGCACAAAAATATAAATTGGCAACAGAAATGAGAATTAGGACTTAGGAAAAAGAAAAACCTCAACAGCTACAAAAGTACAAAAAAGTTGACAGAAATTTATAGATTTTTATGAGACGGGAAGCTCAAAATGCAAGGAACACAAAAGTTATTTATAGTTTTATAGAACTAAAAATGTTCTTATTAAAAATGTTTTATTTATGACATTATGTAAGACACAGCACTCTTAGAATTTAAGGGCAAGTGGGTTTTCAGGGATGCTCCACTTTTAAGCACCGGCTTAGGACACTGGTGGAAGGAGATATACAGAGAATTTATTTCCATACACCTTGCACAGAATTGGTGACAGAGTTGGGAGTTGACTTCAGGTTGTAAGACACACCATAATCTCCTGCCAAATAACAAAGGATCGGATTTCACTACAATCACCCCATTTTCTTCTGGCATCCAGTTGTAACACACACCATCCCAGCAGAGCAAAACCCAAAGCGCAAATTACGTACATTGTCATCTGGGCACTCCAGGGCCTTCTGCTCATCTGCCACCCCTGAATCAACATCCTGGGAGAGATCCTCCTGAAACAAAAGGTACAATCCATAAGAGATAGTGTAAGGTTCAACTGTACTCTCCAATTTCAGCAACCAAACACCATTTAGCAGTTCAGTCTACTGAAAAAAATCACCAATCATTGATTCTATTCATCCATCTGGACTAACTCTCAGAAAAAAAAAAAATGCATGTCATTTCCAAACATGTTTTTTGTGCTCTTAGATCTTTCAGGTTTTAAGCCTATCAGACAGGAATCCTTCCATGACTGTTTCAGCCACTTTCCTTCTTGTCATACCAGGAATCCCTATATCTGTATTTATACTGAATATTAAATCCTTTCAAAAGGATTCAAAATCAAATATTAGAATTTTTTCCCCTCTTATGATATTTAACTAGAAGCAAAAAAGTACATTTACTGAAAACATTGTGAGATATAAGGGTAAGTTTGACCTGAACTCCACAAAAAGTGCAGAGTCCAGACTGAGGAAAGAAGCAAGCTACCAAAACACATGGAAAAATGATGTACAGCTAAAGGGCATATAATTGAAATAAATGATGATACCAATAAATTGTGCCTTTTCTATAGGCAAACATATACGAAAATTATTATCTGATGGTCAACTCTGAACACAAACTGCTTCATCCGATTCGTATTTGGACAAGGCTGGGAACACAGAGACTGATTTGGATAGGAAAAAGGACAGGATTATTCTGGCCTGTGGTGAGTGTCTGACAGACCCCCAGGAGCAGAGGTCTAGCACACAGATGGCAGGCAGGTGAGATACCTGGAGCTGGGGAGGGGGAGAGACTAGTCAAACAGTATTAGGAGTTTGTGACCCTTAGTTCTTTAACTTAAGAGTCTGCAACTCTTAGCTGGCTATCTGAGATCTCTAAGATAGACTTTCCTTATCTATAAAATGGGAAGATATAAGAGTAGCTATATTAAAGGGATTAAATGAAGCAATACACGAGAAGCACTTAACATGGTATTTAATAAAGATGCTAAAGAAGACTCTACTACAAGACTGGCGACGAGAATTACCTGGACAGGGCACTTTCTCCTTAGGGGAATGCTAGACTAGTAGCTGACCCTCTCACTCTCATCCTGATTTCTTTTCTGGTATGTTGACACACCCTTTCTGTAACTATATTTCTGCTGTCTTAGAGTTCAGGAGGTTACTTATCACCTTAGCATCCCAGTACTATCTACATTTACAATGCAGAGACTGGGAAAAAAAAGCCAAAAGCTTTTCTCTTATGACTTTCATGAAGGATGAGACTTGACTGTAAATCTATTGTACTTTTTATGATCTGGAAAGAGAAATTTATCATGTAGGTGAACCTCAAGTGATTTTTCAGAAATACAAGATATAAAGTACAATGAGCTGTGAAAAATGCCACATATTTGAATGCACTTGAACTCTGCCATTGGCATTGTGCATACTGTCACAAAAGAGAGAACAATGCTGACTCAGACACGATTTCTCCTACTCCTTACAGGGAATTCCTAGACTCTTGCTGTAGATGCAGTTTTCACACTGGATTTGAAACATAAAATAAGCCTCACAGTGATACCTGTTCCCATAGCCAAACTAGAAATCCGGTAGTTTTTGATGGACTGCAAAGTTCAGGACCTTGTTTTAAAATGAGCAGGGTATTATACCTGGGAACTTCAATCTGGGAAGAACTATCAAGAAGGCTAAAATCATTAGAAATGCATTTTAAACTAGTTTTCCAAAAGTGGATGCCAGCACTTTAAAAATACAGAAATAATTTTTAATCAGGCACAGCAAGGGAGCAAGCAAGGATAACAGAATGGTGTAAAGGCAGGGACTGAAATCAACTGGGGTACATAGCTGATTAAGGGGGTGGCTTGAAATGTTGGTCCATTTAATTAGCACAAAGTACAAATATATTAAAACATGGCAGTGGCTGAGTGAATATACCTGGACTTGACTCCTGGATCACCACCAGTTTGTGACCTTTGCCTTATACTGGATGTGGTGTACTCCTGTGCATGAGTGATATCTTATTTATATTTACATTCTATAGGGAATATGCAGTGAAGAATGAGAGTTCTGGTATACCTATATTTTCATACAGGCGAAATCTGGTATTAACACCAGAAACATTTTTTTTAAAGAATTTATTTTTGTGAAGAACTGGGTTGTAGGCCAGAGGTGTGGGGGGTGAGAGGATTCACCAGAGACAGAGTGGGGGGCAGAACAGGTGGATCTACTGAAATACACTGCTGAGGGGAGCAGCAGGAGAGACAGGAGAGGTCTGCTGTGCCATTTGTCAGTCAGCTCCCTGCCTGGGGATCAAACTCAGGTTGGTGATAGCACTGAGGATTAACCCCTAGGCCACCAAGGAGGCCCAACACAAAAAACATTTACTAAGTCCATATTATAGGCCAAGCACTGTGCTAAGAATCTCACATATAAAATCTTACTCAATCCTCAAAAATGGGGCACCATCCCCCTTCTCCACTTCTGGTGAGGTAATGAAGACAGATAGGATAAGTCACTTTCCCCAGCCCCTGAGCTGGTCAGAGGCTGAGGTGAAATCTAACTGTTCAGACAGCAGTACCCATGATTTGTATCTGAAAGCTTTTTTTTAATCAGAGAAAGGAAGTATTATCAGGCCACTGGGAGGTAAGGTTATTATTTAAATACTTAATGCTAAGTTTTAAATAAGGCTTTTAGAAAATTATATATGGATCAAGTGTTCAAGATAAAGAGTAAATAGTGTTCCTAAAAATGTTGGCATTCTAGCTGATTGGAACTCAGTGGTCAAATGCACTGTCAGCTCAGTGTGTATTTCCAAGTCACAGTTTATTTAGGTTAGCGATAGTTAATTTGGAAACAAGTAATGCTTCCCAGGCATCTTGCTACTCTGTGAATTCTAAAGATACTACAGGTTGAATGTTACCTTGAGTTGCACAGCATACTTTCCTTTTTCTAGTCTTGACCTAAAGGTTAGAAATTATAGTTTCTAAAGAAAGACAACAGTAAAGACAAACTCTGCAGATAGTTTGAAAAATCTCCATTGTTACTGAGGCTGCTATATGTGAACCAGGTCTCTAATGATAAGGACCACTTGAGACATAGGTTGCTTTGTGGTAAGCAGTGTTAATAAAATGGGGAAAGAGAGCACACCTTTCCTAGAATTTCCTAGCAGGTTTATCGTGGGTTGCAGGCCAAGTCCTGGGAGGATGCGAGTTTCTAAGACCCAGATGGTATAACAATTGCTATTTAAATAGCTCTAAACCTGCATTCAGAGGAGAGTTTTCAAGAACACATACAGCTAAAAGCTTGTATGCTGGAGACAAGGAGGATGAATTCTTTAACTGGCCACTTTCTGTGGAGCTTCTCTGGTAAATACATACATTATTTCTTTATGACCTTTGCAAAGGCAGAACATGAGACCTGACCCTGTTGCTTCCATCTCTTACAGACTATCACTGGTGTAATAATTCCCAACTAGACTCTGCATCCACTCTACTCCAATCTGATTGCTACATTACAGCTAGGGGTTACATTCAATGCCTACAGCTTCCTATAGCATCCCACTATTGATAGCTTGGAGACTACCTCATTAACACGGCCTGACTCCTGTCAACCATTCCAATTAGGCTTTCATATCTTATCAGTTCTGGCAGCCACAAACTCTCAGTACTTTGAGTTCACCAGACTCCCTGAAGCTTAATGTTGGCTAGTGCCTTCTGTTTCTGCTTTGTCCCATGCCCAGCTAGCACCAGCTTTTCCTTTAGGTCTCAGCCTCAATTTTCCCTGGGAAAGTCCATTCTGACAAGGTCAAATTCCCTTAGCAAGTGGTCTCGTAGCATCAAGTACCTCTAGTCCTCAGTTTTCATCGCAGTTGAGATTTCAAATTATTTGTGACATTACTTCAGTGACATCACTCTCCCAGAAGACTGAACAATGCCAGCAGAGAGCCTGTTCACCAACAGGAGCATCTCCCCAGCATCCAGCATAGGGTATAGCAGCAATCAGAACACAAGAATCTTTAAGATAAAGTCAGACTTTAATTTCCAGGTCTTTTCTACTACGGTGCAGATTGTAGAACACTTGCAAGAACTTTCAAAAGGTGGAGCGGTACCAAGTACTATACACAGGACTATAATTACATTACAGTCATCAAACGGAATCACAGAATTTCCAGTTTAGAATTTAGCTCAGCATTTCTAATTTGATTTCAGCTTGTGGATTAGCTATATTCTTTCTTTCCCTCTTTCCTCTTCCTTCTATTTCTCACAACATTTTAATTGACATATAATTAAGATATAATAGCTTTATCATTTATTTTCTTTTATTTCATTTTTAAAGATTTATTTATTGATGCATACAAGCTTGGGTGTAGGCCAGAGGTGTTTGGTGGTGAGAGGATTCACCAGAGACAGAGTGGGGAGCAGAACAGGCAGATGGACTGAAATACACTACTGAGGGGAACAGCAGGCAAGACAGGAGAGGTCTGCTGTGCCATGTGGGAATCTCCCTGGCTGGATATCGAACTCACATTGCAGTGGCTCTGGACAGCTTCACAGTGAGGCACTTAACCCGCTGTGCCACCAGGGAGGCCCAGATTAATCATTTAGAGTAGTTCTTTACAGTAGTACTTACTCCTCGTTCCTCTCCCCACACTCCCAGGCATAGGCAACCATCAATTCACTTTCTGTCTCTAGAGATTGACCTAATCTGGACATTTTACATACAAAGAATCACACAATATGTAATTGTAGCACCACACATCTTGTATTTTAAAGTTCATTATCTTTAATCGCTAACTAGTATTCCATTATAGGAATACACCACAATTTATTTATTTTTCAGCTAGTCAACATTTGAGTTATTTCCACTTTTTGGCTATTATGAATAACACAATATGAACATTCATGAATAAATTTCGCAGGGATGAATATTTTCATTTCTCTTGGGTACACATTTAAGAGTGAAATTGGTGGGTCATATGGCAGTTATATCTAATATTTGGAGAAACTGCAAACTGTTTTCCAAACTGTTGTACCATTTTACATTTCCACCAACAATGCATGAGAGTTTCAATCTTTCTACAATCTTGCTATTACTTGTTATTTTTCTTTTTGATTATAGTCATCAGCTAGCAGGTGTGAAGTGGTATCTCATTGTGATTTTGATGTGCATTTTTCTAATGATTACTAACGTTGAACATCCTTTCATGTGTTTATTGGCCATTTGTATATCTTTGGAGAAATGCCTATTCTGATCCTTATCTACTTACTAAATTATTAATCTTTTTTAACTTTGTTGTATGGAAATTGCTTTAAAATCCTTTTAATGACTATGTGAACAATAGTATGAAGGAGACAAAGACAAAATAGCAAACTTCTTTTAGATCAAAGCAGAAAATTCTGGAATCAGACAGAATTAGAGATCCAAAGGCAATGGAAGAGACTAGTTACTTGAAGAAAACAGCACTATCTCTTCCTTTCTTTCTCTCTCTCCTTCCTTCCCACCTAACCACTCAGCTTCTGAAGACAGTGAGCAGATGTGAACATTCGCCCTTAAACATGTAGCTCAAGTATTTTAAGAGCATTAGTAGGTTTGCTCATTACTGCATTTCCTGAAAGAAAAATCCAATTCATATTTTTTGTTTGAATAAACAGATTATACAATGATATTTTTTCTGGTATTCCAAGAAAGGCTGTCTATGTGAGCTATACAGTGATGAGATGCTGGGTTTTAGTGGCAAGGAGAACTGGGTCTGAGTTCCAGTCATGGCACCTAACAGCTGAACTGCTAACAGCTAACTGCTAAATTTTCTTAGCAGTAAGGTAGCACTGATAATATATGCATCACAGGGCTAAGTAAGATAACCAGTATGAAAATGCCTAGCACAGGTTAGCTTCTTAAGAATTTTAGTTTCCTAACAAATGCTGGAGAAGAAGTGGAGATAAAGGAACCCTCTTACATTGCTAGTGGGAATGTAAACTGGTCCAGCCACTATGGAAAGCTGTGTGGAGGTGTCTCAGAACACTAAAAATGGAGCTATTATATGATCCAGCAATTTCACTGCCATAAATCTACCCCAAGAAACAAAAACATGAATTTGAAAGGAAACCTGCACTCCTATGTTTATTGTGGCACTATTTACAATAGCCAAGATATGGAAACAACACAAATGCCCCCCAATAGACGAATGGATCAAAAAGCTGTGGTGTATTTACATAACGGAATACTACTTAGCAATCAAAAAAGGACAAACATGCCATTTGCAGCAACATGGATGGAGCTAGAAGGAATTATGCTAGCCAAAATAAGTCAGAAAGAAAAAGATAAATACCAGATGGTCTCCCTTATATGTGGAATATAGAGAAACCAAACCAAAAAGAATAAAGGTCAAGAAAAAGTCAAAACTAGCAAGCTAACCATAGAACTGAGGCATACAGCAAAGGAGGGAGACCGAGGAAGACAAAACAGGGAAGGGACAAACGCAAGAGACTATGGTGATGGCTCACAGGTGATACTGTGTTGGGAGAACTCTGGGGACTACAATGATGTAAGAAAAATAAATTTAATTAATAAAAAAAGGAATTTTAGTTTCCTTCGTTTTATAAGTACCTGTTTGGAGGACTATATCACTTTATTTATGTAAAAGTTACATTTTAACCTTTTTATCTGCTTTTATACCATCATTTTCTGTTGGGGTTTGATTTAAACAAAAGGGAAAGATAATCACTAAGGTTAGATTCCAGTGTAATTTTCTTGCTGTTCTTTGACTTTGCTCTATATCTGTATCTCTCTGAGATGTACTATCGCACAGTGGTTTAGAATGCAGCCTCCAGCTTCACAGTACATGGACCTGGATCCAGGATTCACAGAGTGATTAAACTGGTCAACAGTGAGGTCTGTATTGACTTAAAAAGGCCCTAATCTGCAGTATCCTGGTGTTCTGAACATGAATATAACCCTGAAAAATTTTTATTTTCTCTCGTTTTGAAGATATTTCATATAATTCATTTTCTATGTTTCACCATGTAAATTTATCCAGTAGGACTGCAACAACATCCTAAAGTGATGTAATATTGCATCACATTGCATAATAACATCATGCACACATCATCCAGAGTTGACTGCATCATTTTCTGATATAATGCAATACTACTGCCAGGCAGCTGCTGAAGTAAGCTGATGTCAGCAGTGCACCATATAAAGCCCTGTCGGAAAGGATGAGTACTGGAAATATTTCAGACTTTGTGCGAGACAGTTGAAGCTACTGTTCCATAGAACTGTTATTATTTTATCCATTTAGGCACAATACAGAACAGTAATGCCTCAAAAGTATGTTGATAGCATGGACAATTTCTGGTCTATTTGTGGGGAAGTGACATTTGCCAACCAGAAGAAAAGTCTCACTTCTCAAGTGAAGAAGGCTTAGCATCTTTACTTCAGATGCAAGGTTGGTGACCAAGACAAGCCTTGGGACCCGCATATATCCTCTGCTCCATGTACAATACAGCTTTCACAGTGGTTAAATGGCAAAAGACCATCAATGCCGTTTTCAGTTCCGATGATATGGAGAGAGCCAAAAAACCACATAAAAGACTGTGACTTCTGCTTGGTTCCTCCTCTTTCTGGTGGAATAACAAAGCAAAAGAAGTCGAGAATAGTCTACCCAAACATTCCGTCTGCATTGAGACCAGTTCCACATGGTGAGGGACTTCCTATTCTAGAACCTGGAATAGGTTCCAGTATAGTCTCTTGATTCATCTGATGAGGACAAGGGTGAGCCGACCTGTTCTCCTGTTCCATCAGCATGCAGTCATCCGCATTTTCACTGTGGTGCATCATCAGCCCCACACAGACTAACACAGGAAGAACTAAATGACCTGGTTCGTGATTTGGACTTATCCAAGAACAAGGCAGAATTGCTAGGATCAAGACTCCAACAATCGAATCTTCTAGAAGAAGATGTCACAATTACTATATAGCGAAAGCACCACCAGCAGTTGGAGCCTTTCTTCAGAAAGGAAAGTACTCTGGTATTCTGTTCTGATATTGAGAGCCTCATTAATGCCTTAGAAATCACTCATAACCTTCATTTTTTTGCACGTGGCTGTCCAGTTTTCCCACCACCATTTATTTAATAGACTGTCCTTGTTCCACTGCATTTTTTTTTTTTTGCTCCTTTGTCAAAGATTAGTTGTTCATAGATATGTGGCTTTAATTCTGGGTATTCTATTCGGTTCCATTGGTCTTTCTGTCGGTTTTTGTTCCAGTACCATGCTGTTTTAATTATTATGGCTTTGTAATATAGTTTTGAAATCAGGGAGTGAAATTCCTCCATTTTCTTTC
>PVIJ01000291.1:25251-233475 GCA_004024925.1 Scalopus aquaticus
GAGGGCTTTAGCTATGCGAGGTTTTTTGTGGTTCCATATGAATTTCATCAGTAGTCGATCTATTTCTTTGAAGAATGTCATTGAGATTTTTATTGGAATAGCATTGAATCTGTAAATTGCTTTTGGTAGGATTGCCATTTTGATAATGTTAATCCTTCCAATCCATGAGCAGGGGATGCCTTTCCATCTTCTGGTGTCTTCTTCTATTTCTTTCAACAGAGTTTTGTAGTTTTCTTTGTATAAGTCCTTTATGTCTTTTGTTAGATTTATTCCTAGATATTTGAATCTTTTGGTTTCGATTTTGAAGGGGATGGATTTCTTAATTTCTTCTTCTTCAGATTGGGTGTTTGCATATGGGAAGGCTACTGATTTTTGTGCATTGATTTTGTATCCTGCTACTGTACTGAACTGGTCTATTATTTTGAGTAGTTTTTCTATGGAGTTTTTAGGGTTTTGTATATATATTATCATATCGTCTGCAAATAGAGACAGTTTAATTTCTTCTTTTCCTGTTTGAATCCCTTGAATGTCTTTCTCTTGTCTAATTGCTCTGGCTAGGATTTCCAGTATTATATTGAAAAGTAATGGTGAGAGTGGACATCCTTGCCTTGTTCCTGATCTTAGGGGAAAGGCCTTCAGCTTCTCACAGTTGAGGATAATATTCTACATGACATCTCAGCAAAATCTTGAAAGACACATCCCTCAAAGCGAAGGAAGTGAAAGACAAGATAAACAGATGGGATTATATCAAAATAAAAAGCTTCTGTACAGCAAAAGAGACATTAACCAAAACTAACAGACACCCTACCAACTGGGAAAAGATTTTTACACACACACAAAAAAAAGAGTGAGGAGCAGAACAGGCAGATCAACCGAAATACACTGCTGAGGTGAGCAGCGGGCGAGGCAGGAGAGGTCTGCTGTGCCATGTGGGAATCTCCCTGGTGGGTGTCGAACTTGCGTCGCCACTGCCGACAGCTGCACAGCGCAGCGCTTAACCGCTACGCCACCAGCAACTGCATTTTTCAGGCTGAAAAGTTCATTTCAGTTTTCCAAGTTACATTTCAGTGTGCTTCACTCAGAACAGCTAATGCACTCGTGGCTAATCCTTAAAGCTCTGATGTCACTGTCATTAATAATAACTCACCCATACACAGAGATTCCAGTATAACCACTCTGGAACAGTTCTACAGAATACTTTATGGTTTTTAATATTAATTCTCATCACAATCTTTTGTTTTTCCCATGTTTTGATGCAGAAACAGAGAACAGAGAGGTTAAGTTATTGCCTAAGATTATATTGCTTATAAGTGGTAGAACTAGCATTTGAATCCAAGTAGTCTGGCTTCAATGTTTGCACCTTTCTAAATTTAGTTATTGTGTATCAGAAAGAAAATATATATTAATTAATACAGACATTCCCAAAATGATAAAGACATAAGTTCACACCCAAAAGATTAAAATATTTGAGTGATTCACAGTTTTCAATGTCAAGATACTGGGGAGTCAAGGCTCCTTCAGGATGAGTTCAGCTCTTCCAATTTCTAGTGTTGTGATCTTTCACTGAGAAGATTAAATTCTCACCTGCAAGTATGGTTTAAAGAATTCCTGCTCTGCTTTTTCAAATTGAATAGGATCACAAATAATCTAAATACCATTAAAGAAATCTTAGATATTAAAAATATTAAACTAGTGAGATAACAGATGAGACTGTGTTTTGTAAATTGCAAAGCTTTGTGCAAACAGCTTTTTAGAGGTTCCTGTCAAAAGGTTAGAAAAATAGTCTTAACAGGCTCTCACCTAGACTCCTGAAATAGATTCCAGACACTTCCCTGCCTCTAGTCTCTCACAACTGGAACCTGTGCTTCACAAACCATCACCTGATCAGTTATCTAAAAATAAGTTACCCACCCTTTAAAAATATTAGAAATATAATGACTGCTTAGTTATTATGAACTTCTTGACTGTGTATCTGGGGACTACTGTGATATGGTTGAAAAGTTAACCATACCTGTAACACAAATAGCCCTGGAATATGTACAGATCTGTGGGTGGTCTTAACTCTGAAGTTAGGAAATCCTGGAGAAGAATTCAATAGTTCTTTAAAGTGTCTCATGGGTTGCACCTTCTATATATATGTATTCCATCTAGATGTCAAGACATTCATTGAGCACCGAGCATTAAAAAGAAAAAAAAAAAAGAATAATCACAGCTCACAATCCCTTCAGTTCTGTGATTCTACTGTTCAAATTCTATTTGCCATTGTTACCTGCAAAAGCCCAATCTTTATCTACTTCTCCATAATCCACACTGCTTGATTCACCTGATAAATCTCCTATGTATGCCAACCTCAGCAGTCAACTGCCTTCTCATCTTTAGAGATTCACTTTTAATGGTCACGAGTCTAAAAACCTTCCCAGTCCCTGAAACAGATGGTTTTCCTTGCACTTCAAACTTTTAATCCCCTAGGTCTCTAGCATACCTCTGCCTCATACAATTTTCCAGTTACAAATTCTCTTATTCTCACTGATGCTAGAGGGGTAGTAGCTTAAGTGCGAGACCTGTACTTTTCCCTTGGTCACTCCTGCAGCGGCCAGCCCCGCACCCGATGAGACATGTGCTCTCACAGGAAGCAAGCAAACAACTTTTAGAGGATTTTCAACTGTCTTGCTATATACAGGGATAAAAATAAAGTCGAGTCCCATAAAGATAACATACTGTTCTCTGACAGTATGCATCCAGCAGTAATCCTCAAATGAAATTTTTCCCTGCAAAAAGCAATTTCATGATTTGATCTAATATTTTGCTAGCTATTATCTTCCCCACCCATTCTTTTGGTACATTTTGTTCACTGTTGTAATTCTATTGCCTGGAACAGGATGTTTGGCAAATATTTGTTGAATTAGTGAATGAATTTGCTAAGCAAGTATGACTTCTACTCTACTACAATGATTCATACTTCATAGCCCATTTGTTAGTTCATCCTCACTACTGCTGTTCTTCATATGAGGACACTAAGGCCTGGAGAGGTCAAGTAACTTGCCCAAGACCACACTCCTATTTTGTGCTTGGCATTTATATTTATGCTATAAAGTTGTTCAAATTTGGGGTATCTTTCCTCTCAACTAGTCCATGCATGAATTCCATTAGAAATAGCAAAAAAAAAAAAAAAAAAAAAAAAAAATTGTAGAATACCAATAAGAGAGAAATGGGGAGGGGACTAGAGGAGGAAAAGAAAGATACCTGTCCATGGATTCCAGGAAGACTTTAACTCTTGGTGAAAGCAGTATAATAAAACAAAATCTGAAAATTACCCTCAGTCCTTGTCCTTTGCCTGAGGGTGATTTTTAGACACTGTTTTAGTTGTTTTGACACTTGAAGCCCTGACATTGTTGTCACATTCTTGGGAAAAGGGGTTGATGGAGGATGGTTTTTGCCTGTATCCTACAAGTGAGCCTCCTTGGAACCACCAGACTCTTCCAGCAAGCAAGAGAGTATTCTCACTCTTTTCACTATTACTTCTGTGGATGAAATTGTGGGCCCTACTTATAAAAGCTGTTACGATAGAAGACTTCCCTTACTCATCTGTGGAGATACAGTGCAAGAAGAAGAAAGAAAAAATGTTTTTAAATGAAGGCATTTTCAACAAAACAAAGCAAACAACCCAATCAAAAATGGACAGAAGAGCTAAAAAGACATTTCTCCAAAGAAGAAATGCAAAGGGGCAGCAGGCATATGAAAAAATGTTCAGCATCACTTATTATCAGGGAAATGAAAATCAAAACCACAGTGAGATACCATCTCACACCTGTGAGAATGGCCCATATTAAAAAAAAAAAACAACAACTAGAAACAACAAATGCTGAGGAGGATGTGGTGTAAGAGGAACTGTCTTTCACTGCTGGTGGAAATGTAAACTAGTCCAGCCACTGTGTGGAGGTTCCTCAAAACACTAAAAATAGACCTATCATATGACGCAGTGATTTCACTGCTAGGAATCTACCCAAAGGACACAAAAACACTAATCCAAAAGGAAACCTTCACTCCTATGCTTACTGCCATGCTACCAACAATAGCCAAGATACAGAAACAATCTAAATGGCCCAAAACAGATGAATGGATCAAGAAGATGTGGTATATATACACAATGGAATACTATGCAGTGATCAAAAAAGATAAACTCATAACATTTGCAGCAACATGGATGGAGCTGGAAGGGTTGATGCTAAGCAAAATATGACAGAAGGAAAAAGATAAATATCCATGGTTTCACTTGCATGTGGAATATAGAGAAAACAAACAAGGGTCAGAAAAAAGATAAAACTTGTAAAGGGAAGGGAAAGGGGTCAAAACAAGGAAGAGAAGGGCACAAGGCACTATGGCGGTGGATCACAGGTACTATGATGGTGGGAGAAATACAGGGACTACACCTGAGGGAAGAAATCAAATACTGTCCAAAATTTAACAATGATGTAAGAAAAATAAAATGTGCGTGCGCACACACACACACACACACACACACACACACACACACACTCAGAATTTAAAAAATTTTTAAAATAAATCAAAGAATTCTGAGTCTGAAATTTGCTGGTAATCCCTGCTCCCATCCCCTAGTGCAAATATGCAGTTTGTCTTGCGGAAAAGAAACCAAATAACCTTGGAACATCTTGTTCAAGAACTGTGGACATAATCTGTCAGTCCTACTCTTCCTGGTGCCAGAGTTCTCAGGTACCATGTCGGGTTTTTCTAGGAGTGGCTCATTGTAATTTCTAGCCTTGCTGAAGCATCCTTTCCCATCAGGTGAAAAGAATTAGCTCACTTTCTAGGACATGAAATCCAACTCAATCCAAAAGCCCAAAGAAGACAAACAGAGGATTTCCCAAATTCCCTGAATTAAAATGAACTATGTGTTGTAAAATCAAAGTGACGCTCCTGACTTCTCTGAGATCTGTAAGGCATTTTATGTGAGAGGGAGAAAGCCTACATTTCTTCCTATAACTTGTAGTCTAACTCTTGAAATACTAGCCTACAAAACAGAAAGGCAGATGATGAGCAAAGTCATTGCTGTTTAATTAAATTAAACCTGTGGATTAATTTCCAGGTCTACAACATACTAGTTAGTGGCCTTTGGAAAGTTAGTTACTCTCCCTAACCTTTAGTTTCCTCATGTGTAAAAGAAAGTTATCATCCTTACACAATATAAGGCACACAGAATGAGTGGAAAACATAGCACAGTGCCTGGCATACAGTAAATGTTCAGAACATATTAAATTACAAAATAGAGAACATTAAGATACAGGGAGCCAGAGTTCTTTAAAACTGCCTCTCTCTTAATATGTTCACTCCTGGGCTAAGGTTAAGATTCACTGACTATGAATCAATGGAGTAAATTAACAACTCTTTCTGTGCCCCAAGGATATAATATGCACAGCTCTAGCTTTAGAAAAACCCAATATTTGATGAGATTTAAAAGACAGATCACGTCTTTAGTCTGGGATAGAACAATTCAAGTGTGAAGAGAGTGGGAGAATTGCAATTTGCTGGAGTGAATGGGTCACTCACTCTAAGGGCTATCTTCCCTCAGATCAGAGTTCAACATTTCCAGAGATGGAAACACATCAGTTGATCTTTTCCACGGTGGTACAAGCATTGGGATTATAGTGGTACAAAATATAAATAATTCAGGTGGTACAAAATATAAATAATTCAGCCCTGAAAAGAACATTGGGTGAAAAACACCCTAAATGCTCACCAGTCTGGTGCTTTCACTTTCAGACAACTGTTTAATGCCAAATTCAAGACTGCCATCTTCCTCACTGCTAGCAGGCTCAGCACCACTCTGATCCTAGGAGACAGTCAAAAGAAAATGGCAAAGATGTCATTTTTTACTCATCTGGACCCACACTGTACAGTCACGATATATACAGTCACATAATCAATCACAGTTGCTTGTTTTGTTGGTGTAGTGGATACTGTTTCTTCCTTTCTAGTACAGGCCTCATTACCCACCAGGTTTCTATCCATCTATCCACAGACACCATAGAGAAATGTGAATCCTACTCCCTGTTTCAAGAGTAGGCCTGACTGTCTTAAGGTTAATCCCATTCTTTTTTGCCAATGATTTTGCCAGGAATGGGTAAATGATTCAGTTCTGGTTAACGAGACACAGAGGTTTGCTAGAGACTTCTGGAAGTTTTTTTCTTGATTTTTTTCCCCAGCTCAGAGAGAAGATTAAGAGTTCATTTTCCTCGCTCTTAAGAATTCCAGATACCTCCTAAATTGATAAGAATGCACAAAGCTCAGATTGCCACAGGCAACCATCCCACACCCAGGAGGAAGCCAGCAATGTCATGAAACTGACACAGAATGACAGAGCAAAGTAGAGATGGAAAATCTGGTTTTCTGAGGGCAAAACCGGTTACAGGATCAATCAGTAAAATCCAACTTTATTCTTAGTTGCCTTTTTAAAAAAAATTTATTTATTTATTTATTTATTTATGCATTCAAGAACTGGGATATAGGCCAGAGGTATGGGGGGGTGGGGTGGGTGAGAGAATTAACCAGAGACAGAATGGGGAGCAGAACAGGCATATCTACTGAAATGCACTGCTGAGGGGAGCAGTGGGTGAGACAGGAGAGGTCTGCTGTGCAATGTGGGTCAGCTCCCTGGCCGGGGACTGAACTTGCGCTGTAGTAGCTGTCAATACCTTGAGAGCATTGTGTCTTTAACCCCTACACCATCAGGGAGGCCCCTATTAGCAGCCTTCTAATACAAGTCTATATATTTACTATCGGTTATATTCTGCTCTCCCTAGCCAAAACTTTGAGACACTCATATTCTGCATTTGTCTGAGGTAAAAGGCTGAGTTTATCTTTATTTCTGATGGAAAATACTTGTAAAATACTGGTTGAACCAATGAACTGAATACTTGGTTTTTTAATGATTCTTTTCCACAGAATTCCAGAAATACTTATTTAATATAGATGAGACATCTAATAAGTTCCATTAAAATCCCAAGAACACTTTAGACATTTCAATTGAATTATAACGTATTAAATGTTATAGTTTATTGACCAGAAGTTTCTTTACTTTCTGAGAGTATGCAGGAGGGAATAGGATGATAAATAGAACATGTACATTATACTTAAATATGTAAACTAAGCAAAGACACACTATTCTGTCAGCTATCAAATGGACAGTAAAAATAGAAAGAAATTCAGAATTGATAATGTTAGAGGGAAACCAGAGAATCCTTTCACACCACTGAAATAATGTCAATTAGGACTTTCTTTTTTGGAAAAAAATATGAGAGAGAGAGAGAGAGAGAGAGAGAGAGAGAGAAAATGGACTTTGAAATTTTTCACACCTGGGTTTAAATCTTGACTTTGCAAATTAAAGTTATTTTTGGCAGGTAATTATTATTACTTTCTAAGTATCTAAAGTATAGGTAAATATGCTAAATTAAAATGCTACCCCATCAGGTAGTATGGAAGATCAGTGCTTTAACATGTAAAATGCTTAGCAACACAACACTGGGTACAGTTCATTTTTGTTTCGAGCTTTTTGTTGAGACTTTTTTATCCATGCTATTCCACACTGTTTTCATAAAATCCCCAGAGTATATTCCACTATAATCCCAATGCTTGTATGAGGAAAATGCTATGTTTTAAATAACTAGTTAAAGAACTCTTAGCCAGTATGAGGCAGATGCAAGATTGAAAGTGTGGTAGGATGGACACCAAAGGCCATGCTCTTGGTAATATACTCTGGTTCCTAAGTAGATGATACTCTTGTGTCCCTCTCCATCTCTCATTTTTTTTTCTGTGTTGATAACTAATCTATGGAAGACAAGATCATAATCTTAAAAATAAGCTACTGTCAACAGACCATGGATTTAAAATAATTTTGGCATTTGTCAACTGAAAAATTTCATTAGCTATAATGTCCTTCTATGAACAGGAAGATATTTTCTGGTAATCAAGAAGTTATATAGGGGGCTCCCTGGTGGCGCAGCGGTTGAGCGCTGCGCTGTGGAGCTGTCGGCAGCGCGCGATATGAGTTCGAAGCCCAGTGGGGGAGAATTCCACATGGTGTGGCAGACCTCTCCTGCCTCGCCCGCTGCTCCCCTCAGCAGTGGATTTCTGATCTGCCTGTTCTGCCCCCCCACTCTGTCTCTGGTGAACCCTCTCGCCGCCCAACACCTCTGGCCTGTACCCCAGCTTGTATGTATAAATAAATCAATCTTTTTTTTAAAAAAAAAAAAGAAGTTATATAGCCACACCCAAGTTAAGAAACAAACCTGAAAAATATATAGATTTTCAGTATTTTAGACAGTGGATAAGTTTTAGGGATAGAAAAAGACTAAAGAAACTAAACTTTCAAAACCCAGTACTTAATCTATGGAAAAGCTTTATTGCCCCAATTACTTCATGTGTTGGGTTCCATAAGCTGTGGGGAGCCCTGAAGACAAGACGGTTAGGCTCTGCTATTCAAGTGGAGCTTCAAAATCATCTCAGTTGCTAAGGTCAGCAAAGTCAATCGCAGACAATCCTTCAGGTTGTTTCTCTAGTAATTCTGTAAATGGCCACCTCCGCTAGTCCCAGACGAGAGGAAATTTTCACCAGGACAATAGTCAGCTGATGCCTTTCATATAATTATGTAATCTGTCTCCTTGAGGAAAAGTAAGTGCTTAAATTTCTGTAATCTTTCATAATTTCTTGGCAATGTAAGTATGGAAAATGAGATTTTTCTGAGTCCTTATAAAATGAAAACTGAAGTGGAGGAGAAAACAACTGTTTAACTGATGCTCCAATTTAGAAAATTTAAGAAAACATGGACAAAGCTGTCTAGATTGCAAATGGCCTACATACCTTTTAAGATATGCATAAAAATCTTTATATTGATTCCCTTCAAGTGAAGTCTCAAATTCCACTGTCTCAAAATCCACTTACTCCATAAATTCTTTTGTTCTCCTAAGCTAGATGACATCTCTTCTTTCTCTGAACTCACTTAACTTCTATGTCATTTATCTTCTCATTTGTATACTAATTTTGTGTTTATAGAATTGATCTCCCTGATGTGACTGACAGATCCTTGAAGTCAGCTCTGCACTTTACTTCCTTTGTATGATTCATTTTTATATCTATCCTAGGTCTGTCTGGTTTTGAATTTGATGCTCTTTTAACTACCACAAGCTTGTACTAAAGCATTTTTGTTTTCAGTTACTGGGTTAGTTTGAGGTGACTACATAGAGGAGGGTATGAAGTCAGAATGTAGATGGAGAGGAGAGTCAGGATAAAAGGAAGTTGGAATGGAGAGGTAAGCAGTAAAGCATTTACTTTCCTGGGAAAACAACAGTTTACAAAAGAGTATGCTTAAACAGGCACGAACAAAACAATGTGGGTTCTGTTGGGAGCAGAATGACTCATATGTTTTAAGGAGTTTTCACAATACCCCACTGACCAGGAGCTTCGTAAACAGGGACTCGTCTGACTTGGGAAGGGGAAAATAGGTCAGCAAGCATAATTTCCAGAGCACAAATGTATCTCAGTGGTTTGAAGACCATCTGGCTGATGGATGGTTGCATACTGACACCCAAGATGATTCAGCTAATCCGGATGGCTGCTGCTCCCTTCCTCTCTTGCTGATCTTCAAACCACCTGTCCAAAGCTGCTTGCTCAGCCAAGGACTTAAGGAGAATGACCTTTCTGCATGAGGACCAGTCAGTAGATTCCACAGTGAGTTATGCTTTATAGATGAATGAGAGGAAAAGGCAATGCCTATGATTGTATATTTAACACAGTTTTTACAAAGAGAAAATTATTGCCAATGTGCTTTTCAATCGCCATGGATAAGTCTTCTCTAAACACCCAGAAGTTTTAATTCTCTTCTCTGGGCTCCTTCAAAGTTCGACTTAAGGTGATAATTTTTATTTTTTCATCCATTATTTATCTACAGTTTCCCCCAACAAGACAGTGAGAATCTTGAGAGCAGGAGTTTATGTTTTATTTGAGAGCAAGTGATCAATAAAAGTTAAATTAGTTAAGGATGTTACTGTAGATGGGAAAAACCACATCTACTGATTAGATAAATGTTCTAGTGTTGTTTTCTAACCTCTTTTCTAATTTAACATGACAAAAGTATATTAGTATATACAATTACTTTCCTTTTAATTGATTTTTTACCAAGTAAAGTAAAAAAATAGCAACTATACCTCCTTGATATAATTGAAAGCTTTTATTTAAAGTAAGTTCATGTCAGTTTAAATATTATCATCTCCATAGTTTCTAAATCTAACACCTCTTCAAAAAAGAAAAGCCACAAAATAATTTATTAGTCTCATTGCCAGCTTAAATTCACAAATATTCTTTCTGTAAAGTCATATTTACTTGATATGACAAACTGAATTCTTCTGCTCCCAATCATGAGCACATTTTCTAGGCTACTGAGAAGTCCAGAAAGGTGGTGTACAATTAAAGATAAAATGAAAATTATGCAAATGGAACTCCCTGGGTAATCAAACCCTCCCTTCTTTATGAGGCCTGCTCCATCTCACTTCGTATTCAAAAAGCACAACTTCTGAAAAAGAAGAAGAAAATGTAGGTTCTTCCTTGTATAAAGATATTCTAAAAGGTTCAGGTTGCCTTGTGGAGGAATGAAATAAATAGCTTGTAATCCAAGTATGCTTGGGCCCTCAGTACTTGTGAGATCACAGCAGTAGCTTCCTAGCTGGGTTCCTCTTTAAGACAACTTTGACATTATTTGACTACTATACCTGAATCAGAGTCCTGATTAGACCATTTAATTGTTCAAAATGCTTTCAATAGCTCCAAGTGCCTAACACAGGAAATTTAAGCCTTTTGAGATTTAAACTCAAGCCTCTCTCATTTAACCTCAACTTACTCATTTCCAAGCTTCACTCCTTTTCACATCCCCTACACTCTTCTCCCCACCCCACACCCTAACTTTCTTACTTCTGAGCTTTTGATCATGCTATTCCTACATCCTTATCTAAACATATTCCTCCATTAGAACCCAATCTACTCATCAGAAATAGCTGTTCTCCTACCAGGTACTACTACTCACTTTCTCCGAATTCTTCGGACAGCTTTATCTCTTATTTTAGTAATAGATAAGTCTTTTCCTTATAAGACTATTGTTTGAGGTGGACTATGTGCAATTAATTTTTACATACTCTACAAAGGAGATATTTGGTAAATAGTAGAATGAGTTGACTCCATAAGAAGTGTTCAACATGGAAATGAAGTATGAAGGATACAATAGAAAAACCAAAATATGTTTTTACCATTCACTTATTCAAAAAATATTTGTTAAGCAAGTGCTAAGTGCTAGACACTGGGGATTCAGTGGTCAAAAAGATAGTATGCCCAGTCCTACAGAAGCTCACAATTTAGTGTGGTACTTATAGCTCTATAATCTGAAAACACTGAGCTAATGAGGGAAGTAGAAGTAACAGAATCCTTGTAAAGAAACCTATTTAGAAATGGGTTCCTCTTTTCCAATAAGGCCCAGATGACCTCACACAAAAGACAAAGGATAATTTTTACTTTTTAAATGAATCATGAATATTGCTAACAATGAAAGCAGTAAAGATTACTGAAGGGAAGGATGTGGGATGGAGTTAGTCATGATAATATTTCCAGGCATATGCTCCTTACATTATGTTATTCATTTAGAATCATAGAAAATTTGGAGGAGCCTTCCAAAAGCAATCCTTCAAGGGATTAGTGGCTGTGATTTAATAAAGAGGAAGTGGGAGCACAACTCATGTGGAAGAAACAAAACGAACAAAGACACAGACTTGGAGAGACCAATATGTGGGGAGGGGGAGGGAGGGTCAACAGATGTATGTAGCGTCCAGTGCTTCATTATGTGTTAAAGAGAAGAGAAGGCTTATTAATAGAGGGTGTGAAGGTAAATGCAAAGCCAATTTTATTTCTAATCTTTGGAACACATATTTGGTCAAACAGGCAAGAGGGAAGCATTAAATATTTTTGAGCATACAGTAAATATGAGAAAAGAAATCTTGCACTTTATATAACTGTTGAAAATGGAAGACAATGGAGGCTGAGAGCTCTACTAGAAGAAAATAATAACGTAAGTATAATCACAACTAAAATGATTCCTTATCGTGAATTTTATAAACAGTATTCAATTCTTCCAATAAATCTATAGAAATATTTATTATTTTCAATCCCCTTTTAAATGTGAGGAAATATTGGTTCACAGAGCTTCATTGGTTCAAGTTCAGTGAATGGCTTGTAAATGGCAGAACAAAGATTAGGATCCAGGTCTTATTTTCAAGCTTATGTTCTTTATCAATGTGCTGAACAATTGCCCCCAAAGTATTACAATTACCAAAAGCAGAGCAGTAGAAATGCTAATAATCCCATATATGTGATATAGCTGCATAGATTATCAAGTGTTTTAATCTACTTTTAGCATTTGATCCTCATAACTACCTGTTTGCTTTACAGAAAAAGGCAGACATTGACCAAGATGGTATACCTCAAGGTGATCAGTAGAGCTTAAACAAGAACCCACATCTTCAGACTTCTTGTTCAATGTTCTACCAGCACAGAATTTCATGTAATGATTCTGTTCTCTGCTATCCCTTGGCATCTAGAACAGTGCCAGACACATAGTAAGAGTTCAATATAATTTTGCTCACTAAAGGAATGAATATGAGTTCCATTAGTATATATATATATATATATATATATATATATATATATATATATATAATTGTGCTAGTACATGGAATTATTATTACTATTAGGTTTAACTTGATACTAGGCTTAACTTAGTGACATGACTACAATTAGTCTGTTTTGTTATGATTTGAGGAGGCTAGCTCTCTGAGCAGTATGTCAGCTACTAGTTATACCAATATATTTACTTGAAATGGCTGAAGGGAGAAAAGGCAAAGTGAGAAGGGCCACACAGGCAAATGAAGGGTAAGGGAGTAGACAGGGGACCTACACATTTCACATACCAGTCAAGTGAGAGGTATCCATCTGGTGGCAGTTATGGAGGCCGATAGTCTAGAGAGAAACTAAAAAACCCTCTGCATAATACAATATGTATTCATTTTAATAAAATTTATTGTTTATAGGTGACTGATTATAACTATTTCTGTGGTTAATGTAATTAAAAAAATGAAAATAGTAGCTAATTGCATGATACACTTAAAATTGAGATAAATATACTTAAATATTTGAATTCACATTTATTGAACATTTACTTTGCACCATGAGCTATACTAAATGCTTTATATAATTGCTCACTTTACTCTTTACAAGTCTATGAAAGTTTGGTGGTAACACTTCAGGTACAGTTGAGGAAGCTGATGCTGAATATGCCATATGCATATGCCTCTAGGCATATGGATATGCTACCGAGTCTTTTTAGACTTCAGTGTCTTCTGTAAAGTGGAAAAAATACCACCTCTTAGAGAGCCAGTTATAAATGGGACAACATCTTGAAAATATCTAAGTATAACATAGTAGATACCAGGTTCGACTATCCCCTTAAAATACAGTTCGAAGGAGATAATATTTTGGTGGGAACATTCATACCTAACAATACTATAGAAAAAATTATCTAAAATTGAACCATTTCTCGCCACCTTTCGCCGAAAGATTATATGACATTCTAAACCACAAAAGAATCAGGAATTAAATACTAACATTTTTGAATAGCTATCATGTGCCAGGCACAAGATATACATGTCTCAGTGAATTTTTTTCTTTATTTATGCAACTCTATTAAAGAAAAATAAACTGACTCCTAGTAGAGCTATTAGTTGATCACTCACTTATTTAACACTTGCATTGTTTATTCAGTGCTATATTAAATAGTGTACTTGAAGACAGATTAACTAATACTTCCAAGTAACCTAAAAATTATTTTATTTATCTTCTCTTCTTTTGGCAATTAAAAAAAAAAAAAAACATTTCAGGGCCTCCCTGGTGGCGCAGCGGTTGAGCACTGCGCTGTGGAGCTGTGGGCAGCGCGCGATGTGAGTTCGAAGCCCAGCTGGGGAGAATCCCACATGGTGCGGCAGACCTCTCCTGCCTCGCCCGCTGCTCCCCTCAGCAGTGTGTTTCTGATCTGCCTGCTCTGCTCCCCACTCTGTCTCTGGTGAGCCCTCTCGCTGCCCCATGCCTCTGGCCTGTGCCCCAGCTTGTATGTATAAATAAATAAATCTTTTAAAAAAAATTAAAAAAAATCTATTTCAGAGAGGATTTACTATTTACTATATGAATAACTTAGGATAAAGCAAACACCATTTCTTGAGTCCATTTTTCAGGTGTTTGTGGTTTCCATGAATATTAGAATTCCTGAGTATGATTTGAATATTTGCTTACATGCTTGTGGGAAACTTCTATAGCCTTCTCTAAGTAGAAATCCCAGGTTTTCTGAATTTCCCCCTTTCCTTCAAGTATTCCAGTTTACATTCTTCATAAAAGGTTGGATCATTACAGAAAGCAGTTAGACATTCTTTCAGTGCAGAATTTTGTTCCTGGCATTTATTACCGTAAGTATTCCAGAGTACGTATTCCTTGCAACATTTGGTAAAATCTTGAACTTGTTCAGAACACCTCTCTTGAGACATTTTTCTCATTTCAGGGATCAAAACACTTTTTTTTTTTGACATTTCTGTGATATTACTCTGCAGGATCAAGAGCCAACAAGGAGGGCAGAGAGGATGGCAGCTGCAAGGCCCCTCTTGGGCAGGGGGCAGGGAATGGCACCTCCAAACAATTTAAATGAAAACTACAAAATGTTTGAGACCCTGTTTTGGAATAGAAAGGGTGTTTGACTTCCAATTTCCAATCTCTGCAGAACAATAACAGTTCAATCCTTTCCTGACATGCATAAAATAGATCACATTTTTCTGTTCTGCTGATGCTATGCATTCCCCAGTCACATTAGTTATGAGCATAAAATATATCATGTAACCTCAAATTTCTAACAGTGGGAGGCTGCAACAAGAACAGAGGCTGCCGGAACTATGCTGCTTCCATTGATGTGAGCCATGAGCAGCCATCCATCTCCTGCAACTCAGAACGCGTCTTTAGCATGTTAGAGCAGTGAGGAATAGTTTAGTCTCATAACTAAGTTAGAGTGAAGACACTGGCCTTATGCTACATTAAAAAAAATCCTAAATCTTGGATAACTGTTCTCTTGTAATTGCTTTAATGATTCTAGAAGCAGTGATTGTCCAAAGCCATAGGCACTTAAGTGGATTCTCAGGTGAGTTTGTGAATGAATGGAGGGAAGTAAACAAAAAAATTAAAAAAGATGAGGTCTGGTGGGGAAACAGTCAGATAAGAAAATAAAAAAAGGAACAGTTATTTAATGTTTTTTCTCAATATAAAGCAGGTTATTCTGACTTTAAGGTAGCATCATATGGCATACGTCTAAATCCATTACCAAGATATTCTGTTGTACTTATCTCTGGCACTAAGGAGTCATCTGGGTTGTATCACATAGCAGTGAACAAATGGAGAAAAGAACTTAAAAAATTTGGGTCTCTTGTGGTTCCATATAAATTTTAGTATTTTTAATTTTTAAAAATAAATTTTTATAGGGATTGCATTGAATCTGTATATTGCTTTTGTTAAGTTGGTCATTTTGATTATAGTAATCCCCCTCATCTATGAACATGGAATACGTTTCAATCTTTTTGTGTCTTGTTCTATATTATTTATTTTTATTTTTCATTTTTGTTCATTTGTTCTATATTTTTTAATTGCCTTATAGCTTTTGTTGTATAGGTCTTTTACTTTCTTCATTAGATTTGTTAGATTTATTCCAATGTACTCAATCCTTTTAGAATTATTGTAAACAGGATTATTCTTTTCTAAGGTTTTATGTATAAATATATGTTATCATAATACACGTATTGTCACATAATTTGCAAATGATGATAGTTTTACTTCTTTTCCAACCTAAATTCCTTTTATTTATTGTTGTGGTCGAAATTGCTCTGGCTGAGACCACTAACAGTAAACTAAATAGAAATGGTGAGAATAGCTAACCTTGTCTTGTTTGTGATCTCAATAAACTTTCAATTTTTCACCATTGAGTATAATATTAGTCGTGGACTTGTAGTATATGGCCTTTGTCATGTTGAGGTATGTTCTTTCTACCCCCATTTTATTAAGGTGCTTTTTTTTTTTTTCAAATAATAAATGGGTGTTGAATCTTGTTAAATGCTTTCTCTGCATGTATTGATATGATTATAAATTTTTGTCCTACTGTTGGTTGATGCGTAGTATATTATATTAGTTGATTTGTGTATAATGAACCATCCTTGCATCCCTGGAATAAATTCTGCTAGGTCATGATCATGGTGAATGAGAAAATCTAATAGAGAATGTTCTAATAAATTTTGAGATGTCCTATTAAGGGCAAACCATATATCCAGAAGGAACGAAAGGAAATTTCAAATGTAAAACTCACATAGTTAAGGTCTAATGTGTGTGTTTAACATTGTTTTAGATATTTATTTTAGTAATACCACAAATACTTTCTATTTTAATTAGGGAAATTCTTTAATGAATGAATTCTATGAGCTTGAACACCAGATTCTGAAAGTCAAAGAATTATTAGATTTGGGGAAAATGATGATGCCAAATCAATCTCATTAACTCAATAAGTGCTAATTAAGAGTTTCTTACCTCAACAGAAGATGGGGAACATGAGGGCAACGCAAAGGGAGTAACGGCCATCTGATTGACTGCATCTTCATTTCTGAGGATGTAAAAATAGAATCAGTACAAAATAAACTCTTAAGTTCCTGGCTCAAATTATAACCATGAGTTCTTAGTTGAAAATGCACACACAGCACCACAGAATAAAAATATAAATATATGCTGCTTTTAAGCATTCAAAGCTATTAGGCACAAAAAAGATATATTACTCAAGGGTGCTAAGATGTAATTATTAATGACAAAGAGTGATGATGCCAGGAATTGGCCGTATCTTGCTTAATAAGTCAGGTGCTACAGAGGATAATTTTGGAAAGGCCTCAACTCTTTTAGCACTGAGGAGTGTAAATTTTTCAAATGGACATGTGTAACTTCTAGGCCCCATTAATGTCAAGAGCATTTTGTCCTTTGAACTGGAAAGGTTCCCAGCCTTTTCTGTTTGCCAGATGAGAAAGGATGGGATGTATACAATAGGCTCCACCTAGGTGGACACTGTAAGGAGGAGGGATGGATAGGGAGAGCAGAGATTCAAGGAATGCTTTGTGGATGAGGTTAATTCGACTCCTCCTCATCCTTATTGGAGTAGAGAAGGGGCCTGAAACTTTATTACCAAGGTGACAAGCAAAGAACAATTCCTAGAAACTAGTTCTGATTATCAAGGTCTATTTCCACTATGTTATTAGCAAATTATAGGTAGCGGTTAGGTGGGAGATCTATTTTTTACCATTTATTTGGGATGCAGGACTGTTATCATTATCTCAAGATTTTTGTGAAGCTTGAGTTTAGGTTTCACAATATAAACCAAAGAAGTCACAAGTGTATCTTAGCAGTATGCAAAAATCTAAAGCTATCCACTGTTATCTCTTCTTATGACAGGTGAATACAGAATAGCCACTATCTGATTAAGGAGGGCGCTAAAAATCCAACCCATTTATTCTCAGCAATTGGGGGAAGATCCATTGGGCTTATCATATCTGCTTCGGTGTTTTAATTACATCACTGTGTTTACCTAAAATGCCTTTCCTTATTAAACTTACACCCCACCAATATAAATTCAATAACCTCAACTAGGCAAATTATTCCCTTAAGTTCACAGACAATCTCTATATTGATGTCTTCCAAATTCACAGTTAGTCTGGATCTTTTTCTAAGCTTAGGATCTGCAAATCCAACTCCTACCTTACATCTTCACTAGATGTCTTACAAGCATCTCAAATAAAATAGAATTCTTATTGTCACTCTGCCTCCAGAGGGTTCCATAATCAATCCTCCTCACCTGAGTAAATGTCAACAACACCTTCCCAGTTGTACAACCAAGACCCTGGAAGTCTTTTCTGAAAGCTTTTCTGAAAATAATTCTAAGTCCAGGTCGTCATGAAATTTTGTTGCTTCAAAACATGTCTTGAGTTTTTCCATCCTATTCTAGTTCAAGCGACCATTTCTCACCAAAATTAACTTAAGGGCCTCTTTATCTCCCATCTTTCCTCTTTATCCTCTCTCCAATTCATTCTTCACCCAACAGAGTTATTATAGTTCTAATACATAAATCTGATTATATTTCTTTTCCCATTCATAAAATCCACCTATGGATTCTTATTACACAAGTCCAAACTGTTGGGTAGACTGACAGATGGGTACACACACAGAGTGGACTACTACTCAGTTACAAAAAAAAGTTGAAATCTTGTCATTTAAGACAATATGGTGGGAACTGGAGGGGATAATGCTAAGTGAAATAAGGACAAAGACAAATGTTGAATAATTTCACTCCTATGTGGAATATACAGATGCAAAAGGAAAAAAAAAGATCAAAACAAACACTAGAAATCTGACTGAGGAACTGAGGATATGAGAGGGGGAACACAGAGGTAGACAGTAAAGGGGAAGGGAACCCAGTGAAGTATGTATGGTGGAGGATTATGGGTGCTTTGGTAGTGGTGGGTATGCTTTGGTAACATACATCTGAAGCAGTGTGAACCTATACCTCTATGTCATATAACTGTTGTAAACTAACGTTACCTCAATAAAAATAATTGTTGGTTAGGCTAGAAGGCCTTGAACAACTTGGCCCCAGCGTCCATCTCTGCCTGTCTCTTGTGCTTTCTTCTCCTTGCTTGTTTTGTTCCAGTCCAGCGACACAGACTTGTTTCCCATTTCTCAACTGAGCCAAGGTCCACCCATCTCAGGACCTTCTCTTGTCCTAGTCTCTTCTGCTCTGCGTGCCTGTCAGCTCAATCTTTTTTTCTTTTTATTTCTATCTCCCCTTCAAACCTCATCATAAATGTCATTTCTTGAAACAAACTTTGTGGGACCTCTACTCCAAGTTTATAACAACCTGTACAAACATGCCTTACAGACCTTTCATAAGGTATGTGTGTATGTGTGTATATATATTTATTATTTATACACACACACACACACACACACACCTTTTATGATTTACCTAGTTGATCTGTATGAGCATTTGCTTCAAATCTGTTTTCCTCCCAGACAATATTATAGATATAAAAAATATATAGATACACACACATATATACTATATATATGTACATATATGTATATATTCAGTTCAATAGTAGACACAGAATAGGCATTTTAGTTCTAGCACTACCACTAGTTATCTGTGGGATTTGGGGGAAATCACTTCTAAGGGTGTCAGTTTCCTGATTTAAGTAATTAGGTTGAACCATTAAGAATCCAAAACTGGGGGCCTCCCTGGTGGCGCAATGGGTTGAGCACAGCACTGTGGAGCTGTCGGCGGCTGCGGCGCAGGTTTGATGCCCGGCTGGGGAGATCCCCCCATGGCGCAGTAGACCTCTCTCCTGCCTTGCCCACTGCCCCCCTCAGCAGTGTATTTCAGTCAGTCTGCCTGTTCTGCTCCCCACTCTGTCTCTGGTGAACCCTCTCACCACCCCACGCCTCTGGCCTGCACCCCAGCCTTGTATGCAAAAATAAAATAAATCCTCAGAAAAAAAAAAAGAATCCCAAACTGATACAAATTCTTCGTGGCATGAGTCAGAGAGTATAAATAAAGAAGTAAAGTCTGACCACCATTTCTTGTTCTACCATTCTTAGTTTCTTGGGTTATTTACCACACAAACCCAACCAAAGCAAAAGGGTAAAAAAACTAAAATCACTAAGTGACACAGAGCATGAAGACTGTATCTATTTTTTCTGACAGCATTATAGATGCTTGAGCATGCACTATTATGTTAAGAAATAGCTATTGTTTTTCAGGGAGCACAATCCATTGCTCAGCAGTTTGCTCAAACATAGAAGTAATCAGTTATCCCTGGGTAAGTAATAGCATTTTCCCAGTGGTAATTCCCTTTCCCATTCAGTTTCCTCATTGAATAATACAATAGAGCTCAGCTATAGCTTTGAGCTGAAAGCCAATAGGACATGTCTGCTCCACATTCAGAGCAGAGCAGAGTATATTTGGCAATAATTAAGCAGATGGCTTTTCATATCTCTTTCAGAGGTTACCAGTATTAAAAAGATGGCTACACATAAATTCTTATTGAGAAATCATGATTAAGTGAAATAAGCTAGCTCAAATCAGCCAAATTATCCCAAGTTATAATGTAATAATTTCCCCAAAATTAGTAAGACTTTTATGACTTTTAAAGTCTACATTATTTTTTTTAAACCTCACATAATAGAAAACCTACAATTACTCTCAATGGAGGGAAGAAAGCTGCTATAAGAAGTTACAGTTCATGATCCTTTATAATTCACTTACCAGTGTATGTTCACACACCTCAGCATCAAGCAAACTGAGACCTGACAAGGCAGTAATTTTTAAAGAGAAAGAAGTAGGAAGAGGAAAACCAAGAGAGAAGGCATTTACATTTTAAACAAGCAGTTAACCAGAGTGACTCCTGGGGACCCTCTGACCCCTCATATTCTATGATTCTCATGAAGAATGAAATCTGTTTACTTTACAATTAACCTCTCATTTCCAATATAATTAACAGAAGTTACTGAGACTCCAGTGCCCTATACAAGAAATGATCAAGAATTGTAATCGTTTGTTAGTGTTTTTATAATTATCTTTAACAGCTACTGGGAGAGAGATAACGGTGTTCTAACATAGATAAGAGTGAGAACAGTTTCCAAGGGGGTACAACCCTGTAGCTGTATGTCTTTACCATTGTACTGGCTGTGCTCTATTGAACTTATTTGTGCTGTTCTTTTTTCCTTTCTAGGAAAAAGCAAGCAATCTTATTTTTTTGTTTGCATAGCTTGCAGCAAGGGCATCTGACAGAGAGCAGGTGTATTACAAATGTTTGTTGAATAAAAGTGATCTTAATAAGGCAGAAAAAGATATATTGACTAATGGAATAGACTAGAGAGCCCAAAAATAAGTCCTCACATGAATGATTAAATGATTTTCCACAAGGATGCCAGGATCCTTCAATGAAGGGAAGAATAATTTTTGAAAAAAATGGTGCTAAAAAAACCGGATATCTACATGCAAAAGAGTGAAATGAGAACCTTAATACTATACATAAAAATTAACTCAATGTGGAATAAAGACCTAATAAATATAAAAGCTAAAATTATAAAACTTAGAAAAAAATTAGGGGGAAAGCTTTGTGGCACTGAATTTGGCAATGAATTTTTGGATATGACAACAAAAGCAAAGGCAACAACAAATAGATAAACTAGATTACAACAAAATGAAAAACCTCTGTGCATCAAGGACACCATCAACAGAGTGAAAAGGCAATCCACAGATAAATGCAAAACACTTAGCTGCTATGGGGTTAATGTCCAGAATATATAAAGAACTCCTACAACTCAATAACAATAATAAAACAAACCACCCACTTAAATAATGGGCAAATGACTTGAAAAGATATTTCTCCAAAGAAGATACACCAATGGCCAATAAACATTTGAAAAGATGTTTAACATCACTAATCATCAAAGAAATGCAAATTAAACCACAATGAGATATCACCTCACACCCATTAGGATGGCTACTATCGAAAAAATAGAAAATAAGTGCTGGTGAGGTTGTAGAGAAATTAGAACCATATTCACTCGTGGTAGGAATGTAATATGGTGTAGTTGCTATAGAAAATAGCATGGTGATATTTAAAAAAATTAAAAATATAATTATCAGTGAGTCAGCACTTCTGCTTCCAGGTATACATCCCAAAGAACTGAAAGTAGATTCTCAAAGTTATATTTGCACACTTGTGTTCATATCAGCATCATTCACAATAGCCATATAATAGAAGTAACTTGTCTCCTGGCAGGTGAATAAACAAAATGCGATATATACAATGGAATATTAATCAGCCCTTAAAAGCAAGGAAATTCTAACACATATGACAAGTCCTGGATGAACCTTGAAAACATTATAGTAAATGAAATAGGCCAGTCACAAAATGAGAAATATTGTATGAATCCACTTGTATGATGTTCCTCAGACAGTCAAATTCAGAGACAAAAAGTAGCATGTGGCTACCAGGGGCTAGAGAAAGGGGTCAATGGGAATTATTCTTTAATGGGTACATAGTTTCAATTTTGAAATATGTAAAAATTCTGGAGATAGATGGTGATGTTTATATAATAATGTGAATGTACCTAATACTATTGAACTGTACACTCAATGACTAACATGGTAGATTTTATATATATTTTACCACAATTGAAAAAAACATTAACCAAGCAAGACCCAAAAAAACCCAGATATGATGGGAATATGTAAGAATTATTTAGAATATCACTTAAAACCATTATTGTCTTCAGGACTACTCAGGTCCTGTCACCTCAAAATTCATTTTCAAGTTAACCCACAGGATCTTATTTTATGCCAACAAAACAGTATTAGGTGAAAAATAGAAGTTACTGAATCACATACAATGTAGTAAGCCAATGTTACTGCAATAAAAAAACAATGTGACCTCAAAGTTATGTAGACATATAAATAACTGACAAATTAAAAACAAACAAACAAAAAACCTCAGAAGTTAGGTGCTTGAACTTAGCGTGGGTTGTTGAACAGGTTGATTTAAAATTTTTTTGCACCTGGAACCAAAACAGAAGCACAGACCAATGGAATCAAATAGAAAACCCAGAAATAAATCCACATACTTATGGACAACTAATCTTTGACAAAGGAGCAAAGAATAGGCAATGGAACAAGGTTAGCTTGTTCAATAAATGGTGCTGGGAAAACTGGACTGCTACATGCAAAAAAATGAAGCTAGATTACTACCTCACACCATGCACAAAAAACAACTCAAAATGGATAAAAGACATGAATGTAAGACCTGAAACCATAAAATTTATAGAAGAAAATATAGGCAAAACTCTACACGACATACATCTCAGCAAAATCTTTAAAGACACACCCCAAAAAGCGAAGGAAGTCAAGGAAAAGATAAACAGATGGACTACATCAAACTAAAAAGCTTCTGTACAGCAAAAGACACAATAATCAAAACAGACACCCTACTAATTGGGAGAAAATCTTTGCACACAATATAACTGATAAAGGACTGATAACTAAAATATACAAGGAGCCCAAACAACTCAACAAAAACAAAGTCAACAATCCAGTCAAAAAATGGGCAGAAGAGCTAAAAAGACACTTCTCCAAAGAAGAAAAGCAAATGGCCAACAACCATATGAAAAAATGTTCAACATCACTTATAATCAGGGAAATGCAAATCAAAACCACAATGAGATACCACCTCACGCCAGTGAGAATGGTGCACATTAAAAAAACAGGCAACAACAAATGCTGGCGAGGATGTGGAGAAAAAGGAACTCTTCTACACTGCTGGTGGGAATGCAAACTGGTCCAACCACTGTGGAAAGCCGTATGGCGCTTCCTCAAATTAATAAACGTGGAGCTACTATACGACCCAGCAATACCCCTTTTGGGAATTTACCCAAAGGACAAAAAAACACTAATCCAAAAGGATACAAGCACCCGTATGTTTATTGCGGCACTATTTACAATAGCGAAGATATGGAAGCAATCCAGATGTCCAAAAATAGATGACTGGATAAAGAAGATGTGGTACATATACACAATGGAATACTATTCAGCATTCAAAAAAGATAAACACATGCAATTTGCAGCAACATGGATAGAACTAGAAGGGATCATGCTCAGCTAAATAAGGCAAAAGGAAAAAGAAAAATATTGAATGGTCTCACTTATAAAAGGAATATTGGGGAACCAAATACAAGACCGTCAACCAGCGAGAGAGGGGGGAGGATTGGGGCTCAGAACGGGGGAGAGGAGAGCACAGGGGACTGTGGTGACCGTTCACGGGTAAATTGGTGGTGGGAAACCTACAGGGAATATACAGTAAGTAAAATACACAAATAAAGATAATAACAACAAAATAATAAACTCTTACAGTTAAATGAAAAAAAAAAAGAAAAAAAAATTTTTTGTACCTGTTCTCAAATGATTACAAGTACAATCTAATGCCTAGCACATTATTTAGGTATACACACACACACACACACACACACACACACACACACACACACACACACAGAATAAATGAGAGACACATGGACACAACTAAACAGGTCTGTATATTACCTCCTGACAGCACTATATATTAATGATGTGAGATACTTAAGGACAGAAAAAAAAAACCCTTTTTTTGCAATATTACTTTGCAATATTAATGGGAACATGGCAGTAAATTAGCATTCAGCCAGGAAAGTTCCAGGTAAATGAACTAGAAGTAACATAAAACAATCAAAAAAAACATTACATCTCAATGGGAGCAAAATTCCTTCCTGAAGATTCCAGGAGATATTTTAACTATATGAACAGACTGAATAGTTTCTAATTTCCAAGTGGAAGAAACAACCAAAATAGCTCAATGTGCGACTCTGCAATAACTGTCCAAGGACAGTGGAATTATGCGCTCTATTTACTTGGCATTCCAAACAATGTCAATCACTAATGAGTGCTGCTGGGAGAAACTCTGCATCCAGACCCACTTTTACAAAGGCAGCTCCAGGCAAGCTCTAAATAATTGTTGCCAGCTGTGAAGAGGAAAAGGTGGCTCATAAAATGTTTGGCAGTGCAGGTTTGGTGAGAGGTGGGATGTCAAGCATTTAGGACTGAATGGGATGGATAACTTGGTCTAATGAGTTTCTTGTAGAATTCTAGAAGACAGTATAGTAGATAAGCAGCTCAGTCATTTCATTCTTATTTCTGGCTGGGAAAGCCAAAATGCTGTTCTGATATCCAGCTTTCACCGTAAGGCCACAGCCTTATGTGGTGACCATTCATCCCCAGGTATAAATCCAGGATAAATTCTGCCTGATTCCTATGTGATAATTCTTTCTTATAGGGCAGAGATTGTGTTCTTTCATCATGGATTCACAGCACCAGCAAAAATAGGCACTCATTTACTTTATGAAAGTAAATCCTCTCATTTCAAGAGCCTGTCAACGTGTGGCAATGGAAACATATTGTACTGGACATCCTCAGTACAGATTTATTCAGGGGTCTTGTGCTCTGCTAATGAGGTATGAGGGATAAAAATCTTCTCAGAATTAAGGCTAAGAAAGTCTACACGTGACAGTAAATAAATATAGAGAGGGAACCAAATATCTCACTGGGGTTATTGAAGTTTTGTTCAGATCACTCTACCTTTATCACCCTTCCTATGCATTGGGATTCTTTGCCACAAGCACTATAAATGAATTAAGGCCAACTAAAGCAAAAGAGAATTTATCAGAGGGATACTGGGATACAATGAGACTTGGAACAGACAGGAACTAAGAGACTGCTGGAGGGCAAGAAAGTAGGAGGAAGCTGACTCACAATGGAACCCTGATCAGAGTCTTGTGGCTCCTTAAATAAACACCAGTCCTACAAAATCACTCAGCTGACTTGCTTCCTATTCTAAGCTTCAAGTATCTTATTGCCTAAGGAGAGATCACATGACTATCCATGTGCTACACCTTGGAAATGAGAGAAAGATTTGGCTCCTCAGTTTTTGTAGAGGGAGACAGGCATCTTGTTTTTACTCGTGGGTGTGTGTGGATATGTGTATAAGGAAATTTACTAAAGGAAATAGGCATTCCACAGGGAAATAATATAAATATTGACCTACAGGGGGTAGGAAGAAAGAAAAATGCCCACCATCATTCCTGTGAGCATCCCAACTAGGTGTTCCTGAATGCCAAACGTAGTGAAACAAACGTAGTTATAATTACAACTAGCTGGTATACTATGTTTAGGAATGGGAGTACGAAAAATAAAATGACCGGGTCTGTTTAGGATGAAACTAAACTGACCTTTTAGTATTTTAAAATCTATAAAATTCATAAATCTTTATAAAGATACTTTATAAGTCATATAAGAAAAATGGGTTTGTGGGCATCTCTGGTGGGCCAGGGGTTACGTCTCAGTGCTATCACTGCTGTGGTCTGAGTTCAATTCCCAGCCAGGGAGCTAACTCACATGGCACAGCAGACCTCTTCTGTCTCGCCCGCTGCTCCCCTCAGCAGTGGATTTCAGTCAATCTGCCTGTTCTGCTCCCCACTCTGTCTCTGGTGAATCATCTCACCCCCTGCACTGCTGGCCCACACTCCAGTTCTTCTAACATAGATAAATAAATCTTAAAAAAAAAAAGAAGAAAGAAAAATGGCTTCGTTGTGTGGTAGCAACACTTTACCTAATTCACTGAATTCAACTAATTCATAAATGGCCCCGTAAAATTTTTGGTCACTTCAGATTGATTAATTGCAACTACTCTGAAAAGGGAAGAATTTATGGCTACTGTTAATATTCAAAAGAATGTCATAGGTTTCCAAGATGATTCCAGAAACATATGACCCAATGGAATCATAACTGGATTAAGTGTACAGCTTCCCAAAGTTACCACAGTATGTCAAAGGAAACAATGCTCCTTAATGAGATATATCCATTCCAATGTCTTTGACAAGAGATCAAAATACAGCACATTCCAACTTCTACCATGTTCTTGAACTAAAAGGTTTATAAATTCTACATCCAAATATAAAATTCATAAATAATTACAATTACTATTTAAAATGGAAATAAGTAAGATGAAATTAAGCAAGAGTCAACCTTTCAGTTCATTTGAGAGATTTACATGGGTTTACCATAGGGTTTAACTAGACAGACACACAGAAGAGCCTTAAAATTACAGGAGCATCTACTTTCTTCCTGCAACTCCTTAAATAGAGTTCAGTGCTAATAACAGTCCTGATCCTCCAAACTTCTTGTCAGGTCCCATGGATGGTATTTTATTGTGCTTTTCTTAATGGACCACGAAAGACAGTAAGAGATATTGTTATAGAATATAAAACAAACGACATACACAACTGTACCCACCTAATGGCACTTTCCCAAAGGACTGCTTGTCTCCCAGAAGTCAACTCAGATATACTGGGCATAACACCCAAACCTGGGAACCCTTGGGTTTTGTCTTACATACAGTGACTTTGCTTCCTTGCTCTTCAGATCTGAGTTTTAGCATCTTTTCTCTGTGACATCTTCCCATAGGCTCAGAAAACTAGGTTAGGCACATCTCCTATATGTTTCTATAGTTTCATAGCACTTACAGCACTGGGTAAAGTATCAGAGTATTAACTCTCTCTTTAGGGGAGAGATCATGTTCTTTTCTCACTGACTTCATGACACCAGGAAAAGTAGGTACTCAGCAAATACTTGTTGAGTAAATGAATGAATGGCTCTTTCCCTACCATCTATTTTCCCTCCTTTTTATGAAAATTAGATATAAAATCAAGAGCACAATAAGGATTTTAAAGAGCAGGCATTCATACTGCTTCTCTAGATGAACTTCTCCCAGAGGTGAGTCTGACATTGACATTAATTTCAAGTCAATATCATCTTTTAGGGACATGGCCAGGGGATAACAGGCCACACTATATTTTTAATTACAAAAACAGACATATGTTCAATCAATACAATAAGGTGGATCCCATGGTGAGTCCACTTTTACTCAGTAGGGCTTGACAGCTAGCACTAAATCTTACCAAGGGTTTCAGTTTCATTTGGCCTTCTTTAGCCCCAGGAGTTTTTACACAGTACACATTTTCCACATGTAATTAAGTAATGGAGAGTGAGTTGTTATACATGACATTTAATTTTCGATAGTGGGGGAAGGTACGACAAGAGCTGCAGGCAAGATCATTAATCTCCTTGGATCCCTGCCCTGCCAAATAGAGCAATTCATTCTTCATCGTATTAATACAGCTTTCCTCCTGTACTTAAATTGGCGTGCTCGTGTAGAAGGGATAATGTTGAATAGGGAAACCTGTAAACTCGAATGTATGGTACATAATAAGAGCTCAGATTGTAATGTCCCTCTGGATGACTGAGAGTAGAATAATTTAGTATATCAAAGTCCCTATGTGCCATAGGGCAAAATTATACAATTACAGGATTGTCCAAAATCTAATAATGTGGGGAGAAAAGGAGGGGGAGTGATTATGTAAGTCATGTATACATATCAGCAACTTGATAATTTTCACTAATGACTCACAGAGCCCTTGTGAATTATAGATCAATTAGTATATGAATAAATACAAATGTTAAAACAATATGACAAGGATGTGATCACACAAATATACATCACTTTGGATTAAAGACCCTAGTTAACTAATATATTGCCTGCAGTATATTTTAACAGCTTTCTGTGATTACTTTACTGCTAATCATATGCAAATCCTGTGACCAGTTCCCATTAATAATTAATTGTCAATAAATTTCAGAATTGCCAAGGTATAAAAGTCAAACGATTTCTGGATAATGGAAATGAATAAGGAATCAATAATTTCAACTAAGAAAGGAAATATCACCCAATAGAAGCACTAACGTCCTACAGTAACAGGGTGGTCCCCAGGAAAAGGGGAGGTTCCAGGTTCCCTGCTCCACCTAAGGAAGGGTGGAGCTGAGCAGAAGAAGCTGGAGAAGAGACTGAAGGAAGGAAACAAGAAGGCTGGAGAGCCAGAAGGAGACGTGGAGAAGGCACATGGGGCAGAGACGTGAAAAGGCTGTGTCTGCTTCTTGGACTTGGACTAGTTGAAACAGATGTGGGTGAGAGACCTGTGGGGAGGTTAACAATGGCAGCTTTTATCTTGATTTTGTTCCTTCATCCCAGATGTGCTAGAACCCCTCTGCCCCTTTCTTATGGGTCCCCACCAGAAGATGCTTTAGACTGTGACAGGTTTTTGGGCCTTAGTGGCCCTACTTTGGGCCAACATTCTTTGGCTGGACATTTACCCACGAGGGGATGGATGCTTGATTTGGAAACTTTGTTCTTCTCCTTTTCTTTGTCGCACACTAATTGTGTTAAACTTCCTTTCCATTAAAGGCCTTACACACTAGAAATGTTTTGTCTTGATGAGGCAGATGGCAGAATCTATTTAGAGCGGGCAGGCTTGGGGGTTTGGGGGTGCCCCTCACCCTGCCCTATAACACTACAAGTTGATATATGAACATTTGATTGTTTTATTAATTGGTTACTAAGTGGGCAAAATTAGGGTTAAGTATAGTGTGAAAAAGGTAGTATGTAGGCAGATGTTAAAAGAGGCACCTACATGAGTAACAAACTAGACAACCAAACTGAAGGAGAGATGTCAGATACCACCGAAACACACAGGTTGCCTCACACAAGTAGGACAATAATCTACCATTATATCCCTGATTGGTGATCTATAGAGCTGATGAGCAATAAAACTTTTCTATTCTGAATCTCAAGTGTTTTAAATTTTGATACTGATAGTACTGCCCTCAGCAAAATCTGTATTTTATTGACAAAGGGGATTAACTTCTATTAATTAATTAAAAAAGAAGTTGGTTACAAAGAACTAAAAGATGCTTTAAGCATGCTATGTCCATGTCTCTTATTCTAACATTTACCAGAAATGATTTTATGTAGCATCCATAGCTCTCTCTTCCAGTGATTAATCATGATGTAAATGTATTCTTAAACAGGGAATGTGCTTAAGATGCTGGAATTAAAATATATATGAGGGAGTGATTTTTCTTTTTCTCTAACTTCTTTCCTTGTCTTTCACCTCCTTCCTCCCCTCCTTCTTACCTTTTCCTCCCATTACTACCATCGAAACCACCATCACCAAGCATCACCACCACACAGTGGTGAACATGGTTGAGTCTAAAATTGCCAGGCAATTTATATGTGTTAATATCTCAGACAATTTATGATATATCTATACCATCCCCATATTACAGATCAGGAAACTAACTAGGCTCACACAGATGGGGTATCACAGAGCTGGGTGTTAAGCCCAGTCAGGGTGAATCCAGGGTTTCTTCTTTTAATCACTAAAACGTCATAGTTCAGTCAAACTTTAGAAAAGATTTAATCATGTTAGGCAAGGGTTCTCAGTCAGATGCATAGTTCCTTCTATTATAGAAATCGAGCCATTAATTAATAAAATGTTGCCATACAAATTACCAGCAACATCTCTATTAAATCAAACAAAAGGTTGTCAGCAGTGAGCATATTTCTCTTGGTTCAATTTATGTTCATTTTCCTTTACACAATTTAAAAGTGGATATGACTGTCCAGAATCATACCTACATCTTTTCTCCCTAAAAAAGAAGACACAGTAAATCTTCCGAACCTAGATTATTTGGAAAAGTAGTGGGAAAAGAGAGCAAAGTATCATAAATTTTATGAAATTGTGAGTTGTACAGCTATATGTATTTTTAAATCCACAAAATAAGTCAAAGCAATGTACTAGGATCGTTGCTTCTGGAGAACAAATAATCAAAAATTGCTTAGTAGAGATAAAAGGAAATTTATTCAATAAAGCTTCTGAATGTCCAATATGTGTTAGGCATTATAATTTAATGACCATGAAGAAAGGTTTGTAATTAGATTACATATTTTCAGTGTACACTGATATATCTAAATTGCTTAAAAAATAATTTCCATCATTCCCAGGAAATAAGCATTCAGCAGCATTCTCAATGTTGTTTATACTATCCGTTTACTGGACAACTTCTTTTCTTGATTCTGATCCCTTCTAAAGAACTAAAATTGAAATTATCAAACAATAAATTAATGGGACTTTATTACTATTATTAAAATTCTACTCTGCTTTCTCCTTCATATTCTAAATACTTTGAATCATTTAATCTTTCTTTATTGAAGGAGGAGGGTTCTATTTCCCAACTACTTAATTGAATTAAATGATTTCCTTTGGATCCTATTCAATTTTCTGTTTGCTTTTCAAAATGGGATGACCCCATGTGGGTAATAAAGGCCCCATAAATGCTGCGAAGTGATTAATATTACTATCAGCACCGCAGCACACCGCACCACCCATATGTGAATACTTTGATACAGACCCTGGATTAAGAGGTATTTTTATATATTCAGTATATCTCCTCAGGTAATCCTCCTAAAACTTTATACAAAGTTTTCAAGTCACAGGCCTTGAACTTTATTTGTGCGGACATTCCTTGACAGACGACATCTTAAAATTGAGTAGCTGAGCTTTCCTCATATCTATTCAATTTTAACTTGAATTTTAACCTATCAACAAAAAGGGTGAGGAAATCTTAAAAGGAAATTATCTTGGTGTGAGTAAACCAGAAGAGGTTGTCTTTTTTTTTTTTTAAAGATTTATTTATTTATGCATACAAGTGGGGTACAGGCCAGAGGTGTGGGGCGGCGAGAGGGTTCACCAGAGATAGAGCGGGGAGTAGAACATGCAGATTGGAAATACACTGCTGAGGGGAGCAGCGGCGAGGCAGGAGAGGTCTGCCACACCATGTGGGAATCTCCCTGGCCAGAATTCGAACTTGCGTCGCCGCTGCTCCAGAGCGCAGCACTTAACCACTGCACCACCAGGGAGGCCCTGAAGAGGTTGTCTTAACAGAGGTATAAGAGAAGTACAAAGGTTTCTTTCCCTGGAAATAAGAGTGAAAAACTAAAAAGCCAGAAGATGCAACTGAGTGGGAGAAGTGGGTACCAAAGAAGGGTTTCAAGAGCAAAGCAGCCATACCCTGTGAGCTAAGAGGATGGTGTCGGGAGGAATATTTCAGTCATTTACACTGTGCCTATATTTGGGAATAAAATTACCCCTTCATCCCAGGGGAACCCTAAGAATGGACAGGTCTGTCTTAGAGGTAACTAATGAGAAGGATAAGAATAATAATGATCACTGTCAACACAAAATAAAGGTGACCAAACACTCATTCAGCCTTTAGATACTGTGTTGAACATTTTAGTTTTTTGAAATATAACAATGAAATGAGGTAACTGATTTATGACCCCCATTTTACAGATGATAATTGAAGCCCAGAAGAAAAAGAATCAGAGCAACAGTTAGCATACTGCTTAGTTACATCACCTACAAAGAATGCAGATTTACCTGTCCTTGTAGTCCAATAATAGGGACGCAAACCTCATTCCATTGCTCACATGGCAACGGTGGCTACCACCCATGAGGATCCCCAATCTGATTCATGTGGCCCACAGAACTCAGTCAGCAGCAGGCAAACATGGAGCCCCACACCCATGACATGACTCGAGGACAGGCTCACCCCTCCTTCACTTTGGACATTGCTAAAATGCTTCTGGGTTCTCCTTTCTTGCCTATCCTTTGATGAAGATATCAACATATCAGTAGGTGTAGTGAGTGGCGAAGGAGAAGCTCGAGGCTTCTGTTATATTACAGGATAATCGGATTCAAGAGGGGAGGCATTTTTAAAAAGTAAAACACAACTCTGCAAATGTAAGTACAGATATAAATAACAAGAAAACTTCATAATCAAAACAAACTTTACTCTCATTAGTGACAGTTATAAAAGAAAAATATGGTTTCAGAATAAATGATTTTGATAGACAAACCAAAGATAAAATAGACTCATGCAAAACCATCTCAAGAAGGGAGCTTAGATTTTAGGAAAGCAAATGTATCTGTCTTACCTGATAAAAACCAGTTTGACTTTTGATGGGGCAGTCTTAATAATGGCAGATGCATTTTGGTGACTTCTTCCATATAGGATCTGATTATTGATCTGGTTGGGAAAAAAATGAAATACACTTATAAAAATGCAATATTTTATTTTCTACAAAAATAGACATTTACAAGTATATATGTATGCACTTGAAATTTAACAATGAAGCCCATTCATTTTTAAGTGGGTATATGTAGGACATTTAATGCTAAAATTCTTAGTATTCTTTGTAGGATAGATTAAAATTATATACTGATTAAAATCTCATATAATTCAATTTGGAGTGCAGTTAATAAATTACACACAGCCTTCGATCCTCTTGCTAAATTTCAAGAGAGCAGTAGTTGAACTATGCAAACTTTATGATGATATTTCATTTCCTACAGCTTTTCCAGATTTCTAAAAAATGTGGATAACAGACCAAACTGTGGTATTCACCACAGCTCTGGAGGGCCCATTAAACATGATTCTGTAAACATGTCAAGATTATTACATAGCATAAATTTTGTTACTGCATGAGGTAAATATTATATTCCTGTTTTAAGTTAAAATCTAGATCAATTGTACAGAAACATTTTACTGTACACAATCAATAAGCCATCTGCTTTTATCCAAAATATGCTGGAATTTTTAACTTGATTAGGTTCAACTAAATATGTTCTGAAAACATTTATATTTAAAATGTTTTCACTCCAGATTTTCCCACTGACAAACTATAATGATAGTCATAATCAACCTTTTATTTAATTAAATTAATAACAGCTCACACAATTCTGGCTTCCACCCCCCACGCCCATCGCTTGAATAAGTACATAATGATCTATACGATACTATCCCTATTTAATTTAACACTGGACAATTTCCATTTTTAATGGATAGTAAAGTATACTACAGAAGAGATAGTATAAAGAAATTTATGTTTTTTTGTAGCTAGCATCTACTTTTTCTGTCCTTGATGTCACTGAAATACTGCATTTGAAGACATACCTGGTAAAGGTATCATTTTTGTCATAACAGTTACAATGACAATGGGTACAGAAATGAACACTTCAAAGGATGGATGAGAATATAATATTTGTAACTGTCTAAAATGAAGTTCATCCATTCACCTTGAAGTGGAAAAGTAGGGATTCACATTCAAGGCTGCTGCAAAGACTAAATCTGAGCTACTCCTAACTACGCTATGAGTTTTTGCTCATTACCAAGGTAAGTGAAGCATGGTGACCTGAGATAAGCAGTCTGGAGCTCTTCAGTAATGATCTTTTGCTCAGTTCCTGGTATGCAACTTAGTTCCTGGTATGAATTTTGCTTCAAGTCAGATAATGAACCGCCACCAATATTAACAATGAGGTAGGATGGACCTGGGGTTCCCATGACTATTGACCCTTTACTCACTTCCTGGTATGTAGTCATGTCATCTCTGACCATGTACAACTATCAATGCAAACCCACCCAGAACCTTGTATAAACTGAAAGTGTATATAAACCTCTGGACTTCCTACAAACTGGGCTCAGCCTTGGGATGCAAATCTGCTGAGTCAGCACTGGTGCAATAAACCTGCTCCTTGTTAGCCCTGATGTCCGTTTCCTTTGTGCCATATAGCATAATCTCCCAGAAGTTCACTGATGTCCACAGTGTTATTTCTCTGTGCCTCAGTTTACTCCTTTTGCTAGGGAATCTAAGCAACTATATTAAAACTGTTGAGAATTAAATGAGAATACCTTTAAATTTACTTAGCAACTAAATACTAATCTTGATAACTAAAGGATTTTACTTTTTATGTGTTCAAAACAAATCATCTTTTTGGTTATGGCACTTGCCTTGTAATATTTTTATTTTTGTGTGTGTGCAGAACTGGGGTGTAGGCCAGACATGTGTTGGGGGTTGCAGGGGTTCACCAGAGACAGTGGGGAACAGAACAGGCAGATCTACTGAAAATCACTGCTGAGGGGAGCAGCACTTGAGACAGGAAAGGTCTGCTGTACCACATGTGGGTTAGCTCCCTGGCAGGGGATCAAACCCAGGCTGTAGTGCTGAGACTTAACTCCTAGGACACCAGGGAGGCCAAGTTTTACTATCATGTACTTTAAAATGTGTATTCCCCTCTCTATGATATATAATGATGGGTACATGTCATTATCCCTTCTTCAAACCCACAGAATGCACATTGGAGTGCACTTTAATGTAAACTATGGACTTTGGGTGATTATGGTGGATCAGTAAAGGTCCACCAATTATAACAAATATACCACTTCGGTGGGAAATGTTAATGAGGGTGACTGTGGAGGCAAGGGCTACATGGGGCAGCTCTATATCCTCCTTTCAATTTTGTTGCTCTAGAAAAACAAAAATTTTTTTAAAAAGTTCCCACCCTCTAGATTATATATTTCCTCTTAATATTTTCATGTTTTTAAAATCTACATCTTCCTACCTACCTTAGTTAGACAAAGGAAATAGTTCAATAAATCATGTAGTCATTAAGTTAAAAAGCATATTTAATGACAGAGAATGTATTAAGTGGTAAAAACTGGTTATGAAATAGTATCTCTTTTACAATGAACTACAATGAGGTTTGCTAAATTTGAAACGTTTGATTTGATTGATTTAATACCTGGCGTTAGGTAACCATTTGCAAATGTCTTCCCCACTGGGACAGGCCTTTGCATTCAAACAGTCTTCCCTAAATCAGGATCTAACTAACCTTCCTCCCTTTGAATTCTATGGGGCAGTGGGTTTACTTTTTTTTTTCTTACTGCCTTTACACTTCACCTGCCATGGTCAAGTCAACCTGTCCTTAGGAGTTAAGCAGATAGTTATTGAGTGGAGGTGGACTCCTCTGAGGGCAGGCACCTGGGTCCTTCTCTTGGTAGCCCCCAAATGTGATGTCAAGTTCCCTCAGTGAGGGGGGTATTCAACCAGAGCCATGCACAGTGGCACTCCGTCAGTCAGTCAACTGCTAGCACCTTTCTCAGAGGTGAGCCCACTTCCCCCCTCCCTTTAAAGTGATTGAGTCTTAAACATTTTTTTGATTAGCAAAATCTGAGCATATCAAAAGTTGAACTGTTTGAACTTTATGGATATGCCTGCTTTTAAGCAGCAAGTCTCCATTTTCATAAACTAGAACACATGGTACTATTCTTACATGAGAGAAAATTATAGTCCAAATGAAGAAAGCGGGTCATTAATTTTAATTTACTTAAGAGTAGATTTAAAGTTAAGTCTTTCATGGTGCTGTTGGTAAATACTCAGAGACTCCGGCAGTGGAGACTTAGAGCAGCTTGCTTGCTATTGATGTTTTTTCCAGAGCCAACAACCAGGGTGTTTACTGCTAAGGCAGCTGCTCCCTGCCAATGTTCAGAGTACCCTGGAGAAACTCTGCTACTCAGTGGAAAACAGGCAAACAGACCAAGAAACTCAAGAGAGAGTGAAACCTGATTTAATGGATTGAATCTAGGGAAAAAGCACAGATTTCTGGATAAAAAAAAAATCGAAAATCAAGACTCTTGACCTCAGATACGACACAATAGCAGACTCTGTTTTATTAGATCTTATTTTATATAAAATAATCTGTTTAAATAAAAAAATAATTTAAAAAGCCTCTTGCTAAGTAGTTTTTATATTATATTTCTTCTTCAGGTCAGGAAACACCCCAGAGAAAACTCAGTAAGCAATTAGAAAGAATATAATGTTTTTTATGCACAATTAACGATAGACTGTCACATTCTATTTTGGAGAAGCTGCCATTCCCTGAGGGCGCTGTTCTTTAAACAACAGATGTAGGAGGTCTTCCAAGTATAGCAAAGGCAAAAAGCAAGTGTTCTATACCTCCTGGAAGTCTTTCAGGATAATTCTACTTAATAATAGCTACCATTTACTGAGTGCTAATGTTGTGCCAAGCTCTATGCTAAGCCCTTCATCACATAGTGTCTCATTTAAATCTCAGATCAAGGGGCTATTATCTACTTTCACCAGATAATGAAATTAGAAGTTGGAAAGCTTGAATAGTAATTTGTTCAAGGTGATTTAGCTAGTCTGTAATCCCAGGGCATACCTAGAGATCACATCCTCTGTCTGGTACACATAAAAAAGTCTGATGATTTCTCAGTTATCTTTATTTTTTTTTAAAAAGATTTATTTATTTATGCATACAAGACATAGGGTGTAGCCCAGAGGTGTGCGGGGTGAGAGGATTCAACAGAGACAGAGCAAGGAGCAGAATAGGCAGATTGACTGAAATACACTGCTGAGGGGAGCAGCAGGCAAGACAGGAGGGGTCTCTGGGCCATATGGGTTAGCTCTCTGGCAGGGTATTGAACTGTGCTTCAGTGGGTGATGATAGCTTGATAGCACTGAGACTTCAAGCCCTGCATCACCAGGGAGGCCCTCTCAGTAATCTTTATGAGAACCTCTATTAAATAAACTGAGTAACTAGAGAGACATGCTTGCCACCTCCAACTTTAGGTGCTGGAGTTCTGATAACTGACAAAAAGCGCCTTCTGAGATCCTCCACCTGCCCATTAACTTCTATCCCAATGCCAAGATCTTTAGTTCCAGGAAGATACCATACCTAAATTAGCTGATCTTTTTCAGAGTTCTGAATTTCTAGTTCAGCGTCATCAGGAACAAGTTAGGGCAGCTCTAGATACTGAAGACAACATTCTCAAATGAAAAATATCTATATTTGTAAAACTTGCAAGTCATATTATAGTAAGTTTTCATGGTGATTCACATTTCCCATCACAGAAATATGAATTCCCACATTGTATGGATTATTTTATTCAGTCAGATATGGTCCATGCCCTCAAACAGTCTTAGAAACAGATAATTCCATTACCATAAGGTGGATATAGGCATATAACAAAAACAATAAATATGACCATTTCTTTTTGGAGGTGAATGGGTTTGTCTTGAGGAAGAGCAGGAAGAAGATAGCACACAGGGGGGAGGAAGTGAGTGGCAGGAAGGGCTCAGGAGTGGAGAAAAGCATATGAAAAGGTATGCAGGTCTCTTTCTAGGAATTAAGGGTATTTCACTACAGCTTTTGGGAATTCGGGATGGAGGTGAGGGCAAGTAGATTAACAGAGACTAGAGGTAACCAGGTCCTTTTCAAAGAAGACCTTGTAGAATATTTTCACTTCCCAAAAATCTTGGGCACCAGACCCTATGAAGAATGATCTGCTGTTTTCAAGTCACTATTTCATTTTGACAGACTATAGAAATGGGTACCAAGGTTGGAGACTGAACAGAAAAGGTGACTAAAACTCACATGCAAACACAATTTCACTATAATCAAAAAGTACTTCTGAATAAATTGTATTAATCTTTTTCTCAAAAGGACAACTAGTAAACATCAAGCTCCAATAACTTAATACTACTTTGGGCAAAGAATGAGGTTTTAAGAACTAAGTTTAATGCTGAACTGAAGGCTTCTGCAACTTACTCACAGAAGGATTACAGCTCCACAACCCCAACTGCTCTTAACAAGCGCATTTTCTTGTAATTCAAATTGGACAGAACACAATGGATTACTTAAGGAAGTAAACCATTTATGGGTCTTTGAAAGACTCAGTTAGCTACTGGTTAAGTGCTGTAATGACCAGGGGGAATGTATTTTGAAGAAAAGAAAGATGATGAGCACACAGCCAAGACCCCACATCTTCTCTGCCTGAGAGGCTGACTCCTCCGCCAGCACCACATTCTTCTCCTGACTTTCTGACTTGTGAATTATGCTGCAGACTATTTTCAGAAGCTACAAAAATGGGACTTTAGTTTGGGATATAGGAAGATCCTATTTAAGACCAAATTATTATACTTGTTATTGTCAGGTTTGACTAACCAACCAAATTTTAAAACAAATTTCTTGAGGCATTGTAGATTTACAGTAAATCAGACATTTAAAATTTGATATGGTTTGACACTTAGGAAGTCACTGGCCAATTTTTTATTTTTAATGATTATAAACCTATCTTTGTTAATAAAAACTACATGAAAAATAATTTTATTATAATTTTGAAATCCTTTCTGCTTCTCAAACTAGTGTTTGTATGATGGGATAATTTATTTAAAAAACAGAAGTCTATTTTATTACTTTAACTATACACCCACATGTGTGCGCGCGCGCGCACACACACACATTATAATTAGGCTACTTAGTATTATCTAGAAAAGTCCTAAGATGGCCTGCTTTAATTTAATAGAGGAGAAACTTAGCATATTAATTATATGAATGCAAACAGATGCTTTGTTATGCTTTAAATACTTTGCTTACATTATTATTTTACAAAACTACTTTTGTCCAGAGAGTGAAAAGATAATGACCAAATCAAACCACAATCAAACAATCACAAATTCTGGAATATTGAGGGCTTTGGATATTGGGGTAAAAGGATATTTTACTACACAAGGTCTCTTGGGGCATAATTATTGTATTAAGGTGTATATTTTATAAAATCACATCTATATATGTTAATAATCTAAAAAAGTTAATCTAAGATAATGGAAGCTTTTTCTATAAATTAGAAATATTTTATTTTATTAATGGATGCATAGTATTAATGGATGCTTCTAATCACGCAGCAGCAGAGTATACAGGATCTAATGGGGGGACTGGGGCAGTGGGAAAGGCTCTTAGGTAAGAGTTTTCTTATGAATACACAGCTGCCTGTGCCTGGATCAGCCATTTAACTATGACTCCTGGCTTTTTCTTTTACAGAATAGATATTTTTAGACAATAAGATTTGTTTTTATCTGTAGTTCTATGTCTTTACCCCTGGCAAATACGGGACATACTCCTGCTTTTCATTTTTAATGGTTCTTAAATAAACACATTATACAGATACAAGACAATATGGTTTAGTTTTGGTTATCCTGCAGGTAAAAGCTATGAAGATGGAATGCATATCCTCCTCCTGAAGGGCATGGGAGTCAGACAAGACACGGCTCTACGTGCTAGCCCAATCAATGGCGCGCTTCCAGTGCCACACACACTGTGCCTTCTGGCTGCTCTGTAACCTGACAAATCACTCCAATCCCCACCCCACCCCACCCCCCACCCCCGCACAGCATTACCAGCACTCTCTTCCTACATTTGCATTATAGGGAAGATTATAAATAAATCCTATATTCATATGACAGCGCCATGCCCAGGCCTGTGTATTTTCTGGGGCTAATTGCTTAGGGAAAGTCAATACTCTAGTGCAGGTCTCATTCCATTCTACCAGGTAATTATATGCTAATGCCTTCTGAAATTAATTCAGAACCTCCACACTAGCATCACAGTGAAGAGTAAAGCAGCAGAGATTTAATCACGTTGTCTTCTGGGGACTTAATGGAAGGTTTCTTTTACACATGAACTGAGCCATCGATTGACAGGAGCTGCTGACTGCTGTTCCAGTATAAGGACAGTGTGTGGCAAAGGTGGGGCCCAGAAACAGTCACGGACAGTGTTCCTGTACAGAGGCAGAGTTTCTAACTTCAAAGAAGCCATGAGTAGGCTCAATCAAAGAAACCACAATGTAGGTTCGTTTGTGCTTTCTATAAATTAGCTTCATCTCAGATCAACTACAAATAAAAGAAAGCTGTTAGCCAAGTAAATAATGTGACCATAATAACAAAGTAAGGAGAAACAACCTGAGCAAAGGATGGGGTTGTAAAAATAACCAAGACAGGGAAAATTTTACCTCAACTGAAGAGAAAGAACACAAAATAAATGCAGTGTGGGTGGGTAAGCAAACATACCAGATCTGCTCCCCCCAAGGAATCTATAAAGAACAATCAAAAAGCCCATTGTAACGCAGTGTCCTACAATCTAATGCACAACAGCAGCCAAAGCACCGCTTTTGTAACTCTGACTTTTAGCTTTCCTGGTTCTCACTATTAAATCAATTTCTTATTTTCAGTTCAAAAGTACATTGGATTTGATATTATGTTATATACAAATTCCCTACACACCATAGAGAAATGATTGAAATAGTTTCTCAGCTATAAAAAGAAACCTGGGAAATGTTTCCCACACCAATTTATTCTCCCATGATTCCTAACCTAGAGCCAGAAGTTATGTGAGAAGATGGGTTAGAACTGCTTAAGAATCCAATATGTGCATTTTTTTCTGCTCTCCCAGCTTTTTAAGATACTGCATGGAGCTATTGAGGAATAAGATGCCTTCTCTTTGGGACATAAGTTCAGAGATAAATGTATTCAAACTAAACTAAAAAGAACTGAAATCTACAAGAAAGCATTATTTTCTAAATAAAATCATTTGAAACGTATTAAGGTATTATTTTGTGCAGGGCAAAACGTGCCATACCTTTTCTCATTCATCACAACCCCCTTTGAGTTTGATGTGTACAATCACCAAACTATAAGCTCTGTGAAAACGGGACTACGTGTTTTGTTCACCAATGTAAAATCAGCACCTTGTCCATAGACTGTCTCCTACCTGGCAGATGCACAATAAGATACTGCTGAATGGAGAAAGGATTTCCATTTGAAAAATGAGGAAACCAAGTCTTATAGAAGATATATAACTCTGCACAGATACATGGCACTAGAATCTATATTCCAGCATACTTTTGTTAGTATTGTTATTTATTTTTAAATAAGAGAATCACTGGGGAGAAGTTCATCTCTACTTACTCCATCTCTGAATAAAGATAATGTTGCTGCATAGCAAGCAAAAGGACCAAATCCAGAAAGTGAACAGAAGGAGCAGACCAATATAGCACAATGTTAATATTATGCTTCACCTGGGAGCGCTCTTCTGGCCTCTAGCTAGCAAACAGATACCAAAGTTTCTGTCTGTGAGGAAGGAAATGGGATTGAGTTAACAGTGAACTATGTCAATCTTCTTCTGAAATACAAGCTGAAAGAATTGGGATAAGTATGTCTTCTAAGTCCAACGCTCACTGCCCTGCACACAGTGTTGCATTCTGCATATAACCTATAAAACACTCCAATTTCTCCACAGACACAGATCATTTGTTACCTATATCTAATAAAATGTCAGAGAAATAAAATACCAGAGCTCCTGTTGGTCTGAATCCCATAGGATATTCAATTTTGAGTCTTAATAAGATAGAGAATAGAACTAGAATCTCCACGTTCCAAATTACAGCCTTTGGACATTCCCATATAACATGCAAGACAGGAAATCGGTGTCTCAGTATGTATGCACAATAGAGTGACTTAATATACATGATTCCCTAAAGACTAGAGCATCATAAATCAAGATTCGCTTAGATCTAAACAAATGGGGTTTGGTTGAAGATAACCAAGGGAACAGAGTCTACTCTACTGGCTAGTCATGAATCTTGGAGTCTGAGTTCTGACTCAAGCTTAGTCACTTAGTTCTGTAACATTAAGATAGTTATTTTTGCAGTTTTGGAGCATTATATGGAGGTAAAAACAGCACTTACCTTCCAGATCCTAAGAATATTGAATACAAATGTGTGGAGCTCACTGGTCCAGTGCAAATAATAACTCTGTAAATTAGCCCTTACTTTCATAATTACCACCAACACTACCATAACGTTATCACGTCTGAAAATGTCTCTAAACATCAGCCACAGGAAATAAACTTGAAGCAATGAATTATATTGCTTAATAAGCGTCACCTTTGATTTTTATTTATTTAATGATTATGGTAGTTCCTACCCAATGTGGGTGCCTTTCATGATGTGGTATTACAAAAGAATAAGAAAAGAGAGTAATTCCAGAGTGACTCTGTAGAAATAGATTTTAGGTGGGGAAACACTTTGCACTTGGAATAAAGAAGTGATGCTGACGATCTCAGAATTGTGTCTGATCAGTTTTGGCTGTGGATATTATTAAACCTGCCAAACTATGGATGACTGTGAATTCTATTCTGACTCAGATTCTGAAGAGGAAATTGTAAACTGCAAAATCAGTAAGCCCTCATGTTCATTAGGCAGTCTGACACTCGAGGCTTCAGGATTCAGTTTCCCCAAGTGTCCAAGAGTTGGAAGTATTTCATGCAACAGGTTTCGCAGCACACTGGATAACAAAGAGCTGAGAAGTCAAGCCACCTGATACTGAATCCCAGCACTATCATTAGCTTTGGGACATCACCAGTAAAAGAGGTTACTATGGCTGGTATTGAGTAAACATTAACTGTTGTCATATTTTTATTTCATAGTGTAAGTATCTTTTCATGCCTGTTTTCTTCTTCTGAACTGTGAACTATGTGAGTGAAGGGACTGGAGGTATTCCTCTCTTTTTTTGTGTCTGGCGCTTAGGGAAACTAAAAAAATGTTAGCTTAATGAATGACTGAACAAGCAAAAGGATATCAAACCAAGATAAACTTAGAACAGACACCCTGAGTTTAAGTTCAGGAAAATAAAGATAACCTTCCAGATCACTGAAGAAATCAGCTAGAGAGTGATTATCAGAGGATCAGTCAGTTTGGCTTTTCTTATCTCTATCCTGTTCCTAAAGAAGGACCTACTGGGTCTTAACCCTTATCAGCAACTTCATATTAACCCTTCTTTGACAACAAGTTCACAATTTTTCCTTGGTTCTATTACTTTCCAAAAAAATATTAAACAAAACAAATGTCATACTTATGATTAATTCAAAAACCAAAGAGAATTTTGATGAATACTAACAAGACTGGATTAACACACAATCAAATTAATTTTGAACTGTTTTGAGCTGAAAGAAAAGCCTATCTTCTTTTACTATTTCCAAGACATTTTAATTAAGGGTTTTCTAAATTATTTTGAGAGATTAGTTTTTACTTAAGCAGCAAATAAACATTTATAAGCAACAATATGATTACTGTCATTAATTTAGAAAATGATTTTAAGTAGTTGAAAATACAATTTGTCAATATTCTTCCCTTTTACCTCATTTTCCTGTACATTAGCCCCTGCACCTCACCAAAAGAGAAAGAAAAAATAAATACTGCTCACCTCTAATAGCTCATCTCCAATGCGCATTCGCCCATCCATGGCAGCAGGTCCTTCTGGGTTAATTCCCACTACAAATATGCTCATACGTGACCGATCTTTATTACCGGCGAGACTGAGTCCCAGTCCATTCTTATCTTTTTCAAGTTCAATAATGTGCAATTCTCCGGGCAGGTCTGCATATCTTTGTCTAATTTTTTCTATTAACAACAAACAGAAAAGGTATTTTAAAAAAGTATTTCCTAGAGCAGCTGAATCTGTATTATAAAATGCCAGCATTTTCCCTTTACCGCCATTTTATTTCAATGAATGGTCACTTTTCAGAATGAAGTACTTAGGTTATTCATAACTTTATGTGGTAGGTCATGGTTAAAAATTAATTTTATCTCCATATATTTTTTTACGCTAGCTCACCCATAAAATCTCCAACTGTTCAGTTTCACAATGGTATAGACTTTCCATGTATTATTATTTTTAAAATTTATTTATTTTTAATTTAGCAATATTTGAATACCTCTATCAGGTATTACCTCCATACTGTCATCACCACCAAATCACCCACAGTCCACCACTGTGCTTCTTTCCTTCTTTGTTCTTAACGCTTCCCCCACTTAGTGCTTCAGTTCTATAGTCAGCTATCAAGGGTTCGTTTTTAAGCTTGTCTTTATTTGACACTTAGTTAATTTCTTTATATTCTGGATATTGGTGACACCATCTGGTATTTATTTTCTTACCTAACACAGTGAACACAATGTGGTAGAATCCCTGGCTTCCCTGATGAACTCAAATTGGCATATATCCATAAGAGAATACCATTCTGCTATAACAAGAGATGAAATCTTGCCATTTGTGACAATGTGGGTGGAAATGGAGGGGAGTATGCTAAGTGATATAAATGAGAGGAAAGACAAATACCAGATGATTTCACTCATATGCAGAATATAAAGAAACATAACAAAGGAACAAACAAACTCAACTACAACAAACCCTATAAATCTGACTGCAGAACTGAGGCTACCAGAAGTGAGGGTGGGAGCAGGCAGCGGGGGAGGGTGCCCAAAGGACTGTGGTGAAGGATTATGGATGTTATGGTGATGGGTTTACAGTACTGAAAACCAAAGTTACCTCAATAAAAAAAGATTCGATTTTTAAAATTATTTAAAAAAATATAGTGAAGACTAATGAAACAATAAGCTCAAGGTATCAGATATAGGGGATTCTACATCTCATAGACAGAAAATGCACATTTTGGGGAAGGCACACATACAACAATTACAGAAATGGACTGTAGTGGGCCTAAAATTTTTTTAAATAATTATCCAAGAATTAATATCATACATGTTGTCTCTTTGAACACAGTATAATAAATCTATGAAAAACAATAAGTTAACCAAAAGAAAACTTCGAAACTTTCTTGTACTTAGACATAAAATAATTAAAAGCTCAATATTTAAAAGGGAAAAATAAAGATTAGAAAAACAGTATTCACAATTGAATAAAGATTATAATTCTAGATCTTAAATTTAAGAGATATAAAGTAAAACTTAGAAGGCTATTTAAAGTAAATTTTCAGATCACAAGAAGGAGTTAAAAAATAAGCATATTATATATAAGCATATGTTTGTAAGTTTTATATATATGTATGTGTTTTATGTATGTATATATATGTATATATGTATGATGTATGTATTTTAGTATAAGCACTATAATCTATTAGTTGGGAAAAGAGCTGCCTACCAAATGCAAAGAAATGAGAGAAAACAGCATAGGTCAGAGCGTCTGTTAATGAAAACAGTCTATCACCACCAAATAAAACAAAAACACTAAAATAAAGATTAATTAAATTAAAAACCATTATTCAAAAAATGATCAAGAAAAAATATAGAAGATACAAATAAATTACAGATCTAGAAAGAGGAAATTGAAATCAGAATTTAAAAAGATTATGGATAGCATATCGATATGAACTAAATGTTAGCAAATTTTAAAATCCACATGACATAAGTTTCTCAAAAAATATTAAATGCCATATAGTGCAGGGCTAAATGTAAAACTGCAATCAACTAGTAATTACAAAAAGAATTAACACAATAATCACTTTTCATTTCAAAGGTACCCAAGTCCTAGATCATATTTGAATTCTATCAGATTTCAAATATAATAATACATTTTAATTCTATCTAAATGAACATGGAAACTAACATGAAAATGTAAAAAAATCTATTCACCTAATTTTTTGAGAATGGTACAATCCTGATTCTGTTTCAAAATATAATGACAAGGAAGAAAAATGACAGTCTAGCTTAATTTATAAACATGGATGTAAGAATGTTTTTAAGAAAGTATTTTAATTGAAAAGAATATTAAAAACAGTGAATTTGATACAGGAATACAGAAAATATTTTACCACTTTCTGACCTAAGAACAGCTTTTTCATATGACTCAACCTAAGAAAATATTATGAAAATATATCCCAGGAATGCAAGTATAGTTAAATATCAGGAAGTTTTCATGGAAAATCACCATGTTTATAAACTAAAGGAGAAAAACTAAAATATTTTGTTAATTGATGGAGGAAACCATTTGAGAAGGTTTAACATCTGTTTAAGATTTTTTAAACCCCCAAATTGTTGGCAAACTCAATAGAAGGTATTTTCTGAACTTAAATTACAAATAGAAAAATAGAGCAGGAAAAGATATCTAGATTATTAAAAATCGACAGGAATACACAGGGAACGTCTACAAATCAAGCAGAAAAAAACAGTAACCAACAGGAATATGATCGAAAGCTATAAAACTTAAAAGGGTCAAAGACATAGGACGAAATGTCTATTAGTAATTATGAAAATGAAAATTAATGAGATATTAATTCATACTATTAGGCTGGCAATATTTGATAGCTGGATAATTAAGCCTTAGTGTAGATAAGAGGATATAGGCACCCTCACGCAGTGAGGGCATGCAGTGCAGGGAGTACAGTCATTCTGGAGCGCAGTCTGGCACTACTTAATCAAATTAAGCGCACACACACACACACACACACACACACACACACACACTCACTCTATAAACCTGCAACTCTACTCTTGATATATATAATATATATAATTAGTGAATATTCCTTACAGTGTTGAGATAGCAAGGTATTAGAGATAACTTTGACATCCATCATTGGGAGAGGAGACCGATGCAATCTGGTTGGACATGGTCACATAAAGAGATTTTTAAAAACAGTACTAAATGAAACGAGGGAAAACAGAATGGAATCAATACAATTCATGTACTATGGTAATCAAAGTTAAATTACTGCACAAAACACCACAGTACATGATTTAGAAGTGTGTACAACGAGACACATGTTTAATATGCTAGAATGTTAATTATATTGGATGGGAAGGGGGCTGACAGGGAGCAAAGGAAACCAGATAGGAACCCCCAGCAGAACAGCAATAGTAATTGGTAATGTGCCATGGAATAAGGATTATATTTAATCCAACCCTCTGTTCCTAGAGACCACAAAAAAAGTATGAAGTGAAGAAAGATTTTAATGTTGTATTAATATAAAAAGACTTTCAAGTTCAAAATTTGACCTGTGCAATCTTCAGAGAAAAGAAATATTAACTTTCATAGACATTAACTATAATCCTACCACTTAGACACATAAATGATTAATGATGAGAGGGATCCTCTTTTGGTAAAATAGGGCTCCATCTTAACTGATAAAAAAACTTGAATTAACTGTGCTATGAACAGGGGAATCTCTATCAACATATTGTTGATATATTGTTGTGGCTTAGTATGAAAAGCAAGGGCTAAAGTGTCAGATTCAGTTCAAATTCTAGCAGAGACACATACCACAAGTTCCTTGGACTGATTATTGAATCTCTACAAACTGCAGATTTTGTATTTGCAAAATGGGGTTGTTTTCTTAAAAATGAATGTGACCTAAAAATGCCTGGGACATAATGAGCCAAATAATGTTAGGGGAGAAAAATAAAACCATGTTTTATGTCACTGAACTGTATACTTAAGAATTACTAAAATACCACCTTACACCAACAAGAATGACACACATTAAAAAAACAGAAAACAACAAATGTTGGAGAGGATGTGGAGAAAAAGGAACATTCCTACACTGTAGGTGGGAATGCAAATTGGTCCAACCTCTATGGAAAGCTGTATAGCAGTTTCTCAAACAACTGAAAATGGAGCTTCCATACGACCCAGCAATTCTACTCCCAGGAATATACCCAAAGGACACAAAAACAGGACTCCAAAAGGACACGTGCACACCTATGTTTATTGCAGCACTATTACAATAGCTAACATATGGAAACAACCCAAATGCCCAAAAATTAATGACTAGATCAAGAGGATGTGGTACATGTACACAACAGAATACAACTCAGCAATCAAAAATGATAAACTGATGCAATTCACAGCAACATGGATGGGGCTAAAAAGGATCATGCTCAGCGAAATAAGCCAGAAGGAAAAAAAAAAAAAACTTAATGTTATCACTTATAGGAGGAATATAAGAGCGCTAACTGAGATTCAGAAGGAGAAAACAGCACATAAAACATAAACAAAAGCAAAAACTAGCAGGGAACCACAAATAAGAGACATTCTTCAGGGGAGGGGGAGAAAGAGAGACCAAAATAGGGGAGAAAAGGGCACAAGAGACTATGGCGATGGTTCACGGGTGAACTGGTGGTGGGAAGCCTACAGGGGAATACACAATAATGTAAAGGATATAAATTAAATTAAATTTTTTTTAAAATGACTAAAATAGCAAGTTTGTTGCATATATTCACCAGAATAATTTAGTAAACCCTATCTATAGGCTTATAGGTTCCTCAAAAAAACCAGTTTCCTTAGGCATACATTATAGATTTATTATCCTGAAATTTTGAAACTGGCACCCCTATTTTTCTGCCCAATGTTTTGCTATGACACCACTGTAATAGCATTTGTTCAAGTAACAAATATTGACTGAATCCAAATTCATGTCAGGCTTATGATATAAAGGGTAAACTGTGGAATTTGTTTTCAAGAACCTTAAAATTTATCACTGGAGACAAGCATACATAAGACTAATTATAATTCAGATAAGAAAAGCTATGAGAAAAAAATACCAGTAGTTGATGTCACCACCTATTTTCTGAGTATTCAGGAAAACCAACCAATATTGGCAAATTATACTGAATATTATATTCTAGCCAACTCTCAATATCTCAATCAGATATATATCTGCTACTGTATAATGCCAAAATCTCTTTTAGTTGACATTTCCAATAATTTTGCCTCCAACTTCTTCCAACTTTATTTGCCTAAACATTAACAAATGAGTCATTCAGCTTTCCTTGACTTTATTTATTTTGAATAGGACAGGGGCAAATTCAGCAGAATACAGCTCAGCAAAAGCCAATTCTAGAACAATAAAGAGTTGGGTGTACTTGAATAGTTATGAATTTTTATTAATAATTTATTGGGAACCTGTTAAGTTATAGAAACTATGCCAAATCTTTCAATAAAATTTTTCCTTTCAAGCTAAAAACCTTTCAGGTAAAAATTATCATTTCTACATTTCAGATGTGGGAAATAAGACTCTGAGATGTTAAAAAAGATAATCCAGGTAGAAACTGACAAAATAGTATGTAAATCCAGTTTTGTTTGTCCTCACACTACTATCGCTACGTACCCTTTTAGATTTCTTAATTGAGGCAGCTAGCACTGGTTTATCATTTAAGATTTCTTTCTTTCTACCTTCCTGTTCTAGAATATAAATTCCATGAGGTTCCTTGTCCCTCCAGCTCACTGCTGTCTTCTGCACCTCAAACAGTGTCTAGCATATATACTAGATGGTTAATATTTGCAATAGATGCCTGCTATAAGCATAAATGGATAATTTCTAAGGTTTTCTTCAATTGGTATGCCATACTTTCCTGCCAATGCCCCAAATAATGCTACCCAAACTGATTTGAGATCTAACAGCATTCCATACATAATTTCCCCCAAAGAGAATACATTCAAAAGTAATACAATCCAATAGGACCACTGGAAAAACAAATTGCTTTTTGTATATTATCTTTCAAAACCCACTATTAAACTGAAGAAACTTGAAAAGCAAAAAGGTTTATAGTTTATCATTTTTTCAGTACATCATAAAACAATAATAGTAATATGACCATAAAAGTAAAAACACATGTGCTCTTTATTCTTTGGTTACATTTTTACTGTTAGGATTTTCAGGCCTCAGAATTTGGGTTACCTACAATTTCTATTTAGACTCATAACTAGGAAGGACTTAAAAGACACCAGATCCAATGCTTCTGATAAATAAAATGCTGTTTTTACCATGTTATGAAATCAGAGACTTTTTATTCATGGAAAACATCAACCAGGAAATTATGTAAAGCTTCAGTACCTCAATTCTCTTGGACACCATTTTATAAATAAGTAAGACTGAAGAAAATCCTGTGTAAAGTTACACAGCTAATTTATAGCTAGAAACTAAAGTCTTCTAGTATAGAGTTCATTTCTTCCTCTACCAAATCATGCTAAATTTTTCCAATAACATTTTAAGGAGAAAAATGATTAAATTTCTCACTCAGTTAAAGAAGCTTAAAAGTAGCTTCATATCTGCTTACCTGAAAGAAACATTTCATAGTTCACTATATCAATGAATCCTATGCAGACATTGGTAACAGCTCTCTGAGTGACTGCACTGATACTCAGAGATGTAAGGTGTTAGGCGTAGGTCAGCTGAATCTAATTACTGTGCTCTCTGCCTCAAACCACAGCTTTACAATTAATACAAATTAAATAAGAAGAGGCTCCCTTGAGGAAGCTGATACAATGATTCCCATCCCTAGTCATAGATTATCTGCTGGGTTGGCTACCTAAAAGTCACCCTTAGAACCTATAAAATAGAACTGTGACAGTATTCCACCAGCTGAAATTCTAAGCCAATGTGTCTGAGGTAAAGTTTAGAAATAGGGTAAAGTTTTTTTTTAACAAGTTCTTTAAGTAATTCTCATGAGCAGCAGGTCTGTAAAACAAACAAAAAATACCAGACATCTGCCATGCAATGCAAAAATAGTTTCTAGAGCATTATGGTCAACCATAAAGTTCATAGCTAACAAAATTTACGACAATCTTTAAATATGCCCTTCATAAGACTAATCTAATATGGAAACTGTGTCTGGCTCCACAAGCCTGCCTCAGGATTAATTAAGAAGCTTGTTTTGATTATACAATAGATTTTAGAATCTCAAGCTCAGTCTTGTTTAATTTCCCATCCTCTCGTGCTGCCTCTCTCCTTCTCAAATCTCAGAGGTTTCCTATAATTTCCATTAACAATTGCTCCTATTCACTTAGGCACAATAAAAAGTGAACTAGAATTTCAAAAGGGGAGAAGAGATACAAAGTTAGTATACTGGGAGCAAACTGGACTGTCTTTGAAAACTCAAGATATGGCATGCTAGTTTATCTGTTAACTCAGAATAAGAGAGAAAGCATATAAAGCTCCTCCTGTATACAGATGAGTCAACATTAACTGGTCTGCAGCATCAGACATATGGTTCCACCATAGGGGAACCCCACACTGCTTGGTATTTCCTTAAGGGCTCCTGGGAGTTGTTTCCATGACAACCAGTGGGTGGGGAAGGAGGTAAGAGGGAAGAAAATAAAGAATACTTTTCTTAAAATACTTCAATTTAAAATACACTAAAGAGATGGGGTAAAGAGTATTATTTTATTTGAAATCAATGGGGCTCTCCCCTTAAATTAAGGGGGAGAAATTCAAAAGACTCATACTGTTTCCTGTGCACATATATATATATACACAGGACATCAATTATATAAGTACTAGCTTTTAGCAAAAAAATGTTATAATGATCTAGGAGCTTATTATTTACACTTGTTACTAGTATAAATAACAAATACCTGTAAAAAGTAGCTAGTCATTATACTAATTTTCATTGACTTTCACAATGTTAGTTAAGCGGTAGTAGATAGTATCTCAAATAACCTAGATTTCCTTCCATTTATTAAAAAAGAAAAATCTGAGAGGAGATAAATAACTCACTTCTTTAGGCACCAGGATTTACTCAAGTACCCCTGAATGAGGCATCAGCCAAGATTAACTGGAAGGAGAGAACAGTCTTTTGACTCAACTGAGCAGTCACGTTTGATTTAAACATGGATTTTCTAGCCCCGTGACAATGTTATCTGAAGAAAGGAATCCCAAGAGGCTCATAATTCTGTATCAAAGTATCACCGACTTTTCCTTGTCCAAGAAAGCCAATAAGATCTCTCCAGTATGATCTCAGAGTATTTTCCTGTCAACATAGGCTATTAAGTGCTGCTAAGTAACAGAGCCTTTCTCCCAAGAAAGAAACTTAATTTAAGTCACTGGACTGTATTTTAACAGAAAATGTTCAACACACGGGATGATGACCTAATATAGTTCAGAAGCATTTGGTTACCTGGTCTGTTTCCAAATAAAAAATAATAATATATTACAGAGAAAACATTCAAATACATTTTCCTATAAGTTAAACACAACAATACAGTTATGGTAAACATATCAATCTAATTTTAATATGCAGCAACCAACTTTTAATACTCTGAAAGTAAGTTTCCACATGCAGATTTGAGAAGAATGTAAGAAAGAAAATTACAACTAATTGAAAAAAAAGAATATGAACTCTAGCAGTAAGGAGCAAATCTAAATCCTTATCTGAACCAAACAGAGAAAATAATATAAACATTTCAGCACAAAGTAACTACATTTGATATGATGATAAATAAATGAGCATTCCTCTTAAACTAGTGGATATATATTTTTTACCAGTATATAAATTTGATATCATATGGACCTGTAGAGAGAGAGAAATGAACGACAAAAAAGAGAACTATAGTTAAGCTAATTACAGATAGACACTAAGCATTTTTTTGTGGACTAACTCATTTAATCAACATGAAAACTCTATGAGGAAGGTATTATCCCCTGTTCACAGATGAAGAAACTCCATGGTAAAGCTGGGATTGGAAAGTACAGAGCTTGGCTTTGGAGTTTATGATCTTAGCTGAACATCAGGTAAGCTAACGGAAAGAATTAAGTACAAAACTTGGAATAAAATACTGAGATGTTAAATGATTTCCTTCCTTTCAGTCACAAAAATTATATCCATATTAATTATAAGAATGGAAAAGAAAATCAACAAAAGTAGTGAAACTGAATCACCGAAGGATAATTTCCTTAAGAGATTAAAGAGTGAGGAAAAAAAAGAGCCCCAACCAGTAGTGAAAATATTATACCCATAAAGTAAAATCACCCAGTTTTACAGATGATGAAACTGAGGTTCATAGAGAATATGGAACTTGCCAAAATAACATTTGGTAACTGGTAGACTTGGGATTCAGATTTGAGTCTCTCTCACTCCAAGTTGACTTCAAGAATAAAGGAAAAGACAAGGCTGGAACCACCTCTCTAATGAAACTGTGTTTGAGGATGAATTACCACTCAAGATGGGGAAAGATGGTTCAGAGATGAATAGGGGAGCTGACCATTTAAGCCATTACTATGCACCCAGGAAATGGAGAAATAAATATAAACAGAGTTAAAGTGTTAAGTGGAATAGAGAAAGGAACTCAAGGAGTCAAAGAGGTATACTGACTTTTCTCCACTTAGTCACTAAAAAATAATTATATATAGAGAGAAAGGACAGGAGAGAAGGGGAGGAGGGGAAGGGAAAGGGGAGGAGAGGAGAGAGACTATGAATATGCTACTCACTAAGGACATAAACATGAATTAAAAGAGAAAGGAATGAAGGTTGAATTAGGTACTGTCAAAAGCAAAAGAAGTTCCAAATATGATCACAATCTTCCCTTCTATCACATGACAGTAGACAAAGATTCAACTCTTGTAGTCACTATCTTATTTAGTTATGAGAGGAAAAGAAAAACAGTTTGGAGAGGAAAAGAATAACAGTCCAGAGCATTCACAATCAAGGATGTCTAGGATCACAGAGGTTAATCACAAACTAATGGCAAAACCAGGATAGAATTCAATAATCCTCATTAATTAGCCTATAGTTTCACTATTCAAAGACTCACATATTGGGATAATTAGGTTAGTTAGGTTAGGTCTAAACTGGCGTTGCAGGTGAGCTATCTTCACCTTTCATTTTCAAAAATCTCATCCTAATTCCTTATTTTGTGCTATGAGTAAATGGACTACTTTACCAAATTCCTCTGGTAATGAGAGCTGTGGAGTATCTACAGCTTCACTATACCTTCGTTCAGTGAGGGAGATGAAGTCATTGTGAAGACAAAGCACAAGTCCACTGACTACCTTTAGGTTTACAACATAAAATGAAATTATCTGCATATACAGGGAAGTTTATTAACCCTAATTTGGAGAGGTGCTGACATCTGCACTCAAGCTCAAATGCACAGGCTCACACTCTCAGTCTCGACAGATATGTTCAGTGAAGGCTTCCATTAGGTCACCATTCTCCTAAAACCAGTGACTTCCGACATGGGTCCAAACATCCTGGGAAGGATTTCTGCAAAAGACACAGAAATGGGCTCCAAGCAATACCTACAAAATAAAAATCCTGGGGTACAACCAAAGAGTCGCCATCTTCTTTTTTCCTAAACAAATCTCCAAGTAGTTATTATGCACTTTAAATAATGGTGTCTAAAGTCACAACGAAAGTCCCTATCAAGTTCAAAATGTCTCGAAAGTCCATGGAGATGCCTGAAAACAAGGTCTAAAAAAGGGTTTGGTTATTACTGACCTCAGATTTTTACTAATTCTTGAGAGACATCTGTGAAAACATTTTAATTTTGAAAACAATACTGAGAAAAGTGCAATGTAATTAAAAGTACACTCTTTACAACCATTTGTTATACATTTTAAATATCAGGAGAACATAGAATATGATTCCTTAATCACCATAAAAGCACTGAATTGCAAGCTCATTATGGTGATAGCAGAGTAGAAATGTTTTCAAATTGGGTTGATTTTGCTTCCTAGTCATTACTCAGTCATGCATTAATGGCCAACAAAAGCCCACACTGGCAACAGATCATGGTAATCAACAGTAGCATCGACAGCATAAAGGTGTTTAATTATATTTTCTGGAGGGGGATAAATGTCAGTTTCCAATAATTAAAGAAAACTGTAGTGGAATGTAAAAAAAGGAACATATTTGCCAAGTGTACCTGGTCCTCTTTGTGACTGATACTTTGGAAGCAAACTTCCCTCTGGTACCGGCTTAAGAAACCATCTGGCTATGTTTGCCGAGGGCCTATACACACATATTTGTTCCAATAACCATCAGAACAAGGTTCAGGAGGGAAAAGAGAATTCTAGAAGAGATCTGAAAGTACTTTAAGCAGTTGTGTTCAGTCACTTATTGCTCATGTCCCCACTATTATGACAGAAGAAACACCTGTGTGCTGTCGCGGTAGAGTTCCTGACCAGAGCAGGTGCAGCATGAATATACATATAAATTACAGAAACTCAAAATTATAGTCATTATTGTTAACTTTTCAAAAAGAGGTTACTTGTGTTACCCCAAATTTCTAACTAATAGAGTTTTATTTTCCCCAAGAAATTCTTTAAAAAGATTGCAAGATTAAACTGAGAACATTTATTTGGTAATTCAGGTTTTTCATCATATTAGAAATACCATTAGGTATGCTAGCCCATGGTCAATCAGAAAGCATTTATAAGACCTAAGGCACATGTTGGAATAAAAGAGAACTTTTCAAATCCATCAATTTCTACTGATGCCACATCACATTTGTTAATTTTTTGGTAGTTTTTTAACTTCATATTCACATCTAAAATAAGAATAATAATCTTTCTTGTCTGAGAATTTGAGAAGAGAGAATTAAAGAAAGTGTTTAACATAATGCCTAGCACACAGCTACTACATATATCTGAGATTTGTTCCTTAATCATTTGCCAAAATGCAACTAGCATTGGGACAAGACCACATACATATTCTATAGAAAAAGTAGTAGAATGAAGGGAAGGATCTACGCCCATACACCAAAAGACACCAACTAAAAAAGATCAAGTTCTAAAAAAAACTAATAGCTAAAATGATTATAATAATGGTATAGAAAATATACCAAAGACTGTCAAAATAAGCTGATGACACTCATCATTCATCTCCTTCCCACAGAAAAGCAAGTTGTCTCTCTAGTGTTGATATTTTTGAGCCTTTTAATACTTTACTCCCTGGGTTTCTATATCATAACTTTCCCTCTACTATGAAAACAGATTTCTCAGTCTTCCTCATAGGACTGGGGCTCTTTGAGAACCACATTTGATTTTACTTATTTTTGTATCACCAACACCTATGATGGGATCTGGTACCAAAAAGCACTCAGATAAATGATTAATACTCATTTTGCAGCCTCAAAAAGTTAAGGGCAATAGATAGTATTTTTTCAGGTTTACCTTTCCTGGCAATTCAAATTTGCTTACTTTTTTTTAAAGATTTATTTATTTATGCATACAAGCTGGGGTACAGGCCAGAGGCATGGGGCGGCAAGATTGGGGAGCAGAACAGGCAGATCGATGGAAATACACTGCTGAGGGGAGCAGCAGGCGAGGCTGGTGAGGTCTGCCATACCATGTGGGAATCTCCCGGCCGGGCATCGAACTCACATCGCCACTGCCAACAGCGCTTAACAGCTGCACCACCAGGGAGGCCCAAATTTGCTTACATTTTAAAGGAATTCTATGACTGTAACAGATCACCATTCAAAACTAAAGACCAGAAGTCCCTGGCAGGAGAAAACCCAAGCTACCTTATACAAGGGGACCCAATATACATTTTAAATTCTATATATCAGCTTCCTGGAAGAATTCTCCAAGGTAAATGTGTCTTAGAAACCTAAGTCTTCCGGGTTTCCCTGGTGGCGTAACGGGTTAAGTCTTAGCACTAGGAAGCTATCCACAGCTGCTGCAGCACAAGTTCCATCCCTGGCCAGGGAGATTCCCACATAGCGCAGCAGACCTCTCCTGTCTCGCCTGCCGCTCCCCTCAGCAGTGTGTTTCAGTCAATCCACCAGTTCTGCTCCCCACTCTGTCTCTGGTGAATCCTCTCAACCCCTACGCCTCTGGCCTACACCCCAGCTCTTGTATGCATAAATAAATAAATCTTAAAAAAAATTAGCCTAAGTCTTCCTACCCGATTCTTCCAAATCTCCTACCACAAATCCCTCATATTCTGACTGTCTAAAGCAATGTTTTCTCAGTTAAATTGGGCAGCATAACTTAATGTCTAATAGTATGGGCTCTGAAGTCAGACTGAATTCAAATCCTACTTCTGAACTTGTAGTCAGGAAACCTTGATTTGATAAACCTTTTTCTTTCCTCTTAAGTTGCCTTTTGGGTAAAGTGATATTAATGTAGAACTAGGTATTAGAGGTCTTTTGGGGGATATTTTATGCCTTTTGTCTTCGCCACTGCTTTACTCTGTCCCTGGTCAACCAAACTACTTACTTCCCTTGTCCCTACTTTCACTTCATGAGATCAAAGAAAAGAATGGAGATTTTTAAAAAAGGTTCCATTTACTGAAATGCTTGTGGGGGTTGAGTAAGGAAAGTTGATTTTGAAACCAATTGTGTTTTCTAAATGATTATGGAAATTTTAATATAGAAATAACAAAAAAAGTTATGAGACAAATGGGGAAAACATTAAAGACTGTAGTTAGATTCAAGTGCAAATAATATGCATCAAGAATGAGTTTTACATTAGGCTCTGCACCAGGTTCTTTCATGTATCTTTTTTCTCATTAAATCCTTTAAACTGAAAATTTAGTGGGATGTTAGCCACATAGTCTGAAGATGAATAAACTGAAACCAGAAAGTTTAAGTGGCTTGACTGAGATCATACAACTAGAAAGTGATTGTGCTGAAATCTGAATACAGATCTCTTTAGACTACACTAGATGGGTTTTTCTAATTCTAAATATAAAAGTGAGTTAAAATTAGGTATTAATCGCCCCAGGATCCTGAATGTTAAAGTGAAGTTAGGTGAAAAATTCACTCACAAGTTTTTAGTGATTATTTATCACACAACAACTATGGTGCTAGCTAATGACTGGCAAGGGAAACCTGGTACTGGAACTTACTGAGTGAAAGAGACAGAATTAATATGTTAATCATAAGATGAACTTGTATGAAAATCATAGCAAAAAAGCACCACAGGAAGTGTACAGCAAAGAGTATCTGTTTATGAAGTGGCTATGAAGAGGGTCTTCCTTTAGAAATGAGGTTTGAGTTAAGAGAGTTATAAGAGAATAGTAACAGGCAGGAAGAAAGTGCATGCAAAGACTGAGGCAAAGGAAAGGGTGGTTTTTACTGGAGGAAACGCAGAGGATGTGGAGAGAGATCCTGGCGCCACACCATGAGACTCCTTAGACATTTATCAGATTTTCCTCAATTTATGATGGAGTTATGTCCTGAAAAATCCATCACAATTTGAAAATACTGCTAAGTAAAAAATGCATTTTATACACTTAGCCTACTGAACTTAAAAGCTTAGCCTACCTAAAATCAACACACATTAGCCTACAGTGGGGCAAAATTATCTAATACAAAGCCTGTTTTACAAGAAAATGTTGAAAAACTTGTGATTTATCGAGTACTGTATTGAGAGTATATCTTGGGCTATTTATTCCACAAATATAAAAATGTACATGATAGAATGAAAGCACCATAGCATTATCTGACATAGTCTTCCCTGTTCTTATTTTTATAAGTTTTAAGTCTGTGATGCAAACATAAAATGATGGTCAAGGCCAGAATTGGAGAGAAAAGAAGTAAAACAACTATAAGGTTGAAGGGGTAAGAGGGTAGGGCTGGGGTCTTTCTGATGTGCACACAGCTTGAATCTTTAGGCTGTGAAATTCAAAAAGTTCCTTCATCTCACCTAAGGTTAAATGTTCCAAGTCTCCCACTCTATCTTAGCATTGATCTTAAAGGTTCCTTCTGATGTTTTCTGGGCATTTGTGCTAGACCTCTTCATCCTCTCCTTGATAGTCACTTCTGCTCTCATAGCTTCTATCACTAACTCTACACGGCTGACTCCCTTTGTACCTAATACCACACTAGGCTCTTGGGACAACTATCAATAAATGTTGTTGAATACTTAGTGCATGCCTTATTTGCTAAGTTCTGCTTATATTAGCTTATGGCTTTTTCTCCATATCACCTACAATATTAAAAAACGCACCATCAATTGTTCTCTGATAATTCATCTGGCCTTTCTTCTTGAGTAACAGAAACCAACATTTGTTGCTGGGAATGTGCCTGCCCAGAAGAAAAATAACATTTTTCAGTTTTCTTTGTATCAGGTTATATAACTAAACTCTGGACAATGGAACATAAGCTAAAGAGTTATGTACAACTTTCCAGATAAACCCTTAAAAGGAGAAACACTGCTCTTCTTTTATTTTTTCCTTCCAAGCACCTGGAATGCAGTCCTAATAAATGCAGTCAGTGACCTCCCAACCCTGAGGTGATGTAAAGAAAAAGGTCACGCACAAGAGTAACAACATGAAAGGAGCCTGGGTCCCAGACTCTGGATAAAGCCTGCTTCCACACTCATACCTGTGAGAAAAATTAATTTCTGTGGGCCCTCCCTGGTGGTGCAAGGAGCAAAGTCTCAGCACTACGAAGCTATCCACAGCCACTGCAGCATAAGTTCCATCCCTGGCCAGGGAGCTTCCCACATGGCGCAGCAGACCTCTCCTGTCTTGTCTGCTGCTCCCCTCAGCAGTGTCTTTCAGCCACTCTGCCTGTTCTGCTCCCCACTCTGTCTCTGGTGAATCTTCTTCCCAAACCCCACTCCCCACAGCTCTGGCCTATACCCCACCTCTTGTATGGATAAATGAACCTTAAAAAAAATTAATTTCTGACCTCTAGAATAACTATTATTTTGAGTTTCTTCACTCACTCCCAATTGATATATCTTCTAAATGGTTCTATAGCCTCCCCTTATAAGCTATCCACAAGTTAATTCTCCTGTAAGATTACAGTGAGAAATTGATCTCTCTGCCTCAAAAGTTTTAATAGTCCTCTACTGACTACAAGAACAAGGCTCTCCTCATTAGAAACCCTGAAGCGTCACACCACAAACTTGATCCAATTATTCTACACACCAAGGTTGGTTGCCTTATTGCTGCTTTGTGAACTATAAAACTGCTTTGTAAAAATAACTTAAACTAAACTCCAGATAGTGTTTTTGAAGTGAGTATTTCAAGAAGAAAAAAATATCAAGGAACAAAAGAACACAGTAAATACCTAAACCCTTCCCATTCACATGCCTCTGCATAATTTTACAGATCCTGACATTCATCCATTCACTTATTCATTTAAGAAATACTGAGTGTGTCTTCAGTGCAAGACATTAACAAGGTGTGCTGAATCAAAAATAAATCAAGGCATAATATCCTCAAGGAGTGAGAGATATAATGAAGTACCACATATGAATAACTGTTACAGAGCAGGGTGAAGGGTTCCGCAAACCCCCAAACCTGCCCACTCTGAATCGGTTCTGCCATCTGCCAAATTAAGACAAAACATACTCTAGTGCATCAGACTTTTAATGGAAAGGAACTTTAATGTAATTAGTGTGCAATACAGAAAAGACAAAGAATAAAGTTTCCAAATCAATCACCCAAAGTTACCCATTTCCTTGTGGGTAAAGGCCCAGCCAAACAGGGTTGGCCCATAGCAGGGCTACTGAGGCCCTAAAGCCTGCCACAAATCTAAAGCAGGAACCCATAGAAAAGGGTCAGAAATAGCCAGACAAGTTTGGGAGGAGAAGAGCAAAATCAAAATCAGGATAAAAGCTCCCCACGGCTCTCTCACCCATGTCTGTTTCAACCAGTTCAGGACCAAGAAGCAAGTGCAGCTTCTTCACATGTCTCTCTGCTCCATGTGCCTCCCCCAGGTCTCCTTCTGGCTCTCCCTCCTTCTTCCTTGGGCTAAAGCCAAAGACTGTTACATAATTACAAAATCACTATAGACTGTGATAGTAAAAGTGGAACAGGAAAAGAACCAATAACAGAGCTATAGAAGACAACATTTCTAAGAAAGTCAGGAAAGGCAGGTAGAGTTTGAGCTTGGGCATGTAGGGCTATCTGCCCGTGCAACAAAACAGAGGTGCTGTGATTTCTTATTCTTATTTCTCTTTTATGTCCTTTTCTACGTCTTTTTCTGTCCAGTGGATACTTTTCATTTGTTGACCCTGCAGTCAGGAGCCCTGACTAAAAGTTTCCTCGCAAATAGTTTGCCTCATCCTAGATGAACACAAGATGTAGTAAATTGATGTGTAAATTTTATATTTAAACTGGTAGCTAACAATATCCAGTCAGGGATTCATTTTTGAGCTAAGTAAATGAGTTCACAGTGGTTATTTCACACAAGGATAGGATAATTTGTCAAATGAACCAGAAAACACTGCTTAAATCTGAGGGAAGTCTTCAAAGTAAATATTTGATTTTCAAGTCATATGGTACTTTTACCATTAAAGGCCTCAAGTCTAAAGATATTTTTCAAATATTAAACAAGCAAATAGTGAAATAAAATGTGATATTTTGAATTAAATATTCTGATCAGTAAAAATTCCAATGAGATTGTTTCTATTTGCCATTGTCGGGCTATTTATCACATTATATAGTATAGTGTAATATTACTGTCTACATTTATTATATTGTGCTTTAGATCTCTAGTGTTTATTTACTACTTGTTACCCATAACACCATTGTCTTATTCCCCCATTCCCTGTTAACTACCATTTTATTTTCTGCTTTTCACAAATTTGACTTTTTGGCTCTCCACATATAAGTGATATCATATGGTGCTTGGTTTTCTCTGTCTGATTTATCTCATTTATCAAAATTTGCTCAAGCTCCATACATGCTGTTGCAAATAGCAGAATGCCCTCTATAATACTGCAATACTATAATACCCTCTAAAATACAATAGTTGTCCATTGTATATAAGCACCACATCTTCCATTCATCCATTTATCTGCTGATGATTAATTTTAGATAGCTCACCCTGCACCAAAGGTTTTCGGGTTAAAAAATGAAAGGGCTGCTAGTCTTTCCTACTTGACCCTGAAAATATCCTTGTTACCTGTTCTGAACTTGTTACAATGCGTAAATCACCGATTTGTTCAGAAATCACTGAAGAAGCAAACACAGCGGATTGATAATTGTTCAGGGAAAAAAAAAAGACTGAGAGCAGGAAAATAAACTCATCTGCTCATTATTCTGTTGTCCCTCCCCAAATATATAAATGCCTCATAAGAAAATCGTTACGATTTTTTTTTAATTTTCCCAAGAAAAATCATTGTTCTACTGGGAGAAATGTCCTTTCTTCCTTATATCTTATCAGTATACTCTATCATCCATTTGAAAAAAAAAAACCTTCTAAGTAATACATGTAGCTGGGTAGAATGATTTCATCTTTTTTAGTGACCCACTGTTCCAAGAGAATGTCCACTTCATAAATAGAATTGGCCATTTTCTCATGAATAATCATTGAATTGTGGTTAAAAGTTACTTTTGCTCTATCAGCTCAAAAAAATATTTATTAAACACCTACAATGTAATGACCTAGTCTTTGGATATAGAGACCAACACCTAACACCTCAACACACCACAATAAGCAAATTAATAGCCATATTCATATAGGGGAAGTGATTATTTAAAAACAAACCAAAGAAATGAGTATAGACATATGATGAAAGTTACAGAATCTACAGGGACTGAAGGATAGGAAGCTAGTTTTTGTATGTTCTGTAATCTGAGAAAACACAGACTATGTACCTGCCAAGAATGATTCTATTTGAAGAATGATCAAACAGGAAAATAAACAACTTGTAAGTTATTATCAAAATGTGCCTTGGCATCAATCAAATCCAATGTCTGTCATTTGAGGAAACAGAGCATTAACTTCATCTTGCAGAGGAGCAAAGAGCAGTTTTCAGATTCACATGGCACAGAGCAGCAGCCATTACCAACATCATTTTGTTTATTAGACTATAACTACATATATATTTTAACTCTGGTGATATAATCAAAACATTTCCAAGAAACATCAGATCTATTTTACCAAGCACTTAGCTGGGAAGCTGGTAAAACTATCCATTAGATATAATGCGTTTTTGTTTTTTTTTTTTACCTCTTATACCTCATGAGCTTTTCCTTTATGAGGCTAGAAGGAGCGACCTTCTCATTGCCAGAATGCCCTTACATCTGTATTGGTTTCTGAAATGCTTGAAAGAGCAGACATTGGAACCTGATACAGACATAGGCAACAGTGAGCCAAAACCCACATTGCAATTCAAAACTAACTGCTCCCAAAATGCTAACACATTTCTGTCTCATCTGGGATGAACATGAACATGAAAATAGTGAATGACTCAATATCAAAGTGTTTAAAATTTCATCTAAACCTCTCATTAACCTTTGATACTTACCCATCCCCGTCCGGTCAGCATCAAGAGACTTGCGATTTCTTCTCCAAACGTAGAAAATTCTCAATAATGAGAGAGAAATTTGTTTACGCCGAGAAGCCTGATTCACGCTGTACTGTGTGATGCCACAGTGAGCGCACCCTGAAGACTAATGGCACATCTCCATGACTGTATTTTTCCCCAATTCATTTCATTTGGTGTATGACTTGTTCCTTTATATTGGAACTTTTAATATTAAATTACAGTTTGCTGAAGAACACAGTGAACATTTTTCAGAATTCAGAATGTTAGCATGCTTTTTCTCCTTTGAATTCTAATTGCATGTCTATTTGCCATTTATTGAAAAGGATAATAACCAATTTGTCTTTGCAAATAAAAATGATTACATTGAGCAGATCCTTGAAAATACTTAAAGTTAAAACTTGCTAAAAGTACACACTTTTAGAGTCATCTAGACTTTATGAAATAGTGAAACTTAAAAAGAAACTCACAAAATTATATGGATTGAAGGAAATGATGTTTGTAAAGCATTCAGTCCAGTGCCTAAAACAGATGTACTCTAAAAAGGTGAAGAAATCAAGCTACACATTTTATTGCAATGTCTGAAAGGTAGTCTCCCTGGGCTACCTACCACTATAATTTCCACCCTAAAAAATGCCAAGTTCTTATTAACAAGTTCTCCTAAGCTTTAGAATTCTGCTCCTCTCAAATCTGATCTTACTTCTGCTTCGCTGCTTTTATCTTGCAAGTAACCACTCTCAGTTTTGATCCTTGCTGTCCTTTACCCCTGCTTGAACATTTCCCTGCCCTTTAGTGGGCTCCCAAGTCTGGAGCTGCCAATCCCATTCCTGCCAATCCCACCAACTTCTCAAGCTCAGGCTCTTGCAGAGGGCTTTACGGTCTGTTTGCTTTTGTACCTATACTCATTTTCTCTCTGAGGAAGATTAAAACTTTGTGTGGGTAGAGGTCCCATTACTAGTGTATTTGACTCCAAAATATTTGATGATATATTCTCATAGTAGCTAAGGCTGTGTTTTACTTCCACCAACCCATGGATAAACCACTCCAAACTTCCTTTAAAGAGTCTCATTATTTATAAATGTGAATAATAAAATGATGCGACTTGGTGAGATACATTCAAAACATGAATTCTTCACTTACACTCTTGACATCATAAACAAAAGGAGAAAAAGTGAATATTTTTTAAATACATAACTATTTAAATAAGAAAATACAACAAAACCTAGGAGTGGTATTCCTTACCTTCCCTCCCCATTATATTGATCAAACAAAAGGTAATCTCTGCAAGAAAGTAACTTCAAATGCTATTTACTTTTTGATATACTAGCTCTATAATTCAAATGTATAGCGCTCCTATTGGGACTTTGATGTATGTGGTGTGATAATATACACTGTAGAAATGTTAATTGACACACTTAAAAACATATATATTGTAGCAAAATGTTTCCCCAAAAAACATAATTCTAAAAAAATGGATTAAAATGAGTGTTTAATTTATACTCATATATGCAACCCTGAAATATTTTAAAGTTACAATAAGTCATTGATATTAAGGTAGCATACATCCATTTATAATAATATGTTTGTAAACAAGTGCAAAAGAAAAAGTAAATTCTCTGCACACTGAACTTCATCCTTTATCATTCTATGTATAGGCAGTTTGTGAAATATTCCAAAAAGAGACATAAAATAGAAAAACACTTTTACAATAAACTGAATGCAAAGAAGTGAATATAATGACTATAACAAAGCATTAAAATACTTTGGAGTTAAATGTGTACATGTAAAAAGAAACCTTTAATAAATACTGAATACTTTTATTGTGAAAATTATGAACAATTAATCCTGAGCAGGAGCATTAGAAAAGTAACATATCTAACACAAATAAATGTGTATTTGTGAGACACACTTACAGCTAGTAACATATTAAAATCCAAGTTTGTTTAGAAATTCCCACTGACTAAATATACTCTGTTCAATTTCTAGAAAATCCACTTTCAGGATTCAGGAGGCTTCTCGTGAAGTTTACAAAGTCTGGACAGTGGCAACTTCAAGTTGGAGAGAGAAATTTAGGAAATATCAAGGAAAGCAGGTTATGCTGAGGGGACTAAAGCACACATGGATTTTTAATGTGAAAAAAACAGATGGTAAAGACCCAGAAACTTCCTACAATAAGAGGAAAATGAACCAATTGTTCTAGGGCGTCTAAAGAATAGCAGGTAAGGTTCCCATATACTTGAGATCAATCCTACATCTGCTTTTGTCAATACAAGTTTGAGATAAAACATCAAAAGGATGACATTTAGACAACTGAAAACAATTCCAGTTACAGAATGGAGAGAAACCCAGTATGGACAGTTGCCACTACAGGGAATTTGTGACGCATCCATTTCAGAGCTACGGCATTTCCTCTAGATGGAACCACAGAACTGGATACTAGATAGATCAGGGCATTAAGACTAGGATCTTAAGAAATTATATTTTAGGCGAGAGAAAAGTTCTTGCTCAATTATTCTGACAGCACTGCCAGGAACAAGGTTTGCTAGCTTACATCAGGAATGCAGCATACATCCTGCTATTGCAGTAGAAATAACCTAATTTGCGTGTGCACTGCTGAAAATAAAAAGACAGGCTAGAATGTGATGTCTAACTCTTTGAGTTTACAATTGCCTCCCTGAGGTAACAATACTTAGGCAAGAAGACCCCCCCATTATGTGTAAATATTCCTTATCTTGCTCAAATAAAGAAAAATCTCTGATGTTAATAAATTAATTGTAAGTCAAGCAAAAACATACACTACAGAGACTGCTCTATTATGAATCTGTATTACCAATCTTGCAAAGATTTCAAGAATTATATGTTAATAAGGAAGTCCTTGATAATATTTCCAAGTGCTGAGCCCCTAATCATAATGAATTTGAATTGCAGGTTTAGATGAATGGGACTTTAATCCTAATTGGCAAACATATTTAAGGTGCTATTTAACTATTTAGAAAAAGCAGTCTTTTGTTTATTGCTCTGAAACCCTAATGATAGTCTGCTTTCATCTACAGCAAAATGCCGAATGGTCAGTTTTAAAAAATTAATCAGAGTAACCTTGTTCTGATGTAAATCATCTTCCCTTTTGATTATGGTGAAGTCACAAATAACAGTAATAACAAATTTCCAGCAGCTCTACTTAATTACAATTCTGAAAGGAGAGGATACTGCATGAACACAGTGCTAAAAATTTTGGCACTGCAAGTACTAGTATATTCTTGACAGTCTGATAAACTGCTCTACTTTTGAAAACATTACAAAGATGATTCCGGTTATAACACACTAATGACGGGACAATTTTAGAGATTCCTTTCTAAGGTACAATTCCCTTGCACAAGCATATATGTACCCTCACTATCTCACTTAAGATAAATGCCTTAGCTTAGCATTGTTCAAATCTTTAAAGCAGCATTCTGCACCATCACTACAATAGATCAAGACTGCATTTCAAAAGAACCAGACATCATAGAGGCACAGATATCTTACCTGGGAAACCCCCTTGGACCATTGCGAATCAGTGTTCCCTTCAGGGTATCTGCATTCCTGATAAACATTCAGTGCTGAAGCAGCTCAGATCCTCACCACAGACTCTGTCCTCTCTCTTCTGTCGACCTTGGGCCTATTTTTTTCCTCTCTCAGATTTTATTCTCCTTAAGGGCAAGTTGTCAGTCTGTTTCTATCATGAGACGCAATCAATTAAGCTAATTTCAAGCTACCCCTCAAGCTAACAATCACATCTGTCAGGAGGTGAGAGCTGCCTGGAAAAGTATGCCGGAGAAGGAAAATCCCTGGTTTCCAACATCTGACCCTCGGATGCTTCACGCTGCCGACTAGCAGTCAGTCACCCGGCTCGCATTGGGATGATAGCTCAATTCCAAAACGGGAGGCAATACAAACATAACCATTTATTTTGTGGCCAGCTTCAATTAATATCATTTTAATGACCCACTTTGCCTCCTGAGAAATAGTTCAATCATGCAGTTGCATCTTTCTAATGTAAATTAAAAGGAAACTGCAGTAGATTTTAGCCTGTATAAAGTGAGTGGAACAGTCCTCAACTTACTCTCTCTTTATTGCTCGCAGCATTGAATCATTTTTATAACAAAGAAACTGGTGAACCACACTGAACATGCGGCATCCCCCAGCGAGATTCATTTGTGTCTCAGTAACATTCTGAATGTGCAGTGAAGATCTTATTTAAGCAGTCAAGTCTTCAACCTAGCTTTTGGCACAATTACTAGAAAAATGGTTGAGGTTTCTTAAACTTCACTTAAAATGCTACACTGCATTCCCTACCCATACCCCACCTTGCTCCACCCTCCAGCACACCTCGATACAATCACAAAGCAACTGCAATTACTGTACAATGATCTTTCTGTCAATTCCTACAGTGTCTCAAAATCTTTGTAAATTGGAGAACAGCAAGTCATCTGTCTGATCAGTGTTATGGGAAAACTCTAGGACATAATTAAAACACTAATCAGAAAATCTTAATACATTTTTTTATTTATAGTTACATTAAATGCATCCAAATTATATCAAGGGCTGAGGCTCTGAAAATTTTCAAAATAAAAAACTCCAAGCACAAAGTAATGTTCCCCAGCCTCCAAATACAGACTTTGAGTAAGATTTCTACTTATTTCTCTAAATGACAAATATGAAGAGTACAGAAAAGGATGATTAGCTGTGGGGAATGAGAAAAGAATTTATATAAAACTAAATATTAAATTTTAGTCCTTACTCAATTTTTCTCTTCTATTTGCACTGCCAAAAATAACCGAAAAAAAAAAAGAACAAATAAATTCACATATTTAGTAAGATGAAGATGAAAATACTTCAAGAAATCACTGAAGGGTGTTTGTTTATTTGAGGTGAACATTCTTAACATTCTTTAAACCTTTGGTAATAATTGCTGTTGATTGTAGTGACATCTATTGGCAAGGTACAGATCAACTACAGAGTCCACAAAGATACAAAAACCAAAATTTAAAACCAAAAAATCAACTAGTTGCTCAATAAATCTTTGTTGACCATGATCTACCTCACATCTAAAACTGGCCTGGTACACATGGGAAGTTATTGGAAGGGAGAGGCTAAATATACCCCCAATACCAAATAAGACCTAGATTCCAGACCTCAACGATAACCAATTTGTGACTTTGGATAAGTTAATTGCTCTGGGTACCAGGATCCTCACTTGTGAAATTAGTCAGGCAAACCAGATGAGCTTTAAGGTACACAAATCTCACCACTATCAAGGAAGAGATTGATTAAGATACTTTTATTCCCTTCTTTGAAGTAATTAGGTACTTAGCCTCCTCTTTAATGCAGACCTTTTTATAATTATTTTTAACTATAACTTATAAACGTTCTCGTAATTTAAAACTGTATTTTACTTTGAAATAAATTTAATAGCTTTAGTAAGTACAGTTTAAAAACCCTAAAATTTATCCATTACAAGCATACATTTTAAGATTTTTAATAAATTTATAAAGGTATGCAACCAACCACACAATCCAGTTTTAAACCATTTCTCCATATTCCATTAAAACCAATCCCGGGCCTCCCTGGTGGTGCAGCAGGTTAAATTTCAGCACTATGAAGCTATCAGTAGCTACTGCAGCACGAGTCGAGTTCGATCCCTGGCCAGGGAGCTAGCCCACATGGTGCAGCAGACCTCTCCTGTCTGACCTGCTGCTCCCCTCAGCAGTGTATTTCAGTGGATCTGCCTGTTCGGCTCCCCACTCTGTCTCTGGTGAATCCTCTCACCACTCCACACTTCTGGCCTACACCCCAGTTTTTATATGCATAAAAAAATAAAAATAAAGATAAAACCAATCCCAACCCAAAACCTAGAAAACCACAGACCTGCTTTCTATCCCTACATTTTTCCTAATGGATGTTCTATGGAAATGGAATCATACTGTGTGTGTAGTCTTTTGCATCGGGCTTCCTTCACTTAGCATAAAGAGCATGTATCAGTATTTTGCTCCTTCTTATTGCTGAATAATATTCCACTATATGGACATGTAAATTGTGTTTATTCCAGTTGATGGAAATATGATTACTTCCAGTTCGGGGTTATTATGAATAATTCTGCAATGAACATTGGTATAGGAATTTTTTGGTGGACGTATACTTTCATTTCTCTTGGGTAGATACTTAGAAGTAAATTTTTGGGTAATATGATAAACTTAAATTTAACTTTCAAGAAACTTCCAAAATGACTATACCATCTTACATTCCCACTTGCCATGTATGATGGTTCTGGTTGTAGTGCCTATTTATTTAAAAAAATAATTAAAAATCTTCTTTAACACTGATTTATTATTGTTGGTTTATTAACTTTGGTTTATTGTTAATTAGTTTATTATTATAAATTTCAGGTATACAGCATTAAAATTGATGTCTATACATATTTCATCACTATCACCCCCGATAACCTAGTTTCCATCCACCACTGTAGAAGTTACCACTTTTACCTGTTTCTTCCCACCCCAAAACCCTTCTCTGGTAAGTACCAATCAGTTCTCTGTAAGGTTTGTTTGGTTTGCTTGCTTTACTTTTGTATTAGATATATATAAGTGAAATCTGTCTTTTCCTGACTTATTTTACTTATAATTTTATATACATAAAAATGATTTTCTTTATAGTGTTGATAATAATAATACGAAAGACTTTCCCTGTACAAAGATATCTTTTAAATTTTATTTAAACTTTTAAACAGTATTTTTATGGTTTCATAGTTTAGAAGTACACAATTCTTCTGGAACTAATTTATTTTTGGCAAAGTGGAAATCTCTGTAGTTTCTCCCCAAATGATTATATGTGCCATTATTTATTGAATAATATATCCTATTTCTACTTTCCTGTTTCAAAAAAAGATTACTTTTTATGTTTTGAACTCTAAATAAGATACCTGCATCTGTTTCTAGATTATTTTTAATGGAAACACTAAAGAGATTTGATTACTGCAGTTTTAAACAGTGTTCCCAATCAGCAGCGCTCCTAAAAATCTGGACAGGTTCACAAATACATTCAGTCATGTGCACCTGGTTCATTCGTTATTATTTGGGACTCTCCCATTCCCATGCATGCGCTTGGTACCCTCATAAAGGACACCACCTTCATTGAGATCAGGGGATACTTGACAATGTTTGGAGACATTTGTGGTTGTTACAACTGGACTGAGAGTGAGACTCCCACTGGCATCTAGTGGGTGGAGACCAGAGCTGCTATCAGATACCCAGTAATGCAAAGAACAGCTTCTCCTCCTCCCAAACAACAAAGAACAATTATATCAGAATGCCAAGGCTGAGAACTAATTTAAAAAATATTCCTACTCAAGGGGTCTCCCTGGTGGTGCAGGAATTAAAGACGCTATCAAGCTATTGCCAGGCACTGCTGCAGGAGTTCGATCCTGGCCAGAGAGCTAACCCACATGGCGCAGCAGAACTCCCCTCTTGCCCACTGCTCCTCTCAGCAGGGTATTTCTGCTCCCCACTCTGTGTCTGGTGAATCCTCTCAGCCCCCGTCTCCCTGCACCTCTGGCCTACACCCCAGTTCTTCTATGCATAAATAAAGATAAATCTTGGGCTTCCCTGGTGGTGCACCGGATTGGGCGCAGCACTGTGGAGCTGTCGGTGGCTGCAGTGGAGCGGGTTCAATGTCTGGCTGGGGAGATTCCCAAGTGGCGCGGCAGACCTCTCCTGCCTTTCCCGCTGCTGCCCTCAGCAGTGTTTTTTGGTCAATCTGCCTGTTCTGTTCCCTGCTCTGTCTCTGGTGAATCTTCTCACCACCCCACGCCTCTGGCCTGTATCCCAGCTTGTATGCAAAAATAAAAATCTTCAAAAAAAAAAAATCAACAGAAATTTATAATAAATAAATAAATCTTAAAAAAAAAATACTTCTACTCAATTCTAAAAGCTCCAGACTGCATTTAAAAATCACTGTATGGAATATATTCTGATACTAGGAGAGGGCACGTCTCAAGTCTCATTCCTCTCAATATTTTTCTTTTTTAAAACTGACTAGCATTTCGCTTCCAAATTATTTCAAACAAACCCTTATTTTAAAAAAAAAGTCTATAGATATTTAGACTTTGGATTCAAATAACTATAAAAACGAATTTAGAAATAACTGAAATCTATAATATACGTAAGCTTCCAATGAAGAATATAATAGGTCCCTATTTCCTCCCACATCTTTTAAAATAAAGTTCCATAGGTTTTTTTTTTTTTTTTTAAAGAAATGATAGGCATTGCTAATTTGTGGTCCTTAAATAGCCTTTGGAACTTCTATTAAATAGGCTAAATAATTCCTATTTAAAATGGTGTGTGTGTGTGTGTGTGTGTGTGTGTGCGCGCGCGCGCGCACGAGAGAGAGAGAGAGAGAGAGAGAGAGAGAGAGAGAGAGAGAGAGAGAGTCGAGAGAGTCTGTCTATCTGTCTGCATGGACATATGCATGGTTAGCAATGTTTCTGTACATCTGTAAAAATTTTTCTGACAAGTGGGATTATAACTTTCTTCACATTGCCAAAGAGTAAATGACTGAACGTTACGGCTTATTGCTAAGAGTTTTACCTTTCTAACTCTATTATTACTAGATATTTTCTCATTTTTCATTTACTGCTATTAAGAAATTTTCATCTAATTTTCTAAGTAGGTGATTAGATTTTTCTACTGTGCAAATCACATATAGCCTTATTGTTGCCACCTTTTTTACATGCTGAATGCTTGATTTGGTATTTGTGAAAATGATATGTTGTCTTCCCTTTTGATTTTTTGTGGAAGGGTGGGGAGAAGATGAGCTTAAAGCATCGTTAGATTATTAAGAACTGTTAGATTCTTGGCAAGCATCCTGTGTTACAAATTTAAATGCAGATTTTTTTTTTTTTAGAGGAAGATAAGTATGGAACAGTTTTCTTACCCCTACTTCATGGGGGCACATGAGGATTATCTGTAAAATCGTTTAAAATATTAAATGTAAGGAAAATTAGTTAAAATCAGGCTGTTTTTCACCTTCCACACAAAAGACAGCCCATAACCTTGAAAAGCTGTTTTCTACCATTGGACATTTAGCAAAAAAAGCTGGGCCTTGCATTTGTAGCAATGTATCGGTTGTGTGGCTACGGGCACTTCACAGTGTAAATGGGGCTAGGCAGCTCAGCTGCTGTTCTGCCTCTCTCAGTGCTGGGGTCTCTCTCGCTCTGCCTGCCTGCCTGTGCATATGGTCCCCTGCCTTAGCACTAAAGGCGTACTGGATATAACGAAGCCTCTAAGCTGCTTTTGTTTGCTGGAATTATCAGAGAACCTGTCTGGCCTAGTATGGTTGCACAACATAAAACATATGTGTATATGTTATATATGAATATAAAGAATTTTTAAATAAATATGATGAAGTAAGTAATAGTGAGTAGAACTTTTGGGGGAAGTGGTGGGGAAAATAAATGCTTTAAAACTGATAATGGCAATGGTTGTATAACTGTAAAATACTAAAGTCACTGAATTGTATATACTAAGTAGATGAAATGTATAATAATGTGAATTATATCTCAAAGTTATTTTTTTAAAGAACTTTAAACTTACACATATTGTGACTGAGTAATCTGGCAATAAACCACATTTCAGAGGGTCTTAGTATCCTATACTTAAAATAATTTAAATAAAAACAATCAGAAAGTAAAACACAAAGATGCAAGGTATGGGCGATCTAACTTTCATTTTCATGTGTAGTTCACAGGTTAATTTTATTATGTTTTATAATACAAATAAGTTCTTTTTAACAAATATTACATTATAATATATCATTTGAGAGAGGGGATTTTAAGAAAAGGTCATAATGATGTATCCCAGTCAATAATTAAACCAGGTCTTTTCTGAGAAAACAATCAAAATGGAAAGATAAAATATCTAAAGAAATACACTATTCTGGAATTCATATATCAAGAATTGGCTTTAAGGAGACTTTAGCATGGGTTTCCATTCACATCCCTGCTATCATCCCTCTTAAAAGTCAAGTGTCAGATAAGAATTATATTCTGAATTGCTAGCAGGTGATATACATCAAGAGACATATCTACTGCACAATTCTCCATGCTTCTTTATGATTATATATAACAAAAAAGTCACTCCAAAACCTTCTGCTCATGTGTAGTTTAAAAACGTAGGTGAAAGAACGAAAGGGTGTCAACAGGTTACAAAGACCAGGTTGATGTAAAAGCATTTAACCTCAGGGATCAAAAGTGAATAATGTAGGACTTTCTGGAGACAGTGGCTTCTCTCCCTGGGGATCAAAACTTTTAAAAAGGAGGGGGGGCATACTACAAAAGAAAAGTCAAGTTGAGTATTCTGAAGTTAGGTGCCTGGTACAGGTCGGCAGGAGGGATATTATCTCTGAAGCATCACAAGCATATGTGATTTTCATCAGACCTCCACTGTGACTACACAAGTCACTTACCCTGTCATTATTACTGAATTTCCATAATGCGTGCCAGAACAAAAGAGTCACTGGGTTCATGGACCTTAATAATGGGGAAGACAGACAATCAAATAACTACATTTTGTTAATTTCTATAAGGAAAAAATACAGGAATATATATTAGAATAAAGAATCAAGTGAGGTTTTTCCAGAAAAGGTAACATTAGCTGAAATTAAATGACAATATATCCTCTTCAATGGGTTTTTTTGCAGACTGAATGTGAATACATTTAAAGATTTGGGGAGAATGCACAGCACATAGCTGGGACTCAATGAACTGTGACTACCACTATTTATTTACTAAAAATGTGACAATAAAAATGCAAAGGAACTACAAACATGAGAGAGATTGGAAATGAAGATTCATCCGCATTTATTGATCCACTTTCAGGAGAGAGATAATAAACAGAAAAGAATAAGATTCTTTTTAGGAAAAGGGCTTTAGCAAAATTGAGAATAGTAGGTAAAAGATAAGCCACAGGGAAGAAAAGCCATTTTTTTAGTTCTTAATTAAAAATTGAAGAAATTTTCATTCAATTGACTCCTTCTGATAGACATGAGAATGTCATGAAGAGTGTTAACTATGCAAGTGATCTATGATAAAACACCCATTCTGTATCATACTCTGTATTGGTCTTAACATTTAATTCTCTGAAGGATAATTACAAGGTAATTTTACCATGTAGCCTTTCTCTTCTTCCTCATCAATTCTATGTTGCCAAGTGCACTGGTCACATCTCTATCTCCAAACCTCCTCAGTATCATTCCACCATTAATCAGTGAAGCTCAAGGACAGACCCATTTTGAAATGCAATTCCTCTTTCAAGCTACATAATTCCATAATCTTATGTTCTTATACTAGTGCACTCCTCTGCTGGTTAAGAGGCAGGTGCTAGGTTTGCTTTGGTTACTGTCAACATACTACTCCTAAGAGTAGTATGGCTCCCCTGGGCCTCCCTGGTGGCGCAGCAGTTGAGCGTTGCACTGTGGAGCTGTCGGCAGCGGCGACGCGAGTTCGACGCCTGGCCAGGGAGAATCCCACATGGTGTGGCAGACCTCTCCTGCCTCACCCGCTGCTCCCCTCAGCAGTGTATTTCTGATCTGCCTGTTCTGCTCCCCACTCCGTCTCTGGTGAACTCTCTCGCCGCCCCACGCCTCTGGCCTGTACCCCAGCTTGTATGTATAAATAAAATAAAATCTTTAAAAAAAAAAAAAAAAAGAAGTATGGCTCCCCTGACTTCAAATTCCATCCAGGTAAGTGGTTTTCACAATATGATCAGAAGAATCAGCATTTGATGAGAAGTAAAATTATCAATTCTTTCCAGACCTAAGGAATCAGAAGCTGGCAGTTGGGGCCCAGAAACTAGTTGTTTAACAAGCTTTCCAGGTACTGCTGATGTACACTGAAGTTAGAAATCTACTAGTCTAAATTAGTATTTTTCATACTGCAGGTTGCAATACATTAGTTGGTCATGATATAAATTGAGTTACAGGGCCTCCCTGGGGGCACAAGGGTTTAAGTCTCAGCTTATGCAACTATCAGCAGCCACTGCAGCAGGAGTTTGAGCCCCTGCCAGGGAGCTAACCCACATGGTGCAGCAGACCTTTCCTATCTTGCCCGCTGCTCCCCTCAGCAGTGTATTTCAGTCAATCCACCTGTTCTGCCCCCAACTCTGTCTCTCTGGTGAATCCTGTCATCACCCCCCCACCACACACACACACACACACACACCTACAAACACACACACACACACACACACACACACACACACACAACTCTGGCCTACACCCCAGCTCTTGTATGCATAAATAAATAAATCTTTGAAAAAAAAATACATTGAGTTACAAACAGCATTTAAAAAAAACAAAACAGAGTACAATAGAAAAAGAATAGAGATCTTGTTCTGTTATAAAGGTAAGTAATATTCATGAAACTTTAAATCCTTATGCACATACATGTGTGTGCATGCATGCATACAAAATTGGCTAAGTGAGATATGTTACAGTGGATCACAGTTTGAAAAGAGATCTGATCTTTTGATGACTATGTGAGCCAACTTCTGTAAGTCTGGTTCCTGCTTGCCATTTAGGTCGTGTTTTGGCCTTTTTAAGGCAGTCTACTAAAGTATTCACAGTATTTATCAACAGTCAAGCTATTTTGTGGTTTATATTCTCTCTTCCTCACTAGACTATAAACTAATTGAGAGGTTCCATGCTATGTTTCCAACACAAAGAATAGCACCTGCATATCTACAATAGCCACTCGATAAACATTTCTTGAGTAGATGAACTTTTAAAAAGAAATGCTTAGTCTTGGGACGACAGAATTTGATAAAACAGTGTATCAATCTACAATTAGTTTTGGGCAGATGAGCACATTATTCATTTAACAAGGACAAAGAAAAACCGAGGGCCCATTTATAAAAGACATATAAGGAAAGCTAGAGGCTTTGGGTTCATCTACATATTAAATGTGAATCATCTAGACCCCTACACAGTTTAAACACTTCTGGAGAATGTTAATAGTAAATTCAACGGGAAAGAAAAGGTATATTGGGAAGTGAAAAAATGGGGGACAAAGTGAATGAAGAGGAAAATCATATTCATAGTCCAAATAGATTTGCTGGAGAATCTGTTAATGCTACAGTTAGTATATGACTTCAATATTATAGTGATGGTTTCATGGGTATTATGGTGGTGGGAGAACTATGGGGACTACACTGGAGGGGAGAAATCAAATACTATCCAAAACTAACAAAGATGTAAAAAATAACTAAAACATTTATAAAAAAGATATGAAGTATAAAAAAATAAAATTAAGTAAAATGGACTATGTGAAAAATAAAAAAGAGATGATTTCAATTTTAATAATTCTTTTCCACATTTACTGTAAATCACTGTCCTTCCTGAATTGCACTGAATTGGTGAATGTGTCTATGGACATGTGTGAACACACATATACCCATGGAGCTTGAAATCTTGGGGAGTGTTCTGCCTATGCAATGGCATTACAATAATACTCACTAGGTAAGCCCAAACCCATAACAAATCCTCATCACCACCCTGTGAAGTAAGTACCATTATTTTCACTGAAAAGTGCATACTTTTTATGGTCACACATTAGGAAGTGTTGGAGCGAGAATTTTAACTCTTTCAATTTCTGAGTCAAACTGCTTTTCTCTGTTATGTTGTATAGAAAGGGAAACTTTTTTTTTAAAGAAACACACATACATATAAATATATATCATTCAAATCATAAAATGCACCCATTTAAATGTACAATCCTATGGCTTTTAGTGTATTCATAAATTGTGCAACCATCATCACAATCTAATTTTATATTTTCATCAATCTCCAAAGAAATTACTTACTCAATAGCAATCAGACCAAATTACATATACTTAACATGCCTAAAAGAAATGCAAATTCTTTTAAATAAAGCCACCACTAAATATATGTAGGAATATATATTTGATATAGCCAGTGCAAAAGATAATTTTGAAATGAATTAAAGGCAAAAATATGACTTGGTGGGCCTTCTATAATTTTGCATTAGCAACATTACCATCCAATTGAGTATGGAAAGTAATCGAGTGCTGACAGCTATTTCCACCTTATATTAATTATGGTCAAACTCTAATTTCCAGAATTTCTCAGCATTTCTGTAGCTCAACTAAACACAAGTTTGGGATAGAACAGCGACAACCCAGTTGTCTTTGATATTCACTCTAATATTTTATTAGTGTCAAAGGGAAAATAAAAATGAGAAAAGTATAGGAGATGTAAATTTTCTTTTTTAATATGTTATGTTGATGCATGTTTTCTAAGAACCCACATGGTTGTGTTTAATGATTTACAACAATAAATACAGTATAATTTAATAAACGCTGCATCCACCCAAATAATTGAAAAGAACTCACTGTTGGTAAATGTGCACTCTTCATCATTTTCAGCATTGTCACTAGATGGAGCTTTATAAGGGGGCGGCAGTTTCATTGGAGGTGGCACAGTTCCTCGTCTCTAAAGCGCAAAATTTGAGAGAAAGAGTTAACTGCCTTTGCACCGTTTTCCTCATTGGCAAACAGGATATCAAGATAATCGGGAATCATTCTGAGTGTACCAAATTTCAGCCATACCACGAGGACTAGAAAACAAATGCACTTTGTTCTCTTAATGTGTATACTGTTTTACAAAAGTGACTCTGTGAGGTACACAAACCAATACAAACCACAGGCATACAAAAGCAAAACTTTTAAGATTGTTGACCACTGCAAAAGGAAGCATTCCTTTCCTGAGGAAACCAATTATATGTATTTTCTTTATGCTCTTGAAACTTAATTTTCTTTGTTACTAAGTAATTGAAATGAAAGGCAGTTCCAAAATAAACCTAAAAGTAAAAACTATCCTATGTGTTAATTTTAGAATTGTTTAAACTTTTGATTCAATTTTAGAAGGTATAGATAATTTCATTTTTACATGAGGGCCTCCCTGGTGGCACAAGCAGTTAAGTCTCAGCATTATGAAGCTATTCACAGCCACTGCAGCACAAGTTCAATCCCCGGCCAGGGAGCTAACCCACATGGCGCAGCAGACCTCTCTGTCTCACCTGTTGCTCCAATCAGCAGTGTATTTCAGTCAATCCACCTGTTCTGCTCCTCACTCTGTCTCTGGTGAATCCTCCCACTACCCCACACCTCTAGCTTACACCCCAGCTCTTGTATGCATAAATAAAAAATCTTTAAAAAAATTAAAAAAATTAACATGAAATGAAATATTCATTTTCTAACTGAAAAGTTTCACATCTATAATTTGTCGATAACACATTTTAATGTTTTTTAAAAATGAACTATATGATCAATAATGTTTGTATTTCTGGGTGTTTTTGAAATTTATACACTAAATGACACAGTACATCAGTAAGAGCTAATTAAAGTAGAACAAAACTCTATGTCCAGATTGCCAGTACAGAATGTAGATATTTTCTTGAAATTGTACGAAAAAAATAAAACATAAAATTTTAAAGAGAGGTACAAGTTGCTAAAAAGGAGTTGATATACCTAAGCACGAATACTAACTAAATGGATTAATATTTATTTTTGGTTAGAGGATTTCAACAAAGTACATTCAATTACAGCTTCCTGTGATCAAACCATTATGGCAGGGTACACTTTGGTAAATGGACATTGACTGGCAGAAGACAGGCATATAATACATTTTTCCCAAACAGAAAACATTATTTGGGATCAACAAAGGAAAAACACACAACCAAATTTATTTAAGATTCATAACTGTAGTAGTACTTTGTATACTTGCAAAAAAAAAAATCAATAATATGCAAGAGTAATGAAGAAAAGATGCCAAATACAAAATGCGTATTAAACAAGAAAAGAACACAGAAATGAGACCACTATGTCTCTTTAACTTTTGTTTGGGAAAAAAAAACTTACAAGTGAGTTAAATGAAGAATAAAAAAGGTAAATAAATTCTTTTCAGTAAACCTTTTCCTCAGAAGTAGATCATTCTAGGTCAAACACAATACTCTGAACAAGGGCGTATAGCTTCTAAAATAATATTAACAGATGTGAATTGTCTTCAGTAGTATTTTTTTATATCAAAAGGAAGTTGCTTATGCAACTGATTTATTTAATTAAATTCTACCAACACCCTCATAAAGATGTAGAATAAGCATGTCCTGGGTATCCCTTTCACTGTTTGTTTACAAGGCCAACCACTAACTTGATTCAAAAAATCAAAAAAGAACAAAATTTAAAAAAAAAACAAACAATAGACAGAAACTTAAAAGCGAAACTTTTAAGATTGTTGACCAATGCAAAAGGATGCATTCCTTTCCCAAGGAAGCCAATCATATGAATTTTCTTTATGCTCTTGAAACTTAATTATCTATGTTGCATCTATTAAATATAGATGCAAAATTCCCAAGAAATTTTGGCAAGTCAAATACAGTGATATATTAAGACATCATCAAAAGCAATACAAAGTGTAAGGAATAAGTTAAAAGAGTTATAATTTTAAAAAATTTAATAATTGTATCATATTAATAGTTAAGAAAGTTCAATATCATAAAGACATAAATTCTTTCCAAGTTATACAATCCCAATTATAATTCCAAGAGATTTTTTTGGTGAAATTTGACACGCTAATTCTAACATTTATATGGAAAAGGAAAAGGACACTTTTGAAGAAGAAGAAATGTGAAGGAAATTGCTCTACCAGAAAACAAGATTAAAAATTATACTGTAACGTTTAAGTCGTACAGCATTTGAGCAAGAATAGGCAAATGAAACAAAGAGAAAGCTCAGAAAGAGTCCCTCTGATAACCTAAGACATGACAGAGGTCACATTTAGCCTATGCTAAAACAGTGGAATAATCAATTATCTGTAGAAAAGAATGAAAATTCATCCCTATCTGATGCCATAGTATAAAATAAATTTTAGATCAACTAATTTTACTGGAACAGAAGGGGGAAAGCAGGAATGGATTCTGATTGATGGTAAGAAATGTTTTCTCAGTAGAGACAAGCTTTGACCTGGGTCTTTGGAGGATGAAACAGATTCTTATGGAAAAGCAAAGTGAGAAATGGACTTCAGGCTGAGGGAACAGAAGATCAAAGTCTTAGAAACTCCCAAGTGTGAGAGACACTTTCTGGGACAGAACAGATATCTAACAGGAAAGGGAGATGAAAACAATGATGGCTGGCACTTCAAACATTTTTACATCTGCACTCCACTGGGTTTCTGATCTTCATCCTGGCCGGAACCAGTTATGTTCACAGAAAGGAAATAATATAAATACAGTATTTCTAACCTGACAAAAAATTACTCCTAAAATATGTAGCTGAGATAAGCAAAAGGAAACCAAAAACATTTCTTAAAAGTTCAAGAAGTTCAAGTTACCTTTTCTTTTTTTTCTTGGGTGTCTTGGTCAAGGTTACTGGTGGTTTTGTTGGCTTTTTTATGTACACTAGGAATGACCTAGAAGCAAAAAAAAAAAAAATTAACAGATTTAAACATCACAATTATGTCTTTTCTTAAGTTAACTTAAATAACTGACTTCTAAAAAAGTAAAACATGTGAGAGTATAATTTAAGGCAAACAGTGTGTGTGTGTGTGCGCGCGCGCACGTGTGTGAGAGAGAGAGAGATTGTGTGTGTGTGTGTGTGTGTGTGTGTGTGTGTGTGTGTATCTACCACATCAAGGAGCAATAAATTCAACTTGTATACACAGACTTAGAGGTGAAGATGAAGAAGGCTAAAAAGAAGGTCACAATACTGATTGTTATCCAAGTATCTAACTTTGCAAAATGCAGTTTTATGGGTGACCTCAGCTAATTCAGAACTGGGATATATCATTTATTTATTTACCTTATTCATCATATACCCCAGCTCAACTATGTTATCTAGCACACCACAGACACTCGGTAAATAATTCACTACCACAGCACAAAGATGAGTTATACATGTATTTACACCGCTAGATAAAAAGCTTGATGTAAGCTAGAATTTTGTCACTTATAACACTGGTGCTCAGAAAGACCTAATACATTGTCAGGTTCAATGAATGTTTATACATGTATGAAACAGTTCAATTTCATAGTATTTATTTTAATACTAAATGGTGCCAAAATTACATAATACTTTTTGAGTCATTTCATTTTTAAAACGGTCTATGAAACATCTAAGGAAAATAGAAAATGTCTAGTGATTTTTTTTAAAGGCTCCTCAAATGACTCATACAAATAATGCAGGCATAAAATCTGATGATCAACATAGAGAATTAAGGAAAAAGTTAATTTTCTGTCTCAGAAGAATTAAAGGAACTTCATGCTTAAGGAGAATTTAAAAAACAATACCAGAAAATTACTTTTAACAATTTTTTTTTAAGTCCAAAGCACCCCCAGGGTTGATTGTATTGCGTACGGTATCCAATTCTCTTCGAGACAGCTCTCAAAGTTAGGGATATTTTTCTCCATAAATCGATTTTTGTGTAGACTGATCCTAGCATCTGTTCACCGCCATGTTTTGGGGGCGTGTCCTTACTTTTAACAATTTAAGATTGCTTTTAACTTTCAATATAGTGTCTAGATGAGCTAATTTCTGAATAAATGAGAAAGTCTCAGAAGTGTTTCAGTTAAGTAAATAGCAGTGATATATCAACACACACTCAGTGCTTCTTACGCAAACAGACACTACACTAAGTGAATATTTCTTTCTAATATAAACAATAACCTAATTCAGTGTTCAAAACCTGGTGGATCTAAGGTATGTGTTTCTTGTAGTGAAGAATCACAGAAGAAAACATTTCACCTCCCTTACTAATCAAAACATTTGTCTACACCAGGACTACTTTCTTCCATGGGAAAACCAGCTGAAGCTGAATAGCAGAAGCTTTGGGACAGATATCAGCTGTCATTCATGCTTGCACTGTTTGTTTTTGGGGGGAAGAGAATTCTACCACTGAAACACCAATGCATCCTGTTTGTTTTTTGAATAGCAGAGAAAAATATTTCTGTAAACAAACTGTTAACAAACCTTGGAAGACAAAAAGCTCACCAGTAGGACATCATGTTCAAGAAAAGTAGAAGAGAGCATATTTCTTATGAAAGTAGCCATAGGTTTTATATGATTAATATCCAAAATGCATGTGTCAAAAAAATTTCAGTGCCATTTTGAAACAATGGTGTTAGGGGACTGGAAATGGAATATAAGAAAAAAAGGAAAAACATATGATGACAAATTTAATAAGCTGAAGGGATGATCCCAATTTCCAATGGGTTTTTAAATATGAAAAAAATCATGATGTTGCTGTGAAATGTAGTTAATGTTATTAAATGGAAAAAAGTTAACTTGGCACAAAAGCTTTCTATTAAAAAAAAAAAAAACAAAACCTTCTCTAGTTCTCTAGAGTACTGCAATATAAACTATGGGTTTTGCTCTCAAATCAGAATTTGCCAAGTCAATCTAAGTGGATACACACATTTCCTTCTAGCAAGCTGAAAATACATTTGAGAAATTGAGAAATAGGTACAAAAGGTAATGTATTGCTGATACTCCTAAAGTATCTGTCAAAGCACAAACAGAAAAATAAAATTCAACTTAAAGAAAAAAGTACAAATACAGACACCACCAGTTAATTCACGGTGTTGATGAGAACTTCCATGTGATCAAGGAGTCTTTCAACATATACCTTTCAGGGCCTATCAGTAGGAAATGACTTTTGTTGGTGTTTTGAGAAAAGTCTGAGTTTAATATAAACTTATAAACCAGTTAAAAAGGGATTAAGCTTGACTCTATTTTCTATTCCTCTGATGATCAGAACTACTTGCAATAAGTAAACCGAGAGCACCATTTTGCAAAGATACAGAACTTGATTCTTTTCATCACCTCATTCAATAGAAATCATTTACTACTAAAAAAAAAAAAAAAAAAAAAAAAAAAAAAAAAAAAAAAAAAAAAAAAAAAAAAAAAAAAAAAAAAAAGGAAAGTCATAGACAAAGTAATTAACACCATCAACTGAAAATACTCCCTTGGCTAGAACCACAGAAAGTTCAATGCTTACTAAGCTGAATGCACAGGTGGCAGTCTGTCATACAGCATGGGGGACAGGCATAGCACCATGTAAAGAAATTCTTTTTCTGAATGGTTGGAAGAAATTGCACCATTCGTGTCATTCAAGTGAAAATTGCCAGCTCAGCTCACCAGCAGAGGCCGAATAGAAAGTTTGGCTTTTTTGGTCGACTTTACAACCTATTTAAACAACTTAAATATTTTCGGTAAGGCATTCACAAGTGGCAACATCAATGTATAATTTGTTTGGCTCATTCCAGCTCAAAAATATTTCTTTGGAAGTATCACTTGGCAAAGGAATAATCTGGCTGACTTCCTTATTGAATTCATTTTCCAGAAATAAAAGTAACAACTTCAACTACTTTCTCATTATTAGGAGTTAAAAATCAGATTCCAGAAATTGTCCATTATAAAACTGTATGAAAATAAGACTTTATGCAGTTCACCTCTGTCAGTTAAACTCGATGGTGGCAGCATAGTGCTACGGGAAATGTACAGACAGCAGAGCATTCCCTGCCAGGAGAAGGCTGGCTGGGCCTACTATGTGCAGGCAGCTTATCAGTAATGTCCTTGGCTTTGGGCAGCCAAACATCTGTTTGCCCACTTTGCTAATATTACTTTTTATATACCTTGACACATAAAAGGTTGAAAAATACTGCATTGAACAGTAAATTTTTTAAAAATATGCAGTTTTTCTGCTGTTTAGGAGTGTCAATGTTTTCAGCAGCTGTCTTCCTTTATAAAAACAAGAGAAATAAATATTGCTTCCAGTTACAGGGCTTACAGATAATATTACTGGAGCACACTGGAATACAAAATATACATCCTGCCACTAACATCTGTGTATCAGAGGTCCACTTCCATAGCTAAAAAGTACATTAGAACAAAAAAATTATTTATATTGCTATTTTTGAATTTAGAATCTCCAACAGAACACACTAAAATGCATATTTGCATTTTAATATTTGCATTTACCATATTTAATATTGCATTTGGCATATTTGCATGCTTTAATAAGCACATACAATTTTTGACAGTGCCTCTATAATATTTCTATATGTGATCCTCTTTATATTTAAAGTATTTTATAAGCAAAACAACTAGTTCAGGAAAGTTAAGTAACTCGCTAATGTCTATCTCGCCTCCAAAATAGCAAAGCTGGAAAACAGGGAATCAAAGAATCCAAATCGACCTGTCTGACTCCACAGCCTATAACTTAAACCAGTGTACACTAAAATAACTTCAATTTGAGTAGGAGATCAAAATCAAATTAAAAAAGGGAAACTGATGTTAATAACTAAGTCTTTATGAAACTAATTCTTTGTCTAGGTAATAGTAAAATAACAATGAGATTATGTGGGGAGAAAACATGGCAAAAAAAAATCCTCAAAAAAAAATAATTAGGCAAAAGGTTGGTCCACAGATATAGAGAATATTTTTAAACATTTAAAAAATATCGACTAAAGCTTACTCTTGGGGTGGACGACAAGCTCTGGACGACGAACACCACAGGGTTTCCTGCATTCTTAATGGCCTCAACTGCATCTTTGTGTGAGGCATTCTGCAAATCTACTCCAGACACCTAAAACACAGAAATAATTTTTTTCAATTAGAAAGTGAGCATATATTGTGGATAGGTAATTGAAAATTCAGGTGGATTATCTAGTTCTGACAACAGCCAAAGTCCAATGAATTAGACTGAATTTAAATAAATAAATAAGACTGTTCCATAAAAAGCTTTGCTGTTTTAGGAGACTATGTCTAAGGAAAATAATATTTTATCTTCAGTAAAAGTAGATATAACCCTACTTTAATAGTAGTCCTGGTTAAATATATTTATCCAAAATATCTGTCAGTAACAGAACCTTAAGAAGCTTCTGCACTTGCCATTAACATAGTACCTAACTCTGAGTGGGGCCAAAAGAGGTGGCAAGCTCTCTGAACTCTTCTTTCCAACTTAAAGAATGGTATTTTAAATTAATCATCCATTGCTACAATTGGGCAGTTAAGCGCTTCTCAAATTATGTTCAAAAAGAAGTATGAAACAACTACAGTATCTTTTAAGGGTTCTGTGTTAAAAAATTTGGGTTAAAGGTAAACAGTTCCTTATTATAAAAATCTCAGAGAACCTAATTTGCGGTCAGACTCATGATCTCCTAGAACCCTCTACATTTATCATACACGTTTATAGGAACCAATTTCTCAAAAACAATAATGCAATAGGTAAGGGTTGGGGGTGGCTATTGTCAATGGAGAGAGTGACAATTTGTAAATATTATTCCATAGGGGTCTGAAGAAATGGCAATGTAAGTGGAGAGGGATATGGGATCAAGATTGGTTTTGTTTTTAAGAAGGGAGATATCACAGCAATAACAATGCAGTGGAGAGGAGATGATAGAAAAGTGACTACTATAGAAGCAATAATTGGATAGTGAAGAGGCAATGTCATACTACACAAAGATTGGCTTTAGAGAGAAACACAAATAATTCATTTGTTGTTATACATAGTTAGAAATAAGATCTGTTAGGGCCCCTTGGTGACGCAACAGTTAAGCACTAAGCTGTGGAGTTGCTGGCAGCGGCAGTGTGAGTTCAACCCCAGCCAGGGAGATACCCACATGGCGCGGCAGACCTCTCCTCCCTTGTCCACTGCTCCCCTCAGCAGTGTGTTTCTGTCACTCTGCCTGTTCTGCTCCCCACTCTCTGAGGAATCCTCTCGCCGCCCCATGCCTCTGGCCTGTACCCCAGCTTGTATGCATAAATAAATAAATCTTTAAAAAAAATAAAGTGGTGATAATGCAATTTTTTTAAAAAAGAAATAAGAAATGTCAGGCAGTGGAAAGCACGGGAAAGATCCCTTTGACCCAACTCCGGGTCAATTTTAGTAGGATAAGCATGGCTATTCTCTTAACTCATAGTTACAAAATTCAGAGCTTGTTAAAAGACTGTGGCAGAAGCATGAAGCCAATCATCTGCCTCATTTTGTTAAATTTTGAAATTTTTTTTTTCAGTCTGCTAAGGCTTTTGTTATATCTTTATATGCTACCACCCAACTTTAGAATCTCACAAAATCATGCAAACAAGGTACAGATTAAGTTATTTAAATAAAATACACTCAATGTATATACATACACTCACAAACAAGAAGAAAGGAATTTGGGCTAAATGATTATTTTACCACCTTGTGGACTATTTCAAAGGAAAACATCATTTACCTCAAGAATTTTATCTCCAGTTTTGAGAGCGTTTGTCTTTCCCGCTGGACTATCTTCTAAAACTTGTTTGATAAATATACCTTTAAGCTCCTCTCCATTCTTGAGGCGTTTGATGACAGTTTGTCCACCAACAATACTAATGCCAAGAGACACTTCAGGTTCTCTAAAAATCTCAACACTATAAGGGAAAAAAATCAGAATTTCCTCATGAATAAGTTAATTCAATTTGTTGAACTGTCACTGTTTTGATTTGTGTTATATCCTTGTGACTCGTACTTTTAATATCTTTTCTAAATATATTTTTCTAAATCTTAAAGAAGTTGAATTTAGTTCCAAAATGATATATAAATAATTCATAGCATATTTGTTTAAATTCTAAAAATGGTAGATTTCTAAAGTAATAAACATGACCCTCACTATTCAGAGATTTAGCTAGAACTTAATGATCCTATCTCCTACCACAGTATATTTCCTAGGATTAGTTCTTTCTACTTACATCTGTCATAGGAAAGAATGGATAAAGAAAAAAAATAAAAGAGTGAAAAACAAAGGAAGCCACCTTTATCATTTGGCAATCAGCACAGCCTTTCAGAGTAAGATAAATTGGCCACTGAGAGCCTCCTTGCCCACCACACTCTTCCCAGTCAGCAGGTTTTAACCTGTGGTTCTTTAAGCAGAAGATCCCAAAATTTATCTGATCCTAAAACTGGAAGCTTCCTACCTCCACACCATTTTAAAAAAGAAAGTATGCAGCAAAACTTGCCCTTCATAACATTATGGATTTGTCCTTGCACAAATGTGTCAATAATTAACTCACATTTTTTAAAAAGCAGCTCAGAAAACAGTTCCAGAGATTTTTAAGACAAAACTTGAATGAGGAAGAAAAAAATATTTTGAGTAGGTGTGGTGGAATTATTAATGGATGAAGAATAGAAAGTGCAGCTAAGGAAGACTTCCATCATATTCATAAAGTGCAGCCCTGGTGAGTACTTGAAGCGACAAGAATATTCAAGAGCAGATGAACCCAACATATTCTGTTAGCTCAAACAAAGCACAAGCTTGGGCTACACATGGAAGAAGGTTGAGATAAATTGATAGAAAGTTCAACCACCATCATTTACCAAAAGAAAGCTTTCCTAAATACTAGGCAATCCTACCTGAATGGATTAGTGATGCAGTGATAAGGCATTTGTTCATAACTTACTATTATAGATAGAGATGGTAAGTTGCTTTCTCTAAAAGAACATGATGAATATTTTCCTAACATTGGTTATAGTTGTTTTGTCTGACTAAATATCTATAGATAAGACAAAATGAAACTAAAATTTAGATCAGCCTCATTGTACACAATGACAATTTCTCAACCAGTAGAGAATGACTGATGACACATTAAGTTTAAAAAAAAAGAGCGACAAATTGTGTTCTCCAACTGAGAAAGCCAACAGTGTCATTAACATACATTCTTGGTGGGCCCCAGTGGCTGAAGTTTGGCGTTTCCTCTCCTTCACCTTCTTCTCTCTCAGGTAACTCACTAAAGAGAGAGGAAAAAGCAAAAAACAAACACATATAATTTATGAGACAGTCTTAATATTAAAGATTATTAGAAAGTTATATGTAGTTAAAGAGTTCTTAATTTTTAAGCTTTAAAAATATTTACATCAATAGTTAGCTGTCCATAGAAAGCAAAAATACATTGCTTTAATGTCCAACTCAACAAATACCCAGCACCAGAAAATCATACATATCGTAAAACATACGTAAAAGTTAAAAACATTTTATTGTTGACACTCTAGATGCTATTTTCTAAAAATCTATATTTGCTTTGTATGATTTCACATTTGTTTCTGTCAATTTATAAAATATAGTCTTTAAAACCTGAAGCTGATTGACCAGTCTAGAATCAACGGACACAAACAACTGAAATTATGAAATCTTAAGTTTGATCCCTCTTTCTAGATTTTTTGTCTCTTTAATCCTAAATCACCCCTGTAATTTGTATCCCATGAATCTTTAGTGTAGTTACACAGCACTTTTCAGTTTATAGAGAAATTTACTTTTATGTAAAGTGTTACTCCCACCTACTCCCACCATACTTTCATCCGATAAATTATGTTAGTAAGGAACTGCTTAACTGAGTAACATAAAATGCTGAATTACAGAGCAGTTAGTTATAAAAATAATGCTATCTAAAAGGAGAGAAACATTACTACATCTCTCTGAGAGGAGCAGGAGCCCTTACCTCTTATCTAACCTGTATCATGTGATGGGTGCTTGACTTTGGACCACCAAATGGAGCAATCAGTGTGATAGTGTAAATTCTTAGTCTATGCCTAACATGTAGGTATGGCTTCTTCCTTTGCAGTTTCACAAAATCCCCATGAAGTAACACAGCAAGTCTTACTATGTTTTTCAAATTAAGAACTGCGCTCAGACAGCCACCACACAACCGCTCCACTTTATCCAGGCTCTGTTTCAGTAGGAGGCCTCTCTGCTCTGTGTTTCTCTATAATCTCAAAGAAGTTCAGTAAAAAGTAACAAAATACCACCTACTGCCACTCTATAGACTTTAGAGAATATTACAGTTAAAGGCTGAGTGAAAAGCAGAAAGCTGAAAGGATCCAGACAATCTTATCATACCTGAGCATATGCTAAGATGACTATAGGTGGATGACTAGAAAGAAACTGGGATCATTAACATTTCACCCACTACCAGATGGCCTTGCCTTACTTACCCAGTCTACTTTTTATGATTAAAAGCAACATAGCATTCAGGGAAAAGCAACTGGACAGATACTGGCCAGTTACCTATCAAATGTCCTCTCTTTCCTTTTTCCTTACCAACATCACCCCTTTTTTATTCCAGGTGACACTCAGCCCAGCTTTTTAAAAAGTATATTTTCTGGACTTCTTTGCAGTTAATGGTAACTATGTGCCATGGTTCTGATCAATGATAAGGAAGCAAAAGTCCCTGAATGAGATTTCAGGGAAAGTCATTAAATGGAGAGAGAATAGGCTGGCAGGAGCCCTTTACTTTAAGTCCTCCCCTTTCTTCTTGCCTAGAGAGCAGAGATGATATTGACAGTGAAGCATCCATCTTAAAGTCATGAGGAAACAATAAGGACTAAAAGAGTATGTTAAAGACAGCAGAGCAGGGACCTCCCTGGTGGCGCAATGGGTTGAGCGAAGCTATCCAGAGCCACTGCAGCATGAGTTTGATCCCCGTCCAGGGAGTTTTCCACATGGCGCAGCAGATCTCTCCTGCCTTGCCCACTGCTGCCCTCAGCAGTGTACTTCAGTCGATGTGCCTGTTCTGCTCCCCACTGTACCTCTGATGAATCCTCTCACCACCCCATACATCTGGTCTACATCCCAGCTTGTATGCATAAATAAACAAATCTTTAAAAACAAACAAAAATTTCCCCAATGTTATAATCTTTATCATTTTTTCTTAATAACATCTTAATAGAGAATGGTATTGATGTAATTTATCTGTTATCCCAATATATGACACACTTAGAATGTGTCATTTTTTTTTTTTTAGTATTATTGCAAAGAACATCTTTTGTTCTGCTATGTAGACCATAGCATATTTTAGATTTCTCCTTCAAATAAATGTTAATTGAAGATTAGGAACTAAAAGCTAAGTTTTCTTCTCTCCATTTTCCATGTACCCCCCAAATTGTGATAGATGTAACAGTAAGAAGGAAATATTTGGTTGTTATCCCTTGTTCCTGATACAAGGACTTCAGAGCTTCTAAATTGCTTGGAGTTTCCCAAACGCTATTCAAGACAAGCCCTTTCATTATACCTGAGGGTATGCTAAGAAGGTGGATGTAGGTGGGGGCCTAGAGAGCTTCAAGATAGGTGCTGATTGCCAGAGAAACAACCTTGTGATTAGTTAGAACTTTCTACCCACCCTCACCCTAAGAAGGGAAAGAGGGCTAGAGATTGAGATCAATCACCGATGGCCAATTACGTAATCAATCACACCTACATGAAGAAACCTCCACAAAACCCCTAAACTACAGAGTTCAGATTGCAGTCATATTGGAGTACATATAAGGTTTGGGGGTGGTGGGGTGGGGCAGGGTAGGGTGATACAGTCAGAGAAGGCATGGAAACTCTGAGCAGTGTACCTAGCCCAATACTTCAGCCTCTGTATGTCTTCCATTTGCCTAGTCCTGTCTTGTCCCTGCTCCCTTCAGCAGTGTATTTCAGTCAGTCGGCCTATTCTGCTCCCCACTATTTCTGGTGAATCCACTCACTCCCCGACCACCTCTGGCCTACACCCCAGCTCTTGTATGCATAGATAAATAAATCTTAAAAAAAAAAAAAAGCAAGAATTGTGGGACACCTAGTTAGTGTCTAGAGCATCAGAGAATTTGTTGATGGGTGGAGGAAAACAACTCATACACTTGTATCAATAGTATTGTGAGTAAAAACAGTGCATGAAAGGCATTAAATGGAAAAAACATGTATTTTTTCATTATGGCACATGCATATTATCACAGGTATAAAATTTTTCAATTAAAAAAAAAGAATGGAAACCAAACTGTAACATTAGCTTGGACTACTTGTTTGTCTACTTAAAAAATGAAACTCTAAAATTCCCTAAACTGCTGACTTTCATATACAACTTAAGAAAATGAAGAGGTAATGCTATCTACAATATGGAAATTTTTAGTTTTCTTTGATAAAATGTATAGCAAAAGGATTATCCTATGAGGAGAAAATCAATGACTTTTTCAAAGCATGTCTTTTTTTTAAAAGTTGGTATAAATACATTTAATTTGTATTATTTCAAACCTGAAGAGAAATAAACCTTAGAATAACTTACTTAAGTAGTCTTATTACTTTTGGAAATATAGCTATCAGAGATGAGTAACTATATAAACTAATGCAGTCACACTGCATTGATGAATGCATATACCTTTTAACTCAAATTAAAATTTAATTGAGAATGTAAAATACTTTTACTACACTCTTATGGAGTACACACTTATATGGAAATTGGCAAATATTTGAAACTTTCATAAAAGGTTTCTAACCTTAGGTTTTATAAGTTTCACTGTACTTAAACATGGTCAATAGCCAAATCAGAATCAGAAATCCTAAAACAACTGAACTTTTGCCTGACTAGGGTTTTATAATCAATTTTTCTATAAAGGAACTAACCATTCAGTAGAAACCTTTTTTAAAAAATTTTCATACCTTTAAAATAAATGCCCAAAGTTATCATTCTTTACAGATTTGAAAGCAAAAAAAGATATGCCCCATTAGCAAACAAAAGGACATTAATAATAAGACAATCATGATATCCAATCTCTTTGTGAATAAAATTGTCGAATTCATTCATACATAATTCATGTAAAAATTGAAAGACTCCAAATAGGTAAGGTGACCTTTCTTTTTGAATGTATCCTATATAACATTTCTACATACAAAGTCATGAGGTTCAAATAAACTGAGCCCCTTAAAATGATGTGAGCAGGGAAAGTTCTGGTTATGACTAGTGCATTCGAGATTTTTTTTTTCCTTTTCAAATACAGATTCTATGCAGCAATTTTAGTAACACAGCACAAAGAATCTGAACATTTGGAAGTGAAAAGAAATGGGCAGTAGTGTTTTCCAAACTAGTAGGGTAACTTCTACAGATGGTACCTTGTGATTTTTCACATTTGTCTTCACCTGCAGAATGGACCAAGCTGCAACAGCATCATAAAACCTGGAAAGTGTCACATATGTGATGCCACAAACTCCCTAGAAACCTCCCTTCTCCCTCCCTACTCAGGCATTCTAGAGCAGCTCTCTTCCAATTGCATGTGTTTGTTTTCTCCCATATATTCAACCTCCCACGAATGTTCTGTTAAATATTACACTCTGTAATTAGTTTTTGTGTGATATTTAGTAAAACAATCCCCAAGATGCAGCCTCGGTTTGTCAGGACACGTATCACAAGCTAGACTGAGATTAACTAATCTAAGCTAAGAAGTGGCTAAGGATGCAGGCCGAGCCTGGTCCATGAAAGTAATTGCAATAAGAATATCTTATCACACATCAGAAATAAACATATTTACTTCCAAACTGCTCGGCCACCCTAGCTGCGCCACTTGCGTCCACACCGCCAGAGGCCACAGCAGCACCGCTCTAGTGGATGCATTAAACCGCTGGGCGCTGTAGCGGCGCCGCTCGAGTGCAAAGGGTTAAAATTGAGGGGTGTGGGGGGGTGGGGAGGTGAGTATGATTCACAGGAACTCTTTTGCAACTTGTTCAGATTTAAATAATAGCATGCCAAAAAAAAAAACAAAAAACCAACACTAAAATGCAAGTCTGATCTCCTAAGACAAAGGGTTAGGCTGGAGTCCTTAAATGCCCGTGCTGGATGAGAAATCAGCTTGTCAAAGTACTTATATTGAGAAAAAGCTATGAAAGAGGATTAATGTGTCTCTTCCCTCTCTGAAGATGGGAGAATAGAGTGAGTTATAACTGATGTTCCATTTTGTCTTTGGCATAAGGAAGCAGTGGGCTTGGATATTTGTTTAGAGGGGCCTTCCTGGTGGTGTAGGGGTTAAGTTTCAGCGCTATCATTGCTAGGGCCTGAGTTTGATACCCAGCCAGGGAACTAACCGATATGACGAAGCAGACCTCTCCTGTCTCGCCTGCTACAGTGCATTTCAGTATATCTGCCTGTTCTTCTCCCACTGTCTCTGGTGAATCCTCTCACCCCCTGCACCTCTGGCCTACACTCCAGTCCTCCTATGCAAAAATAAATAAATTTAAAAAAAATTTATCTAGATCTTTGCAATTCTACAGTTAGAATTCTGTAGCTTTAGAGAAGCATCTGTTTCTGAAGTTTTTGGTCAGATTCAATTATGAACACCATGTATAAGAGAAATTTAAAACACAAAGGGTCTCATTTGGAAAGTAATTTGACCACATGAAAAGTCATAAAACATGTTTCAAACTCGTCTAGTCCTTCTATGTCCAGCCATCTCCCCTAAAAAAACAATGCAGTGCTTGTTCAACGCTGCTTTCCTCTGAGAGCTGGCTAGATGGCTCACACCAAGAGCAAGCCTGTTGGTACCTCTCTCTGTCACTGTCCAGCTCTGCTGAGTGAAAACCTTACAGGCTCCTCCATGTAGTGGAGCCTATCTGTGTCTTTTCTTTCCACTCAGAGATGCAGTGGCACAGAGAACAACTTTTTATGAAGCTTCTATTTAAAACTCTAGGCAAAGGTCACAGGTTGCTGGCCAGAGAAGTGATAACATGTAAGTCTAAAACACTTCATATATCAACACAGGATCATCTTGTGCTATGGTTTTAATAATGATAATTTAAAAAATAAAAAAGGCAAATTATTCCCACCGTCTCTCCCTCCAATTCCTCTGTTCACTTCTACTCTCCTACACGTACACTGCTATATAGCTTTGGTTTTTCTTTCAGATGTACTTCCATTCCTATACTAACCCCCGAAGCCTGCCCAGTCAAACTTCCCGGCACACTCAGTGGAATCTTGAATTGTAAACACAGCACCCTGTGCCCTAACCTCTTCACTCACTGTTCTTTCAACCTCTTCTGTTCTCTCAACAGTTTCTGGTTCTCTGCCATGGATACCCAACTCAGGTGGGAGATGCTCATTCCCCCACTCTCTGGGAAAGGGGAAGGGCACCAGCATTTTTCTTCAAAAGTTAATGTTCATTTAGACATCTCTCCTTTTATGCCCACCCTCTTCTATCCCTCCATCACTCCTAGTCAGTAACCCTGCTCCTAAATGAGCCCCACCCTCCACCCCCATATATCAAGGTCATTGGGCAAGAATCCCTTTGGATTTCTGACTCCAAGGTACAAAGAGTATCTGCATTTGAACTTTGCTTTCGGTCCTGGCGCCTGTCTCTATGGAGAAGGACATCCTCCTACCAAACTACCAAAGTTAATTTTTCCAGTTGTGCATCTTTCTAGCATCTACATATTCCTTTCCCAGAAAGATAGGTGTGCATGTGTGTGCATGCACACACATACATACACACACGCACACAGATCCCCCTTGTCACAATCCAACAATACCCAATAACACGCTCCAGTTGTCTAGGTAACATGCACTCTATCTGCTTCTTTTCATGACTAGGATTCTCTAACCACCAGTGCTTTCTTACTATGGTTCTTTCTGATCTACTCAGTAATTTTTTTTTAAATATTTATTTATTTATACATACAAGCTGGGGTACAGGCCAGAGGAACGGGGCGGCGAGAGGGCTCACCAGAGACAGAGTGGGGAGCAGAACAGGCAGATCAGAAATACACTGCTGAGGGAAGTGGCGGGCGAGGCAGGAGAGGTCTGCCGCGCCATGTGGGATTCTCCCCGGCTGGGCGTCGAACTTACATTGACGCTGCCGACAGCTCCACAGCGCAGCGCTCAACCTCTGCGCCACCAGGGAGGCCCTGATCCACTCAATTCTCAATCTATCACTACTTCCTGGTTTCCCACGCTAATGAAACTGTTCTGTGTTTTCCAAGGGCAACCATGTGAACTCCATGACCACTTTTCCACCTTATCTACCTGATGACTCTGTAGCAGTAATGACAGTCTGTGATGAAACTTTTAGTGAAATGCTCCCTTCCCTTGATTTCTATGCAAACTTCTAGTTTACTGATTTTCTTCGATTCCTTGTTCATTCCACTTTACTAATTTTTTTCCTCCTTTCAGACCTTTAATATTGTTACTTTGAAGGATTCCAATTTGGATCCTATGCTCTTATTATTTGAACTTTCTCTGGATAACTATTAAAGGCTAGGAGTTTTACCTACACAGCTATCCATGTTAGGAGAGACCTTAACATTAATCCCCAGAATCAAGCCTCTAATTGCCTTAACTCTGTTTTGTTATGGATAAGTTGACCCTCAACTGGTCCCAAGCTGAACTCATCATTTTCCCTTCTGATCTGTTCATGATCCTATACTCAATGAATTAATGGTCTCATTATCACCCACTTTCCTATTCCAGGAACAAGAGTCATTCTCAGCTACTCCCTCTCACTCCCAACATGTTACTTCTTGAGTTAAAATAAACTCTTCTTACTTGAGTTTACTTCTTACTTGAGTTAAAATAAACTCTTAATTAACATCCCATGCCTTATACAAATACTCCATGTAATTCATTTGCACACAACTACAAAAACACAAAAATGTATCTATTTTAAGTATGTGAGCTTTTCATAGTTACTGTCTAATAAGGTGGAATTTATTCATAAATTTTTTTCTATATTTTCCAAATGTTCTACCATAATCATGGCTTTTCTTTTTACAGAAGTAAAAAGAAAGTGTTTTTTTAATGCGATAATAAAGAGAAATGACAGCATACCATGCATTAGTGGCATATCTAGAAGATAACATTCCTGTGTATGCAGAGGTCCTGGAAACTTGATTTCTGGGGAGCTGGTATAAAGGCAAATCTTCTTGCTCCCTTCTTTGAGCCACAGCAGGAAGGTCAACAAGCAGGCCAGAACCTTGGACATCATTTGGAGACAGCATGCCTAAAGAGCAAACCCAGCTGATAGTGAATGCCAGATGTTTTCATTCATCCCTCCTCCTTTCAGCAAATAGTTATGCACATTGATTATGAACAGGCCCCATCCAAGTAGAAGACTTACTTATATTAAACTAAGATATATTATAATTTAAAGTATATTATAATTTAACTATAATAATAATTATAATCTCTAAAGTATATTAAAGTAAAGTAAAATATTTAATCTCAGTTGGTGATCATTACGGCGAAAATGAAGCCAGGAAGGAAGATAGGGATTGCTTAGGAGAGAGTTACAATTTTAAGTGTGGACTCACTGAAAAGATGTTATTTTAGAAAGATGAATATCTTACCAAAAGTATCCCCTCTATGATAATATTCTAATCTTACAACAAATTTTTCTTTATCAAACTAAGTTGTCCCACTACAGGCACTTTGACATTTCACTGCTTTAAAATAATTATCCCAAAAAAACAAAAAACTAAATAAGCCTACTTTGTTTATTGGGGTCAAGTTAGTTTACACTGTTGTATCTTTGGAGTTATAAGTTTAAACCTCTACAAAAGTATATTTTCATCTGCTGCCCACCACCAGTGCCCCAACAATCCTCCACCATGTTCCACTGGGCCCCCTCCCACCCTCACCCTCACCATTCACCTTCCTCTTCTACTTGCCTCAGTTTTGCAGTCAGATCTTAAGAGTTTATTATTGCTTTGGTATATTTTTAAAGGGATTGTGTTTATAAATTTTTGATTTTTTTCTTAACATTTGTTATCTCAGTTATTCTTCACGTCAAACTGTGTGTTTATGAGAAAAGATACTAGCAACCGTATTGCATAGAAGGAGAAACTCAGGTTAGTGAGTTATGTCAACTGGAATGTACAAATATACTGGACATGCCATCCATGTCATTTTGCCACTTACTAAAACAAAGAGTAACGAGGCAGAGGTGCGCATAGAGTGCCGTGTATATGGCTAGAAACCAGCACCTATGCTGGCTTAAATGCATTAATCACTCTTAGGATACCACCCAGTATCCATTATATCCAATCCATTACATGCTCCATGTCAATCTTTAACATATTCTACAAACAGAATGAATTATGCATCAAACGTTTTCTTGAAATCCATAAATTTATTGTATACTTTGGAAATACGGCTTATCAGGATATTAGAAATGATACTAAGATAAATAGATATTCTTCTACAACTTTTTCTGTGAGCATGACTTAAACTCTTTCATTTCTTCATATTGAACAAATGATCTAGTAAACTCACCGCTACTGCTTTTCATCTTGTCTAGTAATTCTAGAATCAGGTTCAAATCAACTGGCAATGCAACAGAATCTGAAGATGGGGTGAGACAGGGAAAGCCTCAGTTGCCTCTCCCCTATTTCCACACAGCCTTCACTCCTATTCACCGGGGCTTATGTTCCTGCAGGCAGTCAAATCCAGATTGCTGCCCCACTGTCCTAGCTTTGCCTGTGTCTGTCTCCCTCACACTGAGGAGGAACAAGAGGTTGGACCAAATTGCTGGCAGAAATGGTCTAAAACCAGAGTTTTAAGAATAGGGAGCTGACTATTTAGAGTGAGTTCCCACCTAGCTATACTGGTAAACGCAACCTATAAATGACAGCACTGGGTTTCATAGGTTGCAGCAGTTTGTTTAAAACTTTTTGTTACACATTCTACTCAAAGGCTGCTTGCTCCCTCTGCTGCCCTCCCCCTCCGTGAATGCGGGTTTGTGGGGTGTTTAGGCACATATTTCTCAACTCTTACATGGCGTGACACAGTTAAACTTTACAGAGCTCTTTATTGATGGCAACACAGCACCTGGGAGCCCATAAAACAAATCAAGTCCTCCAGGGTCTATGCAGTTGTTGGGTTACAGCCATGATGGAGCACAAAGCTTAGAAAAAACAGAGACATTAAAAAAAATATCCCCAATAAATGGAAGTTAATGCTTCCAGGAGAAGAGTAGGGGTATTATCAAAAGATTTAGTTGGTGAGGGTCACACATAGAATGGTGAGCAAAATGAAAGCAAGAAGAACCCGAGTAGAGTGGAGACTGGGTGACTACACCACTCGGCCACTGAAATCATAAAAGAAGTCAGGAGATGACAGGTTGGATAAACAGAATAACTTATCACTTTCTCATTCAGCACACTTTTCCTGAGCATGCACCATGATAACAGAGACTGATACCAGCTGTGCCCTCCAGAGGCTTCATTAACAGTTAAGAGTCTGTGCACCGGCCTCTTAAGTATGAGGACATAAATTCACCCAGGGTTCACTGGAGGCGGACTACAGGCAGGAGTAGTGGAAGGCTGGGATACAAAACTACTTTCTGTCTGACATCCTATGGAATCTAGTATGACTAAATGCTGCTGATTTGGAATTTGTCTTGTCTACATGACATGATTAGCTATGATAATTTATAGGTTTAGTTCTGCAGCCTCTGAAGAGTATCCTCTTTGAGTATACATAATTTTGGATTAAGTATAGAGTCGACAATAGTCCTTTACACACAGGTTCTCAAAAATATATTTTAAATGTATTGTTCATAGATAAATCCAAATTGTCTGTTATTAATAAAGTGACCAAAGAGCAACCAATTTCAAAGAGGTCTTAGGGAACACTGCGCAGAAATTCTTCATTTTACAGGTAAGGAAACAGAGGAGCATGGAGAAGCTTGAAGACTTGTCTGGCTGCTGCTTAGTATAGGGGAACCTGAGACAGAAACAAGCCACTATTTTCTGGACAGGGATCTCAAGAGCAAAATGAAATTTTGAGTAGAATTAACTCATTATGCACGTTGCTGAAATCCTTATTGACTATATGTTAGCAATTTCTTAGTCCATCCATAATTAATCCTAAATATTCATGTCAGCCACAGGGCATTCTGGAGGGCTTCAAAAGTTACTCCTGAAAGCAGGTGGCTATGAATGATTGTCTAGTTAGACTCAGTCTAAGATATACAAATTTGGCTTATTTCTCAAAGGTGTAAGCTCTAAAAATAAACTCCCAGTGCACTGCAAAAGAAATGTCAGATTAAGGAAGTACCATGGGCTAAGTGGTACACCCTACCCCCCAAAATAAAGACAGATCCATGTCACAGAAACTATGAAATTTAGAAAAATTATCTTTGCAGAGGGAATTAACTATCTTGAGAGGAGAACATCCTGGATTACCTGAGTGGGCCTAAATCCAACGATAGGTGTCCAAATAGCACACAGGAGAAAAGACAGGAGGGAGAGGAGGAGAAGGCCATGCGAAGAGGGAGGCACAGATCGGAGTAGCGTAAGCCAGGAAATGCTGGAGCACCAGAAGCTGGAAGAGGCCAGAAGCTGGAAGAGGCAAACAACAGATTCTTCCCTAAAACCTTCAGAGGTAGCATGGCTTGCGTTAAGACTTCTGGCCTTCAAGACAGTGAGATAAATTAACGGCTATTATTTGAAGCCACCCAAATTGTGGCAATTTGTTACAGCAGCCCTTGGAGGCTCATATAGGCAGCAGAAGGCAGAGGAATAACTTTGGAGTCACACAGATGATACAGAGAAGAGGGCTCAGAGGGAGACCAATCATCCCATGGGTACAGTATCACTTTCCCTCCCTTCTCCCCAGCTGCAGGGTCCTCCCCATGATCACCCACACCATATACCTAGTCTATTCTTTCCAGTCCTGACCATGCAAAGGTCTCAACCAGGGGCAGTTGGCCCCTGGCACCAGATGTCAATATTTAGAGACATTTTGATGTTCATCATGACTGTGGGTGAGTGTACTAAAGGTATTTAGGGTTAGAGGCGAGGAAGCTGCTAAGCATCCTATAACACACAGGCCATCCCTCTGAAACAGAAAGTTGTGTGGTCCAAAATCGGGCTGACATGGCTATAACGTATCAATGGTAACCACACAGATATGGTCCATAAATATACTTATTCATTCATTTGTGCTGTAAGTCTTCTCCAATTGTTAAGACAGGGGACTACAGAAATTAGTGTGCTTAAAACAAAAACAGTGTATTGGGAGAGATTCTGGATTTAAAAGCTCCATTTTTCTCCTAGTCACAATCAGTTAGACATGAAGACAAACTGGATAGACAACTTGAATCTTAGATATTGAAAATTAACTATTTCATTGATGTTTTGACCCACAGGAAATTGACAATGACTATCATCTCAGAGATGCCTTCATTTTTTACCATTAAGGGTTCCCTCCTTTCGGTTTTACTCAAGAGAATGCTGAATTCACATAAAACTGTCACATAGCTTTCTATAGCATGCTTTCTCTTATCTCTCAGCCTCTTACAACATATTACCCTACAATACAATTGCCCATAAAGACCTTTTCCTATAAGTAGAGTCATAACAAGTGGAGGACAGCATAAATCCTGAATAATGGCTCTATAAATCCCAATGCTATGAGAGACTTTAAAAGTCTCACCTAAAGATATTAATATTATAATGACATTTGATATTCCAGTGTTGGATGATAAAAAAAAAAATCAAGTTTTCAAAAATATATAAGAATCAATATTGGAAGGAGGCAAAGAGAGGCACTATACTTTTAGAATTCTTTAATGGAAACTAAGTTATTAATGCACCAAAATTGACCATAATATATGGCTATAAAAATGTTTCATAAATGTTTAAAATATGCCTCTCTTTATTAATATTTAACAACCCCATTCAATGAGCTAACAGTATCACTTAATAGCATCAGAGATTTTAATATATATTTGTAGAGACATTTCAGACTCAGCATAAGGTACTAGCTTTAATCCGTACTGCTAATAAAAAGCAAAATGACACAGAAAAAAATGCAACCCTCTCAGAAAACAGAATCTCAAATTCTAGGTTGAAATATGAGCCAGGTTTATCCTTCCAGACAGTCTGAAGCAGATCAATTAATAAGCAAATTTAAATTCAAAAACATCATAATGAAAATGTGACAGTAAAATTCATCATATACAAAAATAAAACTGAAAGATCATGAAATAATGTAATTTGTGTTTATGAGAAACAAAAACCACAAACCTAAATCCAGACCGCTTTTTGTTAATGAATCAAGATTTTCCAGATCATCAAATCTGCCTTGTTGACTGTTTCCTTCAGTTGAGGGTATGGAGGGTAGGGAATCCATGCCAAAATTTTCTTTCATCTTGGGAGGAAGAAAAACAGTAATGCATTAGTACTTCATGATAAAATGTGGAATGCTATAATGCTGTTCAAACGAGATAATAATGATAGTGGAAAACTGGCTCTGCAAACAGGTCCTCTCAAGTGACAGTTTATACTACCATAAGCAGTAACAAATGCTGGTAACTTAATATCTGCAGCACAGGCTAGTCAAACCTGCCTTATTTTCCCCCCAACAAGTAAAACCTGTTTTTATGTTTTCATAAACATTAACAAGTAGATTTAAATAAACATTCACCAAGGTAGAGAAATAAAAGACCTATCAAGTCAAGCAAAGCCAATGGTTAATACATACAACCTCCTGGATCCTGTTAGGATCAAACCTTAAATAGTTTCATTGCTGATCTCAAAACACCTTGTGAATTTTCATGGCTCTAAGCCTTGCACAGCCCTCCCCAGCACTTATATCTGCCTGGTGAACACCCAATTACCCAAACCTAAAAGCATCTGGTAAACAAAACTGATAACTTGCTGCACTTTCCTATTTTCTTCCTTTTATACACATCTTTTATGGTTTTCCAAAGTCACTGCCTTCCAGAACATATAATTTACCCTGAAGTATTTTATTCTGATACTTAAAATTTTTTTATAAACATAAAATTAAATAATGAAATTACAGTCACCATAGAGATATACTTTAACTTACTTAAGGTGACTACCACTGTGTTATTTTTTTTTAAGATTTATTTATTTATGCATACAACCTGGGATATAGTCCAGAGGTGGGGGGTGGGGGTGTGTGTGTGAGAGGATTCACTAGAGACAGAGTGGGGAGCAGAACAGGTGGATTGACTAAAATACACTGCTGAGGGGAGCAGAGGGTGAGACAGGAGAGGTCTGTTGTGACATTTGGGAAGCTCCCTTGCCAGGGATCGAACTGGTGCTGCCGTGGTTACTGATAGCTTTATAATGCTAAGACTCAACCCTTTGTGCCACCAGGGAGGCCCTCTGTGTTGTTTCTTTATTGCTATTGTTTCTTTATTGCTCTGTGTTGTTTATTTAGGTTGTTCAAAACAAAAATGTGAATTCTATCTTTTACAATGTCTGTTTTTTCATCAAATTACATTGGTCAGAATTCAATGTTAAGAAAAGGATTTTTCATAAATTGATGTGCCTAAAACTGTTCACTTTTTACAAACAGATTATGATTATAAAATAGTATATAAATATATCAGATACCGAATGCAACTTACAGGACATAGAATTCAACTCAAAATGTTAAATAAGGCTAAGAAAGGAAATGCAACTAGTTGCCTAAAATAAAAAAGCAAGAACTTTTTAGACAAGGGAATAAAAAGGAAATGGGAGACATTGAATACTTAAAAAAAGAAGAAATTTTACAGTAATATCTGTACCATTTCACTTTTTAAAAAAGAGTACTGGCAATTATTTAACTAAAGAATAAGAGAATTGATACCTAAATCTGACATTTCAATATAGTGAGTATGAGAGATTAGATCTTTTAAAAAATGAACAGTTTTTTCCCTAAATAAAGAAAATGAGGCCATACAATAATATGAGGCACAAAAATCAGAGCTTTAAAAAAATGGACAAAGGATTTAGACAGGCATTTCTCCAAAGAATATATGAAAAAGGTCAGTAAGCACAAGTAAAGATGTTCACAATCACTAATATTTAGGGGAATAAAAACCAAAACCATGAGGTACTATACACACACATAAAATCAAACAAACAAGCAAAAAACAAGGGTTAGGGAGAAATTGGAAACTTTGTGCATTACCAGTAAAAATGTAAAACGGTAAAGTTGCTAGGAAAACATCATGGTAGTTTCTCAAAATAATGAGACATAGAATTACCATATATCTACACAGTATATACCCCAAAGAATTGAAAGCAGGGGCTTGAACAGATATTTGAATACCAATGTTCATAGCAGCATATTCACAATAGTCAAAGGCAGTAAAAACCCAATGTCTATCAACTGATGAACTGATAAACAAAATGTGATACAGACATGCAAAGGAATATTATTCAGCCTTAAAAAGGGAGAAAATTCTGACATGTTGCAAGATGAATGAACCTTCAAGACATCATGTGAAGTGAAATAAATCAGACACAAAAGGAAAACTATATGGTTTCACTAATATGAGATAGCTAGAGGAGTCCAATTGTTAGAGATAGAAACTAAGAGAGTGGGTGGATGTCAGAGAATGAGGGAAGGGGAGAATGGGTATAGTGTTTCAATTTGGGATGAAAAAGTTCTGGAGATAAATGGAGGTAATGGTTGTCCAATAATGTAATTTTATTTAATGCCACTGTACTGTAAATCTAAATATGATTCAAATGCTTAATTTTATGTAATATTTATTTTATCACAATTAAAAATAAAGAATCAGGTTTATAAACCTTTGATGGTTTCATCTTTGACCAAAATGGAGAAAAAGGTTGGTAGAGAAAGATAAACTCTGAAGTAGCTGGTACTATTTGCACTACAAACATAGCTCCAAATGAATGTTACAGTGAAGACAGAAGTGATAAATGTTCCTCTATCCTTCTTGATGGCACCCTCTAAATAAGAGAGTGTTGCTAATTACATATTTGTAAAGCATTTGAATGTGTTCTAAAAATCTATCCAGAGTTTCTAAGATTAAATAACAAATCAACAAAGGACTCGTCAGAAATGAAAGGAGGGTAAATAAAAAAACCGAAACCTAGCCTGAGCACGTGGGAGTAACTGTTACAGGTATCAAAATATTCTAGTCCATGCATACAACACTTTGGCATAAGGATTATTTTGAACTGAAGATAACTGATGAACAGCAGTTGATTCTCAATCACCAGAGGTGATTCTGGACTCTGGCTCAGAGATGGCAGAGGAATTCAGATCACAAATCTTACTAAAATATCAATATTTCAGATACACTCCCTCAGTTTGCTGACCCTAAAATTCTAAACCTCTTTTTCTTTGTCTTGTCACTTCTCTATATATTTATTGTTCTTTGTTTAGATGCCATATAAACCCAAGTTCTAACCACCCCTTGAAATTACTCATCAGTGAGTTTCCCCCTCCTGGAGGTACAGTAAACATGTTACTGAATTGTTTGCTTCATTTTCCTCCCTTTGTTTGCATTTATTGTCTTTTAATCTATCTTTGAACTTTTTTTTTTTTTAACAGATATGACTACTTTACTTTTATTTTTGCGTAGAACAACTGGGGTATAGGCCAGAGATGCAGGGGTGAGAGCATTCACCAGAGACAGAGTGGGGAGCAGAACAGGCAGATAGACGGAAATACGCTGCTGAGGGGAGCAGCGGGCGAGAGAGGAGAGGTCTGCTGTGCCATGTGGGTTAGCTCCCTGGCCGGGGATCAAACTCAGGACACAGGCCCTATCTTTTAACTTCTAAGACCCTAGGAGCAGAGAAAGTTTTTTCTTCCCATACTCTGTTGTCACTGTGGAGTGTGGGAAGGGAGGAAAAGAATTAATGCCCAAAGGAAGAACATTTTAATTATTTAAAGAAAACAAAATACTGTTTAGGCAACATACATTGGGGCTGAAGCAATCTTAATCAATGCCCCTTTAGAGAGTCTATAAAGGTTACCACTCAGAATCTGAGAGCCAGGAAGTATAACACAGACTTGAAATTAGAATGCAAGTTCTTCAACTTGTAAGCACTGATGTTGCTACAAACAAGCTCTCCTAAAAACACTTTAACAAATAATAAAGTGGTTGCATTGTGAAGATTACCAAAGAAGCTTAAGAGAGGGATATTTTTTGAAGCCTAATGTTATACAAGTTAATAACTGAGAGCAGGATACATTTTTGACTGATATATGTATTCAAAAATTACTGTATTGCAAACAACTTAGAAGGAAATGAAGATGGTATATTTGGGAGGCTGTGTTAAATGATCAAAAAGCGGTTCTGTGCTATAAAGACCTTAGGATGGATCTAAATACATTTCATTCCAAACATCAAATACTAGTTGTAATCATAATATACAAAGTCATCTTGGATTCCTTGAACTATTACTAATAAAGTTTTTCACTCAAAAAAGTAATTTTGATAATAATATATATCTTGACATTAAATATGCATTGAAGGAATTTGAATAAAATTATATCACTGAGTGTGAAAATATGCAAAAAACTTATAAATTTTTAAATATGTTTTAATTTTATAAAGTAAATATTGTGAACATATATTTGATTATTTCGTCTAGATCTCTAAGAATTTACACATTAAAATGGGCCAATATTTCAGGTTGCCTTATAATTGGATAGATAAAAAATATTCTTTTTATACAATAAAAAAGACATAACAAAGAATACTTTATGACTATTTGGTAATCTGTGGCTAGAATTTGCTCTACATATCAGAATATTCTCTTTGGAGTCAAATGCAGACACATCAGTGGGAGCAGAAAGAAAGCACAGTGTCATTGCCACCACAGCAGGTAATTCAGTTTCTCCTCTTCCCACATCCATGTGTTATTTACATAATCCCAGAACATCTGTTCTCTGGTAGACTGCCCAGTGTCCTCTACATTGGGGAATCTCTGGGGTTCCAAAATGCGGATAGTCTAACACCTTTCACAACAGAGGACCCACAAGCATTTTTAGAAGGGAAAAAAGGAGGAAGGGTCTGAGCGAGGAGAGGAAAGAAACCAGGTTTATCTGTGAGAGCTGATGAAGGCACACTTTGCACATCTCTGCAGGGAAGCTACCAGCCTCAGTGCGGCAGGCACCATGCTGCATCTAAACATTTTCCTAAGTTGTATTTTTTAAAAATGTCCCCACAAAGTAAGTTTCTTTTCATTTGTTTGGTAGTTAATTTGGAGCAAGCAGTAAATGAAAACAAAACATTAAAAAGATGTTCCTAATGAAAGATTCCAATTGGGGAGCAGTTAACTCTAATTTTATAAAAATAAAGTTTATTGGTGATTTAATAGCAAGGAGAAACCTATTAAAGTATAATGCCTGCCTGCCAAGTTATAAGTAGGCAGCACTATAAATGTAAAGATAATTTTCTAGAGTTCAGTGACTTCTATTTAGTATCATGTACAGCACAGAGAACAGTAGGGATGAGGAGGATATAAACAACAACATATGTTTAATCAATTTTGCCTGACCAAAATACACTAGGTGAGAAATACAGAGCTGTGTGTCCTTGAGGAAAGTTACAAATAGCAAAATGAGGGAAAAAAAATACATTAAAAAATTAAGGTTAAGGGCCTCCCTGGCCTTCACCCCACACCTCTGGCCTACACCCCAGTTGTGGTATGCATAAATAAGTAAATCTAAAAAAAAACAAATTAAGGTGAAAAAAATCATTACAAAGACAAGGCAACTCAGCTTTACTAACTCCTAACAGAAGTTGTATAATACAGAGAAGATATGCTTATACTTACAGGAGTACAATGTGTATAGTACATCCTGGAGAAAATGATTAATTTTGAAAAGATCCATTAAACCCTTTGTTTTTGCAAGTTACCTGACTTAAGAACAGGTAGGGGAGCAGTAGGGAAGGAGATGGAAGATGTATACTGATCCTTACCATATCTTCAGCACCATAGTCATACTGCTGTGTCTCTTGGGAATAGACTCTCATCATGGATCTTGCTTCTTGAGGCTCAGATGGTTCACCATCATGTAACCACTGTGTACCAAAGTGTAGTTCACTCATGGAGGGAACAGGAGCAGCCTCTTGAATGTGCGATGAGGCATAGCGCTCCATTGACTGCAAGCAATTTTGATAGAGCTCATATTCTTCATCAACAAGCATTTCTCTTTCTTCACCCATTTCCTGCAATCTAGGATTCAAAAATTCACGCATCTCCCAGGCTTCCTGGTTGTTGTCCATCTCTTTTTGCTGAGATTGGAAAGACTCCCTCAAATTTAGAAATGATTCATCTTCAAGTTCTTCTTTAAAATAGGGTTCATCTCTAAATCCCTATAAAATGACAGTTGCAAAAATTTTAACCTCACCTGTCTTAAAGCTGCACTCTAAACATAAACTCAAAATTGGACACTGACATAACTGCAGTGATCACATTACATGCCAATGCATGTGTAATGAAACAGCTTTTCACTACAAAGGAGGAGGAATATAAGTTCTCTTCCAACCCTTAACCCAGGAAAGGGACAAAGTAAGAGGCTGTAATCTCCCCTTGGCAAGGTGAATGACTGGTTGAAAAGGTCCTTATACCTTAACCACCTGAAGACTCACAAAAACAGGAATTTTGTTGAACTACTACACTTAAATTAACTCATGCATTTAAGTTAAACAATATTTAACTTATTTACTAAAAAGCAGTAAATCAAGAAAAACAGACTTCATACTATTACTTAAAAAAAGATTTAAAAGGTCAGAATTTTCAAGCTTATATAATTCAAAATAAATTATGGCTACCGAATGTTTAAAAACATTCTCTAAAGATATGGGGAATGTGTCTCAGCTACTTTAAGTTTGATCTTGTTATATACAATATAATAGAAATGTATTTTTCTATCTGCATTGAAAATACATAGCAAAAAGGAATGGATGCAGTATGTTTTCAAATTTCTGTTTCACTAATCTGAAAAGTACACACCAAATGAAAACAATCAAATGTGCGGAACCTTGGATTCCTAGGTAAATGCCTGAGGAATATATGGCTCTACTGAGCCTCTGACCTACTTCTAGGAATCTTGGGGTTCTGGGCAGAAATCAGGCACAATTCCTCCTAAAAGATCAATATTTCCTACTTTAAGTCCTATTTACTAAGTATTAGTAAGTGTAAATCTCTGACATGAATTAACTCCCTTTGATTACTTGCATACTTAGAGCTAAACTCTATGGTGAAGGTTTTAATTATTAGAGTACGTCAAATACTGTAGCTTATTCTTTCAAAAGGTGTATTTAGAGGATATATCTGAACATTTCACACAACTATGACATTTCCACAAAAATAAATGAATACCCTAAAAAAAATGTAATGGACAGTACAGGAATACATATCAGCTTGAGACAGCATCAACAAATTATGCAAAGAATATCATCAGACAACTGTTATCAAGTAAAGTAAAACCATACTCTAATGTAGAAAGCGGAAAAAAAAAGCACAATTTATTTTAAGAAAAAGGAAAATCTTCAAAACATACTTTCTAAAATTGAAGCATAAGGAAGGGTTTGACTAATTCTTTTCTTTACAAAATATTCAGTAAAACGTTTTGCTGTATAGCTCTGGATTTTTTTTTTAATAACATTTCAAAAATATGTGTACCCCTCAAATTTTTAAGAATATTTTAGTGATGTAAAATAAAGTATGTTTGTTCTTTGAAAATACCTAACATCTGACCTGTCATGAAGGCAATGTAATAAAGAGGGGAAAGAATTTAGTTAAAAATACTAAAAAGAAAGGGGGATTGTTTAATTTGTATCTTTTTAGCCAAAGAGTGGGAACAGCTTTTCAGTTAATAGAAACTTTAGCTCACAACAAATCATTCAAAAAGGGAATACATTTATTAAATACCTTGGGCGCTTCAAGTATTAAAGATGAATTTATATCAGGATTTGTTTCTGAAAGTTCAGTCTTGTCTTCATTATTGTTTAAAGGTAACATATAATGACTTTCTTCCTCCTTTTTCTCTTCCTGAAAATAGAAACACTTTCATTTTAATTATTTTGGCATGACTGAAGAAACATTTCTGTCAAAATGAAAATTTTTAAAATCGAAATATAACTGACATATAACATTAGTTTTAGGTATACAACATAATGATTTAATATGTGTGTATGTTGTAAAATGATTACCACAGTAAGTTTAACATCTGCAACTTTCAAATACACAATGCAGTATTGTTAATTATATCATCACGTTATTCATTATATCCCCAGTACTTACTTTGCAACTAAATGTCGGCAAGTTCTGAGCACCTTCCTCCATTATGCCCACACACCCCCAACCCATCACACCACCACCTCTGGCAACCACAAAACCACTTTTAAAATCAAGAAAATACCTTGGTTTCAAGTTCTTTCAGATTAATTCTCATCTTTGTACTAAAAGCAAGTACACAATAAAATTCATGCAAATTGTTTCACTAGAACAAACTTAAATTCTTTAATAATTAAGAAGGAAGCTATAATCAGGTCAAAGCTTCTGAGATTTTTTTTCTTTTTCTTTTAAAATGTTCCTTAAAGAAAAAATAACTTTCCAGGAACAGATCTAAAATTAACACTGGGGAGAATAACCTTTTCCCTTTTCCCCCTTCGAGGTTCTTTGGCAGATCTTATAATTAAATTGTCACAAAACAGATTAATAGTTTTAGAAATAATTAAATATGTAGGGGGGTCCCCGGAGTCTGTGACCCAGAGAAATAATCAAAGCATTTTACCTTTTATACCTTTTTTTGATAAAGAAGAACTGAGACGATAATAGGTTCGGACCTATAGATTAGTAAAGAAGTAACAAAGTTTGCTTACACAGACGTTTTTGACCCCAAATTTCCTATCTCTGGTGATAAGAATACCTGCTAACACTTCCGTTACAGGAAGGGATCTTTTTCACATAGAAACTCATCTCCTGCTTTCAAGGACAAAGGACTGTTAGTGTTCTTTATGCACCAGTTGTTTCCTTTTTCTTTTCTTTTTTTTCTTAAGCAAGGTTAGTTAAAAATAATCAATATTCCAAGGAGGAATATTTTAGGGGAACCTGCTCTGAGTTTCATCACTAAGAAAATTACATATATATACTAAGAGATATTCAAAATATGTGACAATGGAACTGCGTAGTCACTTGCCATCAGAAGTATAGCCCTCCTGGGGGCTATAAGTTCACCATAAGTCCCAGGTAATAAAGGTTACCTATCCAGTGCTAGAATGTATCACACTATTGTAAACACTTTATATGCTTGGTATCAATCATCACAATAATCCTCAGAGGCCAAGAGTTTATAATTATATAAAAATAGCAACAACTCAATAAATGCAGATATAGCAGTTGGCAAAATTCAAAATCCATTTATGATTAAAAACTCAACCAAGTGGGAAGGGAATGTATCTCAACCTAACAAAATCATATATGACAAAACTATAGCTAACAACACAGTCAACAATGGAAAGCTAAAACCTATTCCTCTAAGATCAGGAGTAAGTCAAGAATGCCCACTGTTACCCATGTTATTCAACACAGTATTAGAAGTTCTAACCAGAGCAATTAGGCAATAAAAGGAAGCAAAAGGTATCCAAATCAGAAAAAAAGTAAAATTCACATTGTTTGCAAATGACATTATAAATAGATAACCCTAAAGATTCCACATGCACAACAAAATTGTTAGAACTAATAAATTTAGTAAAGTTACAGGATACAAAATCAATATACAAAAATCCATTGTGTTTCTATACACTAATAATGAACCATCAGAGAAAAAAATTTAAAAAATAACTATCATTTACAATTGCATCAAAATGTATAAAACACATAGTAATAAATTTAACCAAGAAGGCGAAAAGCCTGTAACCTGAAACTATAGGACAATGATGAAAGAAACTAAAGACATAAGTAAATAAAAAGATATTCTGGATTTACGTGTAAGAAGAATAATATTGCTAAAATGTCCATAATACCCAAAGCAATCTATAGATTAAATGCAATACCTATCAAAATTCCAATGGCATTTTTCAAAGAAATAAAACAAACAATCCTACATTTATTTGAAATCACGAAAGACTCCAAATAGCCAAACCTATCTTGAGAAAGAATGAAGCTGGAGATACCATGCTCCTTGATTTCAAATTCTATTACATAGCTAAAAAAATCAAAAAGAGTATGGTATTGGCATAAAAAGAGATACATAGATTCACAGAACACAAAAGAAAACCCCAAAACAAACTGACACATATATGGTCAATTTACAGCAAAGAAACCAATAATGAATAATGGAGAAAGGACAGCCTATTCAATATATGGTTTTGGAAAATCTAGACAACTGTCGGAGGCCAGCTCCCCACAATGAGACCTTGTCAAGCAATATGGGCGGGCCTAGGCGCGACAGACAACCACATGCAAAAGAATGAAACTGGACCACCAACCTATACCACACACAAAAATTAACACAATACGGATTAGGATTTGATGTAAGACATGATACCATAAGTCCTAGAAATAAACATGGGAGAAAAGCTCCTTGACATTGGTCTTGGTGATTTTTTATGTGACACCAAAGACAAAGGCAACAAAAACAGGTGAGACTACAACAAACTACAAAGCTTCTGCATAACAGGAAAATCATCAACAAAATGAAAAAACAAAATAAAGGAATGGGAGAAAATATTTGCCTATCATCTACCTGATAAAGGGTTAATAGTCAAATATATAAAAATTCATATACAGCTTGATAGCAAAACAAACTGATGATAAAATGATCAATGGAACAGACATTATAGGATCTGAATAGGTATTTTCCCAAAGAGGACACACAAATGGTCAACAGGTACATGAAAAGGTATCAATATTAGTAATCACCAGGGAAATTCAAAACAAAACTAATAATAAAATAATGAGATGTCACCCCACACCTGTTAGAAAAACTATTAACGAAAAGACCAGAGATAACAAATTCTAGGGAGGATGTGGAGAAAAAGGAACCTTGTGCACCATTGATGAGAATGTAAACTGATGCAGCTACTATGTAAAACAGTATGGAGGGTCCTTCAAAAATTAAAACTAGAACTACCGTATGAGTCAACAATCCCATTTCTGGATATTCATTCAAAGTAAATAAAAAACATTAACTTGAAATGATATATGCACTTCCATATTCATTGCAGCATTATTTATAATAGCCAAGCTATGAAAATAACCTAAGTGTCCAACAATGGATGAATGGATAAAGAAGATCTGATGTATCTATAAAAGATAGATGAAATAATATTCTACCAAAAAAAAAAAAAGGTAATCTTGCCATTTATTATAACATGGATGGAACTGGAGGGCATTATGGTAAGTGAAATAAGTTTAAAAAAGACAAATACTGTATGAGCTCAACTATAGGTGAAATAAAAAAAGAAAGAAAATAATTAATAAACTGCACTCATGGGCGCAGATATAGAAAAGAATAGTGGTTGCCAGAGGCAGTGAGTGAGCAATGGGTGAAATGGTGAAGGGGGTCAAAGGAACAAACTTCCAGCTATAAAATAATAAGTCACAGGGATGTAATGTACAGCATAATTACTATAGTTAAGAAGACTGTATTTCTTATTTGAAAGTTGCTAAGAAAATATATAAAAAATTTTCTGACTACGCATGGTGATGGATAGTAAGCAGTTTTATTGTGGTGATCATTTTGCAATACATGCAAATATCAAATCATCAAATTGTAAATGAACATAAAGTTAAATGCTCATTATACATACATATATACATAGCTAACTATGTGCCAGGCACAAGTTTAAGCATTTTAAATACATGAATTCATTTATTAATATAGAAACACATACTCTTAAGAAGTAGGTGTTTTTATTAATCGCATTTTACAGATGAGTAAAAGGGGCATAATAATTTTTCCGAAGTTATATAACTGGTCAATTATGCACCTAGAATTTGAAGCCTGGCTGTCTGGCTCTACAGACTGCGATCTCAACGACCATGCTACATGATTTCCTGTTTATAAACAAGGAAGTGCAGGCAGGTACAGTTAAATAACTGATGCAGGTTAGATTAGTTCTATGACACCTTGCAAGTTACAGAACTAACCTAAGACTTACAGCTGCCTGGTTTAAAAACTCCATGCAACTTCTGTTAAGTCGTGAAGATAAAATGCTAGTTCTGGAGAAAGACAAAGTTAGTTCATTCATTTTTTGAATTTGGTATACTGTGAAGTGAATGTAAAAAAGAGAAGGGATCACATTTGTGGTTAACATGAAAATCTGCAATGTAAGATACCGATATATAGAAAAAACTATTTAATGCAAGACTAAAATGCAAAATAATATCTATAGAGTATACACACACACACACACACACCTATCTAATACAAGACCTAATAAATATAATTGTGTCCTATCTTTTATATATTCAGTCTTTCTCATCTCACCTGACTTTAGACCTTTTTATTCATGTTCTATGCCACTTCTGCTGAAGACTGAGTAAATAAATGCTCAAAAAACAGGAGATAAATCATCATCATCATCATCATCAGTGGCCATCAACTGGATGGACCACGAGAGAGACAGACACCTCAGAAATGATCTGTGCATCACTATTTACAATTAAGGGCAGACAGCTTTGCTAAAATAACCCACAAGTTAAAGAAGGAATTACTTAGTGTTAATTCCATGAAGAATTAAAGAATTAAAGTTCTTGGAAGTAACATTTTTCTTCATCCCTTTACTGGCCTCCCACTTCCAAGTACTCTGGCAGCCTTAGATTCACTAAGGGGAGTTGGTAGGCAAAGTTCTGCCTCACAATATCTTCATTCTACAACCTCTCACAGGGATGATCTTAGGTATGAAGTTTCTGCAGTTCTACCTCTGCCAGCAGAAATAGCATAGAAATCCACATCCCCTCAGTAACAAGTTCCATTTTTACACTGCCTGAGATGCCCTTAAATAGTTTTAAAGCAAAGTCAAGATGTTTAAGTCCTATGGGTCCTATATAGTTTGGGATTTCCTTTTGTATTCCAAATAATAAGTGGGGAAAATAGACAAATTGTCAGCCACAATCCAAAATACCAAGAGGATGTGGTCCCCCAAATTATCAAGATTTCCCCTCCTTAATCTGTCCAGAAATCAACCAGAAATATTATGTTATCTGTGGGTTGTGGCAACAGTCACACACCAAATATGTAACAGTGAGATCATTACTGACTTAAAAAGGACCTAATATGTAGAATCTTGGTATGCTGAACATGAATATAACCCTGAAAAATTTTTATTAGCTCTCGTTTTGAAGATATTTCATATAATTCATTTTATATGTTTCACCACGTAAATTCATCCAGTAGGACACAACAACATCCTAAATCAGCCAAGAATGATGTAATATTGCATCACATTGCATAATGCCATCATGCACACATCATCTAAAGTTGATTCCATCATTTTCTGATGCAGTGCAATACTACTGCCAGGCGGCTGCTGAAATAAGCTGACGTCAGCAGGGTACTATATAAAGCCCTGTCAGAAAGGTTAGGCATTGCAGTATATAAAGCCCTGTAGGAAAGGTTGAGCACTGAAAATATTTCAGACTTTGTGCGAGACAGTTGAAGCTACTGTTCCATAGAACTGTTATTATTTTACCCATTTAGGCACAATACAGAACAGTAGTGCCTCGAAAGTGCATTAATGGCGTGGACAATTTCCACTCTATTTGTGGGGAAGTGACATTTGCTAACCATAAAAAAAGTCTCACTTCTCAAGTGAAGAAGGCTTAGCATCTTTACTTCAGATGCAAGGTTGGTGACCAAGACAAGCCTTGGGCCCCACATATACGCTCTGCTCCATGTACAACACAGCTTTCACAGTGGTTAAATGGCAAAAGACCATCCATGCTGTTTGCAGTCCCCATGGTGTGGAGAGAGCCAAGCAACCACATAAAAGACTATTACTTCTGCTTGGTTCCTCCTCTTTCCAGCAGAATGACAAAGCAAAAGAAGGCGAGAATAGTCTACCCAAACATTCTGTCTGCCTGTCTGCATTGAGACCAGTTCCACATGGTGAGGGACTTCCTATTCCAGAACCTCCAGCAGAATATTTTCTTGATTCATCTGATGAGAACAAGGGTGAGCCGACCTGTTCTTCTCCTGTTCCATCAGCATGCAGTGATCCAGATTTTCACTGTGGTGCATAATCAACCCCACACAAACTAACACAGGAAGAACTAAATGACCTGGTTCATGATTTGGACTTATCCAAGAACAAAGCAGAATTGCTAGGATCAAGACTCCAACAATGGAATCTTCTAGAAGAAGATGTCACAATTACTTTCTATCAAAAGTGCCACCAGCAGTTGGAGCCTTTCTTCAGAAAGGAAAATACTCTGGTATTCCTTCAGAAAGGAAAATACTCTGTTCCAATACTGAGGGCCTCATGAATGCCTTAGAAATCACTCATGACCCACAAGAATGGAGACTATTTCTAGACTCTTTGAAACTGAGTCTTAAGGCTGTGATTTTGCACAGTGGAAACTGTCTTCCATCTATTCTATTCCTGAACAGCTGTACAAGAGACAAGAGAAGAAATCTAAGAAGTAATCTATGACTTGATTTTTTACAGGTATTAACCGTAGGCTTATTACTATTGGCATGCATTTTGTGATGTAAACATCAATTTATTGCAGATTACAAAAAAAACTAGAGCCAAAATTAGAATTTGACCGTCATATTCATGTTGAGCTCATACAAATTGATAGGAAATGACTAATTTTCTCATTTTATTTCAGCAACATGACTTTTGTAAAAATTGTTGACCAGTGTAATATGAAGTCAAGAACTCAATTTAGGTATGTGCTATCTTCCATTCTGAATTCTTTACAGTACTGGGAATACATGAAGAATAAAAAAGCAGTACATGAATGTCAACAAAAACATTGGGGGATTCCCCAAAGTACAAGCAACACATGGCATATCTATACCTATACCTATACCTATGTATCTATATATGAAGTTATCTGTATTTATACAGATACCTATCTATGTGAACACAATAGTATGTTGATATATTTCACATAGTAATGTTAAGATATATCAGAATAAGAGAATTTTAGAATTAAGAAAGATCTTAGGAATTCTCTAGTCATACAATCTTTCTGGAAATGGGAAAAGGGGTATACCTATGATCAAATTACAAGTACAGTGTTTCTTAGAGTGGGAAATTCTGCATCAGAATTATGTGGGTGACTCATCGAGGAGGCAGATTTCTGAGCATCGCATCAAAACTACTCAATCAGAATCTGAGGATAGGATCTGGGGAACTACATTTTTACCATCTCCAGGTGATTCTTATGCATGCCATTGGGTTGAAACTTGCTGTGCTAAATCATAGGAAAACTACTTCATATTCCAAACTCTGTCCCTAACAGTTATTTCACCTTGACTAAGTTACTCGACTCTGTGTCTTGGTTTACTCATATGTTATGTGGGCAGTAAGGAGACCACCTTATTAAGGAGGATTAAATTTGTTAATACATGTAAAAGGTGCTAAATACTGACTGACATAGTATAATAATCCTGCTTTAATCCTGATTGAAAATTATCATCAAAGCGGTACAGCAATATACATTTGAAGAGGTGTCACCCTATATCCCTAAACCAAATACAGTGTTGCATATCAATGTTACCTTAATTAAAAAAATTAAATTATCATCAGGTATTTTTTGCATTGGGAAACCACAACAGCACCATAATCATAATATTGTCTTTAGTCATAAACAATGATCAGAACTAGTATATGAGGCTAAGCAGTAAAAAGACTTCAAGACAGCTTGACCATATAAATGTTCTAGATATTAGGGGTTACAAGGCACTTTGATGGTTAGAAAAATAAAAGCTCATAGCCATATGGTTAAAATGAGATGGTTATAATCAGATTTCAACTTAATGTGCCATTTCAACATCATTCCCAAATGAAAATCAAAATGCACAAACTTATTTACAACATAAGGAATGGGATAAGAACTCAGAAATCTGTACTAGAAGCATGAAGACAAAGATACAGGAAAAATAATAGTAGTAAGATTAGTAAAGTTAGCAAGTAGCATTTATATAACCATGTGCTAAGCAGCCAAAACCCTATATAGAGGTAGGCATTTTTTCAGATTTTACAAGTCAAGGACAGTAAGAAACTTGCACACAGATACACAAGTAGTAGCTGTTAACAGGGATTCAAGGCCAGGTGTATTTGTCTCCAAAATCCACATCCTAAATGTGATACTTTATTACTTCTGATAACATCACTTCCAAAGCTCAATACTCACCACCAAAGGCTTACAGATGCCAAGGCGCACAACGCCTGGTGGCACAGAGGTCAGCACTTCCACAGCTTCAGCCAGTGTGGCGTTGTCCACACAGTACTGATTGACGGAGACAAGGCGATCGCCAGGTAACAGTTCTCCACCTCTTTCTGCGACACCATCCGCCACCAGGGAACGAATCACAATCACTGATCTTGTGGGATCTAAGGGGTCCTAGAGATCAAACAAAGAAAAATGACTCAGTTCCCTGAAAATAAATACACACCTTTAAGATAGATGTTTACAGCAAGATAGAGGTTTACAGACACCTTTAAGATGTTTGTTCATGAATCTCATTTGGCTTCGTCCTTCTTGTATCTAGCATTCGGGTTGGAATTTTAACTAAAATGTTTCAATGAACAAGACTACACAGCCAGGTCCTTGAAAAATGCCTTCAAACAAATCTTACTTTCTTTAACCAACCCTGCTTTTCATTCCCAAGTCAAGAAACTCTTGGTAAGTATCTATCATGCTCTGATGTAAATAACACCACCTATTTAAAGGACTGAAAGTAAAACTAATTATGGGAACTCATTAAAGAAATGCATAGTGTTCAACTATAATTGCACCAGTATTTTCAAGTAGAGGGAGCTATTGCATAGGAAGAGAACAGAAAAGATTAAAAAAAAAAAAAAGTACAGTGGTATATCAGCAGGCAATCAGTGCAGTAATATAAAAGAGCTGTCTATTTTGTCACCGGCAACCATGAATCACAACACACTTTTCATTCTGAAATATGAAACCATTACATTTTAAGTTTGACACACTAATAAATAAGCTGTACAATTATGTCCTTCATTTAGGATGTCAGTTTTTGATGAAAGGCTTTTTTATTGAGGGGGAAGGGAAACTATATAATAGCTTAGTCCCCTCATGAAATGCACAGAAAGCAGCTAGCATTACTTCATATTAATAATTACTGAACTTTCTTAGAGAACACTCAACAACAAAATATCCCAAAAGCAAGTAAATGATTTCACTAGGTGGGTGTGAGCAAATTCACAGTTTCATATAACACTAAATTTTTAAAAAGTACTGTTTTTAACCCAAATAGGTGAGTAGTGCAAATGCAACTAGTGGAAATGATAATTAGAAACATTTTAAAGGACGATTAACCAAAAAATCATGGAAATAGAAGGATGAATAGATTTCCTTTATTATAGAAGTCACAACAAGCACTTATTTACACAAAGTGCAATTGTTTTTAGACCCCCAAAGCAGTACTAGGTGTGCCTGCTTACTAAAATTTACTCAGGCTTAAACCAGCAGTTACTCTAAATACTACAAGTAATCTAACCCCTTTTCCTGGAGGAGAGAACCCAACGGCAGCTTCTTTGTCACTGAAAAAAGAAAAAAAAAAAAAAAGACAAACCACCCACTGCTGGAGATATCCCATTATGTATAATCGCTACTTCATTTTCTATGATGACTTTTCTGACTGTGTGATTTCCCACGTAGCTGAATGAAGTCGCTTTAATGAATAACAGTCATTTCCTTTCACGGCCATCACATGTAGCAGCACCCTATGGAAAAATAGCAGCTGCTACTGCCTACTGGGGCGGCTGCTATTTTGGAGGCTTTGCTACATAAAAAATGCTTAAAAACCAGGCTGATTATCATCAGAAAGATCTGTTTTCTGAAAATACAGTCCACAAAAGCATAACCATGTTACATCAAACAAAATGTGATAAAGATATTTCTCACAACTTCTACTCAATTCCTAGACCCCATGCAGATTTTTAAAGTCCCCACCAATTTTTATCACAATTTGAAAATCTTTAATTTTTCTTGTTTGGTAAATAACACTGCAAGGAACATTAAATTTAAGAATCAAGATGTTGTTTTATACTAAATAGTCAACAGAGGGCACTAAAGACCAATCAGACCACAAGAAACACATGTTTTACTACGTACAAGCCATTATCCTCTTCTCAAGGATGGTTTTCCCTTTTATTCAAAAAAACTTGCATTATTATACAGGCTCTAAGAGCATACCATATGGTTGCTTCAATTCAACCTTTTATGAAAGTTTTTCCCTACAGTTCTTATAAATATTATTTAACCCCCACCATCAATTAGGAATAGTCAACTTTCATCAAAATACTACAGCAGACCATAGGACATTTGACCTGAATTCTGTAACTCCCTACTTAATGATCACATTCCAAGAGAACCCACATAACTGCTCTGTCTCACAAGTGAATACAATCACCATGCATGTAGGTCTCTCAATACAAGGTATCTCAAGGTTGGGGGAAATCCAGGTTGGCAAACAGACTCCTCTCTCCCCATAGTCTCCCAGGCACCTCCCCATACATCTAAACATTCACTTACTCGCCTTCACTTTTCCATTAAGTTGCTACCGAACGCATGCCAATTTGATCTTCCACTCTTCTGTCTGATCCTCTCTCTCCATTTCTGCTGCCACTAACTTGGTTTAGCTTCTCATTATTTTTGCCTGTGCATCTGCTGCAGTTTCCCAATAAGTCTACTTGCCTCCAATTCTACTCCCAACAGCCTATTTTCTACAGAGATAAAAGAATGATCTTCAAAAACAAAAATGTGATCACTAATCCTCCTCTGCTTAAAATACTTCAGTGACACAACTTTTAGGATAAAGTCCTAATGGCCTGGTAGAGAAATTTTTTTCAGATCTGCAGGTCAGTCATCTCCTCTTTCTTTATATGCACCTCTGTTGGCTCCCACTGGCCCCAGACATTGTCCTAACAATACAGAACTAATGAATTTCAGGGACTGTGAAGTGCTCTGGCATGTTTCATGACATCCTACAAAACACCCCACATGTCAGAAATGCCTTCCCTGCTCCACTTATACACATCTTTGTCAGAATCAGCTTAAGCATTTTCTGCAGTGAGAAGTCTTCCCAAAGACTCACGTATGTCCTCCTTCAGGATACCTCTAAACCTAAAAAAGGCCTTCCATTCTAGCATTTATCATAATATATTTTCCTTACTATCCTTGAGCTTATAGAATAAATTAGGTCTTCTTGTTGGATGTATCTAGAGCACTTTACATTTTCTGTTGTAACTATTAACCTTTTACTGAATTTATTTTAAGCATCTTTCATACTAAAAATATGCTTCATAAGAGCAAGGGTATATTTGCTTCTTTGCTGTATTATTTCCTGAGCCTACAATAGTGTGTGCCACACAGGAGGGACAGAACAGAAATGAAATATTAAATAATTTAATCTATTTAGTCTCTCTCTCCTCACTGTACTATAAGTACACCAAAGGTAAAGGCCACATCCATCATATGTAATAAAAATAATTGTTAACACTGACTATGCATGTTTCAGGAATCACACGTGTCCTCATACCATCATGAGGTAGGTCCACTCTTGTCCCTACTTTCCAGATGAGAAAACTAAAACAGAGAAAAATTTGGTAACTTGGTCAAAGCACACAGTTGATGATAGCACAGCCAGAATTTAAACCAGCAAGCTAAGTTACAGAATTTCTGCTGGTGGTCATTAACAGGGATGCCATGTCTCGATCTGAAGGTAAGTATTTGCTAAATGAAGAAAGTTGAATGAAGGTAAATTGTTAGAAAATGTATATACAATACCTTGCCAAAGTACATAAACTGAGTCTTTAACATATCATACTTGGTCACTGGAGGTTTATATTTCAGCACCTGGCGTGCTGGAAAACATTTGTTTGCCAATTTTAATTTCCACGTATTTTATAAAGAATCTGTTCACCTTTACATGAACTGACACAAACATGACAATCTTTATGCTCATATGAGGGGTTCAAAGTCTGCAAAGTGTCTATATGAATATTATATTCATTATAATATGAATGAAGATCATATACTTGCGTATATTCCCACAGATCAAGGAAATCACAGCTCACATAAACTAAAGCTCCATGCAGGGGCATCCCTGGTGCAGGGAGGTGGTTTGGTTGAAATGTGGGCTCTGTGAGAGACAAAGATAGCAACCAGAAGACATGGACAGCTCTAGCCATGAAGCTGCTCCAAAGCTAAAACCACAAGCACAAGCATGCCACTATGGCAACCTCAGAAGGAAGGCATGAAGCAGGGAATGTGATGTAAATAGAAGAGAAGAAATTAATAAGAAGCATGTAACATTTAATAAATTGGCCAGTGTATCTGTAAGAGACATTTTTGAAAATAAGAGGAATCTGAAACACATCAAGAACTCTTCCGACATTCAACATGTATACACTTTACAGTATATTATTCCAATGACAAAAGGCAAAAATTGAGGTGTAATAATGACTTAACTACACATATTAACAATTAAAAAATAACAAATTCTATTAAAAAAACCTGTTCTGTATCAAACATCAGCTTTCAAAAACATTCAGTAATGAATTTAGAGACTATACCAGGATGGCTAAGAGATAGAACATAGTTTATTTCAGATAAAAATTTGTGTAAAGATTACTTTATCTTTGATAATTTGGATACCTATTGTTAACTGAGTATATTAAAATATACAGTGACCTACTAAATTCAAGAGAGAAAATCTGATTAATTTATTCTACATAATTAAAGTTTTGTGCTATTGTATAGCTCACCACACTCCTATATCATAGGAGTCATTCCCTAAAGCAAAATGATTCCAAAGAATGACAAAAAAACAAAACAAAAAACCATTTGAAGCAATCATGAAATAGAACATGCTCTAGAAATGAACAGGTTTCCCAGACAAAGAATTCAATTTTGCAGTGCACTTTACTATAAAGTTAGGCAAATGAACTTCATTCTACAAATGTTTATTCATTTAAGTGTGAAGAAGTATGTCTCAAAGATAACACTAAATGATCTACATACATTAATTTCTGAATAACATGAGACAGTAGCTATATAATATTTCACCAAAAAATCCATCTCAAAAATAGATGACTGGATCAAGAAGATGTGGTATATATACACAATAGAATACTATTCAGCACTCTAAAAAGATAAATTCATGTCATTTGCAGCAACATGGATGGAACTAGAGGGATTATGCTATAGGAAATGTCAGAAAGAAAAAAAAAAATATTGGATGGTTTCACTTATAGGAGGATTATAGGGGAACAAAATAAGGAATTAGAAATAAAAATTAAAAAAAAACTAGCAGGCAACTATAAATCAGAGACATTCTGCAAGGGAGGGGGGAGAAAAGGAATCAAAATAGGTGGGAAGAGCACAAGGGACTATGGTAATGGTGCATGGGTAAACTGGTGGTGGGAATTTTATGGGGACTATACCTGAGAGAATGCATACATTGTACAAAAATGAACAGTGACGTAACATACACACACACACACAGTCTTAAAAAAATAATCCTTCTCAAAAATGGTGAATTGAGAAAACTGAAAGCAACAAACAAAGTCAAGATTCCTGAATAGTATACTCTTAAATATGACAATTATTACTTGAACTAAAGCATATTAAGTTAAACTTTAAATAAATAACAACTAAGTAAAATTTCAAAATAACGTCTCAGGGAAGTTACTAAAATGAAGAAGATGGGGGGCGGAGGGAGAACCATACAGTTCAAAGGAGACAGCTATCTGAAGGTAGGTAGGAGAAAGAACTGGGTACAAGAGCAAGTAAAGAAAAGGAAAGAAGGGAGTTTGGGGAGGAGAAAGAGAGAGAGAGGAGACCTTAAGGATAACAGAGACGCAGAAGCTCCAAGGAACAGCTGGAGTGAATAAAATTTTCCATTATGAGCAATGTCAGTCAGGAAACGGGAATTCAAAGATTTTTTTTCTTTAAAGGAGAAAATATATATAGGAGAGACATCACTATATAAGGAAGACAGCTATTCAATTTACTCGTGGTAGGATGGATGTGGGGTAGAAGTCCAGAGACAAGTTTTGAGCTAGCTTCGTTCTGTACAACTTCCCAAGTTCTTCATTACTCTGAGTCAGCTTTCTCAATTGTAAAATAGAATATTTGGATATATTACAGCTATGATCCATTTCAACTCCAAAATCCTAAAACTAAATCTGACAGGAGAGTATGTTGAGTCAAATTTGTCATTAATTTCTGCCAAAACATTCATAAAACCACTGTAAAGAGTAACCAATGGTGGAAGTTAATGCAAAACACAGCATGAGCTGTGAAAGCTGTACACTGTGGTCACAAATATGTTATAATTTTAGTTAGTGATGTCCTTTAAGAATTCATGAAAAGGTCACTGACTACACAAGATTTAACTGCCTGGGTAGTCCATGATCGAAACAAAACATGCCACAACATATACATGACAAATGCCCTTTGTTAAATAAGATAAAACTTAAAATGACTTTTCTTCTCTTGCCATTTTTAGATAGCAAAAACAAAACAAAACAAAAAAACAAACTTGTCGGGAAGTATTAGTTGAATTAAAATCACAAGAATAGTTCTGGTTTAAGATAGTGGGATGTAATTAAATATACTAAGAGAGCTTCTGATGTGACCAACAAGCTAAGCACTTACTTTTAGGGAAGAGAAATCAATGTATTTATTCTGAGCACAAGGCAACAATCAAATGATTCCAATAAATAATGAGTAAGTTATCTTGTCAGAATTTAATGCCATTTTTAACTATTTTATAATACAGTCAAGTATTATACTAATCATACCAATTACCACAACACCATCAAGTTCAAAAGAAGTACCCACAAAATACATTCAAAGCACTCAAGATAGATTACACTGATAGAGTTCCTGCCTCTTTGTGTCTTACTACTTCCTAAGTAGTCTTAAGCAATAAGAATAGATTTTTCTACACACATACATACAACTAAACTGTCCCTGAGCAGCACAGTAAGCATAGCTCGGAAGGCAATTAAAAGTGCAATGGAAGAGAAGTGGAGAGAGGAACTTGATAGAAGATCAAGTTACAGTCTAAAGAGGAACAAAATATATAAACTTGTGCCGGAGGCCAGCTCCAGCCAGATTGGGGTTCCCAAAAGGAGGGGAGGCGTCAGCGTATGATGAGGCAGGAACAGTCACTCGTCCTGGTGCAAATCTCGTTTATTTAATTTTGGTGGGTCTTTTATACATTTTAAGTGGGCAGTGGGATTACATCAGTATAAGCATAAAGAGGAAAAAAGGAGAAGAGCAAAAGTAGGTAAAAGGGTGTAACCTATTACCTATAGCATCAGGGTGTGTGGAACTGCTCTCCAAGGTTATCTTCTCTGGTTGATGACTCATTGAGGTCAAGCCTGAAATTCCCCAGCCAAGGATTCAATCCTATCAACAAGGTGTTCCATAGATCAGCTTCTGGGGTCCTTTGTCCTGTATCGGTCCTCAGCCCCCCAGGGGTTCCTGGTCCTACCTTGTGATGCATTCCCTTCCCCAAAGTGATCTGCTTAGAAGATGAAAGGCACCCTTGTAGGGTTGGGCTCCTAAAGCTGATTGACCAGGCAGTACTTGACCTTGGGAAGGAAAGCAGAGCTTGCAGATAACTAAATGGTAGTTAGTTAGGCCGCTTAGAATCAGCAGACCCGCACAAACTTGCAAATGATTTTACTCTGTATAGCTTAGTATTTTTAAATCTATTTTAAGCACCATAATAATTTGAATGGTTCAAGCAGAAGCCCCATGGAAGTCACTTCTTGAAGACTATTGTTTTCCATTATCCGCAACTGGTTTATTAGATATTTTCCTTGAATATTAGACATGTTGCTTGAATGTTTCAGCTCTTGAAAATTTTATGTCATGCTATATATGTTCACATGTTTACTTTTCACTCCTGATCTAGATCTTTTGCTGGATATAAGGGGAAAAAACACATATACATCCATTTCCTTAAAGTTCCATCATCTGAGTGAAATGGCTGGACATTCTCCAAGCAGACAGTCGCACTCAAATACAAAGTCTAGGAAAATAACACTGATTAAAATGTGACTATACTTAATACTACCAGACTGGATATTTAAAGATGGTTAAGATGGTATTACTATGAAGATTGTGATGGAAAAGTAAGACATATGGATTTAGGAGTTTAAGCATTACCGTTTAAATTCAAATGAGCGTGTGTGATTTAGACCAACAATGTTATTACCTTCTAAACCATTCATGGTGTTGCATTTATAGATGAACAAAACTAAGTATTGACCTAATATACTCCTAATACAGAGACCTCTGCATCTAAAGACCTTCAGAACAATTGGTCCTCACTCTTCCTTAATGCACTGAAAGACAGGAGCCATCTCTACGCTGGGAGGTTCTCTGACAATCACTGCCCCATCAAGGACACAGGAGTCCCCTTGATTTTTTAAGGCAAGATTCTGTAATTCTACCCCCTCTCCCCCAGTCCTTAGAAAGGTAACAAATATTCTGTGATACGCAGTAACAGCGTGGAGAATCTAAGTGCCAACTTTGAAACCACACAGGAATAAGGCCAAGGATTCCTGCTGGGGAATTTAACGTAAAGTATATACAACTTTCTAATCTTGGCAGTAAAGGAGTCATCACGTTTCCACTGAGCTTTGGCAGGGTGGGAGGAAAAAGGTAAGCACTATAGAATTCAGGTACAATCTCAATTAAACTTTTTGGAACTGTAGTGAGAATGTTTCTCTGGTAGCCTAGGAGTTAAGTCTCAGTGTTATCAGCACAATGCCCTGAGTTCGATTCCTGGCCAGGGAGCTGACCCACATATGGCAAGAGCAAACCTCTCCTGTCTCACATGTTGCTCCCCTCAGCAGTGTATTTTAGTAAATCAGCCTGTTCTGCTCCATACTCTGTCTCTGGTAAATTCTCTCATCCCCACAACTCTGGCCTATACCCAAGTTCTGCTACCCCCCACCCCCAAATAAACCTTAAAACAAACAAAAAAATAAAAAGAATGTCTCTCTGGGAAGATGATCAGAAATTTTCATCATCTTTCACTTGCACCAAATTATAAATAATCATTATTGTTTCTGTTCTGAAGATTGTAATTTCACACAACTGGACCACAGATTTGGGAGATCTGTTCTATTACTTTCTAACCGGGTGACCTTGAGCAACTTCCTTAGCCTCTTGTCATCTGTTTCCACATCCACAAAATAATGATTAGAGTACTTACCTCATGGATTGTAGAAATGATGAAATGTGTGTGTGTGTATGTACTTTAAACAAGACCTGACACAGTACATATTACCATGTAAAATTGTGATCTTATTTTCCAAATAAAATGTTAGAATACAAAGGATTTTTTATTAAAAGGAATAATATTTGAAAGTTTATATAGATATGAAATCAGGGCCAAGTTATCTATCACAGGACGTTCCTGTGCTGCAATGTCTACTGCTTGTCTGCAAGACAGGCCTCAATTCCCTGGGTCCTCCCTGGAGTCTGAGGAACAATCATCACAGTCTTCTAATCTTACTTCCAACATTACAAAAATCATAATGTGTTATACAGAGTTGTTCTCCAGTTCTGCATGTTTTACTGTATGCTTCTTCATCCAGTCTCTCAATTCCAAATTGAATTTAAACTCCACGAGGGCAAGGAGTCTATGTATGTGGTCGTTGCTAGATTGTCAATGCCTGGAACAGGGCCTAACAGAGAGGTGTCCAATTCACAGTTCATAAATATAAGATTGTTAAAAGAGTCATATCTTTTCATCTTTACAGCTCTCATAAGAGCCCATATTAAGTAAACATTGTTTTATTAAGGAGAGAATGAATAAAAGTCATGGCAACAGTGCTGATTGGGCCTTTGAAAATTTTCATCATTACCACGAACATTTCCCAGTAAATAATAGTAACATCCTATTTTATGCTTCACAACTTTATGTGGCAAGGATTATGTCTATTATTAGTTCAGTAAAGTGAGATTAAATAAGACTAACATATCTGTCCAGAGTCCTACAAGAATATCACAGCCAGAATGCAAATTCTAGCTCTTTTTGACTTGTCAGCTTGTGCCCTTAATGTATAATGTTCACAGTGATGTGTGGTGAAGGTAATATATAATTAAAATAAAACGTAGAGGGGAGAGCTGAAAGGGGAACTTGAGCTCTAGACAGTGGTGTGTAAGGACCAGCCGATCAACCCCCTTTCAGGCGTGACTAACAAATTAGGCCTTTGGTACCAGTAAAGGAGGACCACTTACTGGTCCCCACTGGGGAGATCTTGGCTTCCCTGGATCACTGCCTACCTCCGAATGACACCCACAAAGAGGGCAGAGCAGCATAAATCACCATGCTTTGGGAAAATAGCACCTCAATACCGGTTTATGTATTTGATTCAACCTTTCATTCTCTAGAAAGGGTTATGATTTTGTCTGTTCTTTATGTTAATATCAGAACCAAGTGAGACCATCCAAAACACACCCACATCTAAAGGTAGGAGGAAGACTGGTGATAAAATGACTCTGGAGACTGAATTTCTTCTTTGGACCCTTTCAAAAACAGATGGTTATTCTTTTGTTAATTACATGAGAGATACAGATGCATAGCTAGACTGATACCCACTAACTTACAGGAATACTTTGAACACTGCACAGGAGAAATGTAATTACCAGGGACTGCAGTAAATCTGAGCATCTTTATACCTAAATTTTAGCTTTCCATGGTTGTTTTAGAAGCACTAATATTTACAGTTTGGCCATTTTGAAAATACTCACTAAACATAATGCAGCGGATACATAATTTTCAGAATCCCCTTTGCCTCAGCAATACCTTCTGGTATGAAGCAGAAATAGTCCTGAAGAAGCATTTGTTAAAAAGGAGGGCTACCTTATAAGAAAATACCATCCAGCTGACAAGCATTTGCCGCTTGCCCCCTATGTTCTGTCTCCCCCATTAGATACAATGGGATTTGGGGGCCAAATTCATATTCCAGAGGAGCCATGAAATTCCTGCAAAGTTCAACATCAGTCCTGACTTAAGATCTGTGAGGCCTCCTGCTAACTTCATCCCCCTGCAGCTGCCTCACTAAGCAAGCTTTTGATCTGTACTATCTGGATTTCAAGCTGATATACACACAGTCTCTTTGATCTCTTATTAAGTGGCTTCTGGTCTCCCGATGCCTTTAGTCTTGCTGCACTGAGGTTTTTAGAAGTCAGTCATCATCCTGAGCACACTACAAACTCCACACACCAGGAGTGGGCTCCCTTCATTCACCCACTTTGCAGGCTTGAAAAGCAACCTTTAAATCATGAGAGAATTTCCCCAGTAGCCACAATCAATCCACTGCATGAGCACACTACTCAGAATTATTTTTCAAATGAAGCAGCTTAAAATGATTTAAAGGATACAAAACTTTCCCATAGCGGGAAAGGAAGCAAATCCTCTGTGAAAAGAAATCTTCAGCCCAGTTGGCACTGAAGCTTACAGTACTTTGATGTTAATAAAAATAAGTATGGATAGGAATCAGGAATGGGTCAATAGTAGTCTTTATCAGTTCTCCTAAATTCTATTAAGCAAAAGTGACCCTTAAATGCAGCTGTGTGGTTTGTCCAACAGTAAGCTATGTATTTACACGAATTTGGATACTGTCATTAGTAGCTGATTGGTTACAATTTGCTTAGTACTAATATCTTAATCCTACATGGGTGAATTAGACCCAAAGAGTGACTAAAAAAAGAAAACAATGAGAAAAAATGGTAACAAAACTTAAAAAAAAAATGAAGATACTAGTGGTCATTTTATAAAATCCCTCAAGCATGAAAGCAGAACCGCATGATAGCACGCAATACATACTGACTGTCCTCTACAGTGTATGTGCAGTATGTTAAAGTGTGAAATTCTTTCCTCGATTCTATTAACTTATCAGCTAACATGCACCTAAATATACTGGGCATGTTAAGACAAGTTATTGGACACTATGTGAGGTAGCACTCACCCCAAATCTCAAATCATGTGGGCAAAAGTAAGCCCTTAATTTCCTCCATGTTTAACTCAGTTTTCTGATAAACAGGATTAAAGCTGGTGGAAAAAATAGGAATAGAATTTTCGGCACTAAAACCACAGTTTTAATATAGTTTATGATCTCTTAAGCTTTTAAGGTCAATAAATTACTACCAATATAAAGTTGAAACAAAATTGATAGTTAAATACTGCTATCCCTTAATCTGCCCATACCATGGAAAATCATTAGCACACTCATGAACGAGGCACTGCTTACACTTTATTTTCCAGAATTATCTGAATAAAGAAATGACTGAACATAAGAAAGCATCGATATCAATATTAAGTGATCTAAATGCATGTGAGTCTTACAAGCTGTTATGCTCAAGCAATTTTGTAAAAAAAAGTACCACAATTTAAAAGATACATGCTTTTTGACAAGCAATTCTACTTTGAGGACTTTATCACAGGACTATTCCCACTTTTTTACCAAAGAATATGAAAAAGATATCCACTACAGCCTCATGTGAAAAAGTCCCCAACTGGGTACATGAGGTCAGTTAAATAAATGTTTGCATTATCAACAATAAACTATGCAGTCATTAAAAAGAATTAGGCTAGTTCTCTAAATACTAAAATGGCAGGAGATATAATTGAGGCAAACAGCAATGTGCTTAAAGAATGTAAGAAGGGAAATGAAAGCCACATACATAAAGTTTACACGATCTCTTCCTACAATCTATAAAAAAAAATGTTTTAAAGAGAATTCCACTGAATAGAATTAGCAGCCAGGCAAAAACTATCTACTAAGTTTTTCTCACCAATACTAAGTCATACCATCACCAAAATTCAGCAATACAGTAATATTTTATACTCATACTATTTGTGTTTCACAACCCACTTCTACTGCTAAGAAAAATGAATCACTTAATTTTTATAGGGGGGGATATTTTTATTACTTTTTTTAATAAGTCATCACTTGCCTTTGGTCTTTCAAGCCAAATCTTAAAGCATTACTAAAAGTATTTACATATAAAATTACCTCTCAATAATTGTTATTATGCTTTCTGTTTTTATTTCTCTGAGTCTGAGATATAACCAAAATCTTTCAAAAATATCAGCTTTGGGAAAAAATTTGAGTCTGTCCATATCACAGAAGGAATGGGATGTAGGAAGGAGGAGAATTATTGGTCAATAAATTTTACCCTCTAACTTACTGAAATTCAAGAATGTCATGAATGGCAATATCATGGCTAATGTTCAAAAATTGGCTAACGTTAAACATTTCCAGTGAATAATAATCATGAAGGGTTATTCAAAGTTCAACATAAATCAAAACACCAAAAAATGTCCACCTTCAATGTTTAACTTATAAGGCCAATAGAAGGTAAAATCTACACAGTTCTAAATTTATTTCCAGATTTTTGTTAGAAATTCAAAATTACAGACTCTGACTACCTAATAATTGCCTTATTATGAGCATTAACCCACAACAAATTACTTGCACTAATTTAAGATTCTTAAATTTGTAATTATTTTATTTTGAAGCAATAAACACTAGTTCTTACAGAATGCACATAAGCATGCTATATTAATTTTTAATACTTACTAAACTTCCACATAAGCATTAAAAATGAGAATACTATCTAGCAACTTGTCTTTAAAATAATAAATTTTTTACAAGCTAGAACAATAGAAAGATCTACTGTAATAAATTTAATACACAGAGACCTCCCCTCCCCATAATAAAATGCACATAGAATTACCACACACAAGGAAAGGAGCTCTACTATACGATATAACGCACAGAATAGTGAAGAGAGCATAGATGCCAGGAACCAACAGCTTGAGTTCAAATTCTAGTTCTGTCATAGACTAGCTGTGTGAACTTGCACCAGTGATTCACCATTGACAGAAAGTTGTGTAGTTATTTAAGTTGTGTAGTTATTTAACCTTACAGAGATACCTCAAGTTCATCAGTGTTTTTTTTAAATCAAATTTTATTGGTTTATCATTTGTTGACAAAACTATGTAATTTCAGGCATATTGTTTCACACCTCCACATGTGCACATGCTTCACTCACCCACCACCAAAGCACCTGTACCAACATAGTGTCATATCTGCCCATTACCCACTCCCTTCCCCCTCCTGTCTGGTAGCCATCATACTTTTCACTGAATCTAAGAGTTATTTTTGTTGTGTTTTCCTTATCAGTTTTCTTTGGTCACTTATAGTCTACAAATTAGTGAAATCATCTAGGAGTTGGCTTTGATTTTCAAATATTTTACAAAGCATAATTTAATCATCAGTTTTTCTCATTTCTAAAGTAAGGATAATAAGAGTATGTATTTCATATGATTCTTGTGAGGAATACATAAAGGAATCAGAACAGTGCCACACAAATGTAAATACTCAATAATGGTAGCTATTACTATTGGCTTTGTATTAATATTAGGATTAATGTTAAATGCATATTAGTAATATTCTGTGGAGAGAATATTTTAAGGAATAAAGACATTATACATTAATACTGGGAAATTAAACCAAAGATAACTAGGGCACAAAATGTAAACCACACTTAGGAAGTGGCAAAAAATATACTATAAAAACTTATTAATCCAATCTTTAATTTAAAATGGAACTTACAACTATGTTGCTTAGAAAAAGAGTACATAGTTAAAGCCATAATATTCACACTCATAATAACTTAAGCACATCACTGCTTTCCATGACATAATCCTATGAGACATGAAGTTTCAGTGAGCAGTGACTTCTAATATGATACACACACCAGCAGGATTTTAACTAGTCACTCCTTGGAGTAGTGTGTAGGCTTATTTGACACAACTATTCTACCCTTATTCAAATCATAGCCAATCATATTTATTGTGGCTTCCCTGTTGCTCTCTCCTTTTCCTTTGCCCCAAACTATTTAAAATGTCTTTTATGAAAATGCATTTCCACACTTGGCTCTTTAACTGTATGACTGAGCTATAAAACTGTAATATCAGAATCAGTTCTTTCATTTCATGGACAAAGCCATGCTTTCCTCTGCTTAGCTTCTTTTCTTTGCCAATGGTGGAGCACCTGTCTGGATAGTTCTATGGCCAATTTAAGATTTTTTATCTTCTCACTCATCGTTTGCTAAAGTTCAGCTCAATTTCTGAAAAAAGCGAATCTCCAATCAATAATCTCCAATTGGGTAATTCACATATGGCTCATCAACATTTGGCTGCAGTTTAGGATCCAATTTTATAATTAAATGTAGACTTCACTAAAAAAGGACATCTACTGATTAACTTTGCTTCTTTTACTAGACTGTTAAAAGTTAACAGAGTAAAATAGCTTGTATTATGGCTCCACCTTTGAGGAAAACATCAAAACTTTTTGTGTTTATTTTCTTAATTGGATGATTATTAATAATACATTTCAATAATGTAACATTTCCCACTTCTTTATGCAATAATTTAATTCAAATAATTCTATAATCTAGACACTATTAGCCCCATTAAAGGTAAAGAAATTGAATAAATAACAATGAAATATGAAGAACATGTATATAATTTTGTCAGGTTCTTTACAAAGGTCTTAGTTGCATATAATTTTGTCAGGCTCTTGACAAAGGTCTTATTATTCTAGAAAAGTCACTAGTGAGAAAAGTGGTTAATTGAAATTAATATTCCGAAGTAAAATTTCAATCTCTTCAATACTGCTAAATGCAATTCAGATTCTTTACAATCTGGACACTCCCATACTACTAAAACTTTCTCACTGTGGCTAAGATGTTTTCACAGTACTTCTCATTCCAAACTCTTAAACCTAAGAGTGACGATGGGGGTGGGGAGATGATTGGCCTTATTCAGCAACCTAATAAATCCACACAAGAAGCATCAAATACAATAATAATCAGAAACGTGGCCTTTCATGGCTTTTGTTAAACTTTCACCTGGCCTTGAAAAAAATATTTTTGAGCCTTGGAATTTATTACCTAATTACAACAAAGAATGGCATGCCCAATTAATTAACTTGCCCAAAACCAAATTTTAAATTGTGTTTACATGTCATCTAAATGTCATAGTGAGTAAGAGTTTTACATACCACTGATAAATGGTAGAAAGGTATTGCATACAACCATAAGTATATTTAAGATTGACTTAAGGAAAACATTCAGTAAAAAATTGAGTTTTCTTCCAAGGTTTACCTACTGAAGTAAATACACTTGGTCCTTTAATGTGAATCAAATTAGCATTTAGGAAATGAAGCATTTTTCTATCAATTCCTTAAAAAGCATAAAGGCAAAAAAAAAATCTAACATTTCTTTTTCAGCACTTTATATCATTTGTGCAGAAATGAACGTCAGTATGTGTAAAGATGATTGTGAAGGCTTAACAGGGGAAAACCTAAAATTTTAGAAATACATATTACAATGAATACCTGAAGGAAAACAGTAAGCAAGAAACACTGCACATTTAGAATTGGCTACATTTTGTTAAAAGTGTAAAGCTCAGAATTGATAGATAAACTTTTCTGTTAACTAGGGATTAAACAATTAAGGATTATCAAGTTATTTTTTCTATGATGAAGTCTGTTATTGTTTTAATTTTTGAAGCACTTCTCTGATTTAGCATGTGCAATATTCAAAATGTAAAAATCACGGATGTCACTTGACAGGATAAGAGCAGCCATTATGGTATAAAAACTATATCAGAACACAAATATGTATAATATGATGACATGATATAACTTAATAATATATACACAAATATATTCCAGAGATAATGGAAATGTAGATGACTACATCTAAAGGTGTTTTCTAAACTAAATCCCAATGATCAAAACTGTTAACAACAACAACAAAAAACAACGATCCCTCAATGTGTTAAGTTCCAGTTAATTCTGGTTAACTAAACTTAATCATTCTGCAAATATTTATTAATCAACTACCATTTGTGAGGCAACAAGGCTACACTGGGGAGGAAAAAAAGAAGTGTACCTGCCATTTATCTTCTTATATTCTCTAATATGAACCAATATATAAATTTAAATAATCTTACTTTATTGATATTTCTTGGTAAAAAATATTTCCCAAAGTAAGTATTATTTGGAATCAACAATTCTTAATTCAATGACATTCCAAAGAGAAGTTTTAATATTGGAGAAGTTATCTGGCACAGAAATATGCCAGTAAAAATGAAATAGATATAATAATCTATTTCAGTAATCTTAAATCACACTGCCAAAATATAGGATTTAATGTTCTTACATAATGCTCAAAGTATTTTGCTTTTAAACTGTTCCCAATTGCTTTATTATATTAAAAAAATTGATTTTTATATTACTTGGCATTTTATGTGCTTTGATAGAGTACAGTGTGCTTTATTAAACCACAATGTATGTAGGCTGCACTACAGTATTAAAATGCACATCTTAAAAGTGAAGCGCTGTCTTGCCAAAAGGTTTAATTCCCCATGAAAATCAGAGGTCTGAAGATAGTATAAACTGGTAAACTAGAAAAACATTTAGATGTCTTATTGTGTTCTTTCATATTCCCAAAAAGCATCAGTAAATTCACCCCAGTTATTGTGGTACATATAAATACATAAATACTATGTGTTACACATTAAATATAAAAGGCAAGGATACTTTCACTAACATTTTTATTTAATTAATTATATAATTTTGTTGCGATTAATAGATAAGTGAAACTATAAAGGGTAAGGAGAGGAGAGTGAGAATTGAGAACAATGCATGGGTTTTCATTTAGGAGTGATGAAAATGCTCTAAAACTAGACTATATTGATGAGTGCATAATTCTGAATATAGTAAAAATAACTGAACTCTATGCTTCAAATGGGCAAATTTTATGGTTTGTGAAACATGTCTCAATAGAGCTGGGGAGGGAGGAACCCTCCTTATTAAAAAAATTGTCATGTTATGGTCTCTAAAGGTATCTATGGGGATAAAAAGTATCATTTCCCTTATTGTCTAGTTATTATACTATACATCATTTTATTCACTCAGAATTATCGATTGTAAAGTAACGGTGGAAGTTATAATACCTCATCTTAGACAGTAGCATCATACATCAAATCACTCAATTTTGCCTGTGACAACAGGTGCCTTAAACAATTACTAGTTCACACAACTTTCATGCAAACTAATCGCACCAAAGAAAAACAAGAACAAAAATAAAAAACCTCTATCTAGGTTCTTATACCTGGTAATCCAAAATGCTGAATCCCAAGCCTTTATGATCTTTTACTAGTTCAACGATCTTGACCTCCGGAGACCACAGCGCTAATTCCCCATCATCATCATCTTCAGTATTGACATCTATATTTTGGTCAGCCTGAAATACCAAAAAAGACAAATGCTTCAAAACAGTCTTTCCAATTCTGAAAAGAACTAAAAATCGGGAATGTCACAGCTTCTTTTCAAACTGGGATTCTCTTTGACGTGCACAGCTTTCCTCTTTAATCTTTTTAAAAGGGGCATGCACTGGGGCATGTACACTCTAGTGTACAATCATGAACATTCAAGCACTTAAAAATGCAGATTGTATTTTTTAATGTAAAGTACCTGCTTCATTCAAAGCATTAACACTGACCTCTTATACTTCAATGAGTTCTGTCATCCCATTAGAAGCATAAAAGGAAAAATATGCAATTTAAGAAAAGATGAAAACATCACACAAAGTCAAAACTTCTAAGACATTTAAGTAACAGCACCTGAACTCATAATGACAGCAAAAGATAGAAAGAGGCCAACACAGAGAAAGACCAATGCAGGACACAGAGAAATCACTTCTGTTGGTTCCTGGTTTCAAAAGTTTTCATGAAAAACTTTCCAAGAAAAATATGGTGGGAATAAAAGCCCAGTCCTTGGGAATCAAGTTAGTCTAAACACAGGTAAAAATTACTGAGCTGAATTAATGAAAATCTGATCTTGGAAGAAATAAGTCAGCACACTATCCAGTACACAGGTCTTTTATTATTTTCCCTGACTTCATACTTCCAAAGTCCTCCTCCTCCAAGGCCCCCTCCTTTCAAAGAAAAAAGTTACTGCTGTATGGAATCCTAGGAAGCTAAATTATAGAGGACCAATGAGTCAATAAGACAGAAAGAGAACAGCTTCAACTTTGTTTTTATTCTATTTATAGCTCTGATTTGTTCATTGCATATGATTTATCTTCCCCAAAGGATTTTGACTCCTATCTGAAACACAAATTACCTTCTTTTTCTTTGTAGTCCTAGTAACTAACAAACTGCCTGGCTCCTAGGCTAGAATGGAAACCCTGTGAGGGCTACCATCGAGTTTACATGACTGTCCACTCAATCCACAATAGAACTGGTCATAGTAAGCACTAGCTATATATTTGTTCAACATTATTAGTGAATCATCCATTTTTGAGTAGGGTTCCCTTGAAACTCCTTTTTAACAAATGCATAAATAATAATTTCAAACAGTAGACTTCTTAAAGCACAATTTTTTGAATAGCCTATATGAGAGAAAACATTTGATGATATCAGCAGGATTGGGGGGAGGAGGGAACCCCCATAGTATGGAAGAGTAAGGAACCATAGCTAATCAAAAACATCTTTAAAATTAGAGTAGATCCAGATCTCAAACTATCCCTGCAGGACATGGAAAGTCAATTACCAATCCATGCTGAATTGAATCTAAACATGGGAACAATTTCTTGGTTCTTGAATGACAAAACTTGAGATTATTGGGTACGTTCTGGATCAATAACCTCTGTATATATCAGCCTAATGTGAGGAAATAATATACTTTAAAAAGACAAAACTCCCAATAAAAAGTAAAGTTCCAATGGCTAATACGATTGATGCTTTACCGGGGCATTTAATACCCTCACTTACTAATGAGCATTAGAATTTTGGCTGAGCTGCCTAACCATGCAGGCTTTAAGAACCTTAGATGGTATGAGGATAAATGAAAAAAAGAGACAGATGAAAAAGGGAGCCAGGATTTTAAGAAACCACATATTATAAAATCCAAGCTTCTAGAAATTTCAAGGCATCCAAGTTATATAAGATATTATACTCCAATCAGAAATATGTCACTTCGATACAATCAATTCAGCATAACTCCTGTATTTACAGAATGGAAAGCAATCAACTAATGGGCAGCAAGGTTGACATTTAACATAATTCAAAGCTGTTGTTTACCTATTGTGGTAAAGTATGACAGATGGGAGCATAGAGTCAGCAAGCTGGATTGGTGATTTACACACCCTGTAAGATTAGATTAAAGGCATTTTTATCAACCTTTAGAGTAAGGCATCAACCACATTTAATTTTAGTAAAGATAGCAAAAATCACACAAGTGTGACATTTGTGTCCCTTGAAATATTTTTACCAAAAATAAATACTTTTAAAAAATGACTCAATCAATAACTGATAATTTGCTAAGTACCTCTTGCATAGCAAACAGAGAATAAAAACACCATGAGATACAAAATAATTTTAAGATATAGCCTCTGCCCACAGGAGGTGATAGTTTTCTTATAAAAGCAAAATTAACACACACTAAGGTATCTATGATGATAAGACAGTGTGAGATGTTTACATACTTTAGAAAATCAGGAAACAAGGATGGGAGGACTGGAGAAGTCAAGACTAGCTATAGCTAGCCTAACTGAGTGTTTTCCACAGGCAAGGCATTGCACTAAGACCTTTGCATACATTACTTCATTTCCTTCTCACACCAACTGATGAGGTGGGTAAGTACTAAAAGTATCCCAGTTTTTCAGAGGAAGAATGTGAACAGAAAGTCAAGTTATTTGCTCAAAGATTCACAATGATTAAGTGGTAGAGATAAGATTAAGATTTGTGTATCCTGAAATCCAGACCTTGGAGAAATGGAAGGTTCCATGTATCTAAACTGGTGGAAACTGAATTAAAATATGAGTCTGCAAAGGAGTAAAGTAATATAAAAGATGCCATACAAATCACATGCAATGGCAAAGGAAATGCTCAAAACTGTTCCATAATTAAGGTGCTCTTTAAAAAGAAAAAAAAAAGCACTAAGAGCACAGAAAGCATTATTTCTCAAACTTTCTAAAGACTTTCACAGCAATGTTTAGACTCACTTTGAAATTGGTCATAGATCTTCATATTTTTAAGGTTCTGAAAAGGGGAAGTCCATTAGATATTCCTCACTCACCAGCATCTTAAACTTATTAAGATGAACTGAGTCGAAGTAGGAGCCAAAACTAATGAGTTTAAAAAAAAAATTACTTAAAAAAAAAAAAACTCCTTTAAATCAAAGTGACATTAATGTCACCAATATTTAAAGGGGGAAAAAAGAAAAAGTTTTATGACATTAAAAGTTACAACTTGAAAAGTGAGGCATTATGGCCCTTGAAAGCTCCTGTAGTCAAACAGAAAGGGGCCAAGTTTTTGTTCTCCCTTCATAAGGCAACTTTAGGCCTCCTTGCTGAAATGAGTAAGCCTATGGGAACCACAAGCTATTCATTTAGTACCTCCATCTCAGAAGGAGTGGCTTCTGTGGGCCGTGGTTCATCTACAGAGGCCTCATCATCACATAATCGTCGACAGCAAACCAAGGTAAAGGGGGGTGGCACTTCTTTAAGAAAGGAGACTGCTTCTCGGCGAGATTTCCCATAGAGTTGCACACCGTTGACCTAGAAAGGTAAGAGAAAAAGTTAGAATTGAGGAGGTACCAAGCAAAAAAAGAAAAATCTCTTTGCTTACATCAACCTATCAAAATGAAGACAAAATATTATCTATTCTTCCTGTAATCAAAGGACCTAAATTTAATTGCTTTTTCTAATAACTAAAAACAATAAAAATCCTTAAAAATTAAGGTTAAACTTTCACTGAATTTTGGTAAATAAAGTATAAAAGCACAGTAAAACTATTGCTGGGTAAGTGATCAGCCTAATATTCACAACTCCATAGTTTCTCCTTTCTATAACCCATGTTTAGTCTCTGATTTACTTCTACCCATCTCCTTTTTTTTTTTAAAGATTTATTTATTTATGCATACAAGAACTGGGGTGTAGGCCAGAGGTGTGGGGTGGTGAGAGAATTCACCAGAGACAGAGCAGGGAGCAGAACAGGCAGATTGGCTGAAGTACAATGCTGAGGGGAGCAGCGAGTGAGACAGGAGACATCTGCTATGTCATGTGGGAAGTTCCCTGGCCAGGGATCGAACTCATGCTGCAGTGGCTGCAGTGGCTCAGCTTCACAGGCTGAGACTTAACCCGTTGTGCCACCAGGGAGGCCCTACCCATCTTTGCTTAAACACAGTAAATATGGACAGCCTCCCTAAAGCTATTTCTATTGGTTTTTATTTCACTAGAAACTCATTACAACTAATACTATTACTTCTAAGACTTGTTAAGAACTGTTTGACTTAAAATGTACAGGTAATGAAATACTGGATGCGTGCCTGTTAAAATTTAGCGTCAGCTCAAAATTTTCTTTCACATCCCCAAAATTCCTCATTGACGACGAACGCTACCTTCAAAAAATTATCTAAATGTCATATTTTGATTGTAAAGCAATACTGTGCCCCAAAGTTGATTTAGAAAAATAAGTCCCTTCTAATTTTTTATATTTATGATTTTAGCTCTGGGAACACTCTCAGTTCTGACTGAAAGTCACTAAAAGCTGGTCGGTCTGCTAGTCCCCAGACACTAAGGCATGACTACAATCATCCAGGCAACAAACAATATTTTCACATCTGATTATCTTCCTGGGAGGGTTCAACAGTATTAATATTTTTAAAGGTATTTTCTGGCATGACATTAATTTCTGACAGGTTCAGTGCTAATGTCCAAATAACTGCTAGGGCTGACTTTCCTGGGAGGAAACTATCCACAAAATCTGTCATTGCTCAGAGAATCAGATCACAGTGGGTGTTGGACACATCCCATCAACAGCGATCTGAGTCCCTAGTCAACTGTCCCTTGGAACCACTTTCAGGTCTGTAACACACCAAGCACTTAGCCATCAGGCCAGACATAATCTCTCTGCCTCTCAATTATTTATTAAAAAATCACCATGTGACAAAGAGACCCCACATGTGTCAGGGAGCTAACCCTACTGGAAAAGTGAGTATCTTCTCCCAAGACTTTTTGAGATGAAAGGGCTATAAGAGACAGCAAGTTCAGCAGCAGATGAAAGGTCAATGCTTGAAGGAACAGCAAGTCAATCTTCATATAAAAACAGGCAGGGAGGTGTACTTATCACTGGCCACACCATGCCCATAGTGCCAACTATTGTCACAAGCATAGAAAGTTCTAAAATCATACAAATCAGAAGTAAACTATACTGAAAATAAATCAAGCAGACATCACTGAAACAAGAATTCTTCCCGCATACAAATATTAGTCTGTGCTTCACATTACTTCAACAAATTAGAAAATCACTTCTCAGGTTTTTATCTTGGAGTACATTTAAATATTTATTTAGCTCATTATTTATTAATTTGAATTGTCTCCAATTATTATAGCAGTGCCTGGTAGTCCTCCTCACTACTCTCTATTGCAAAAGGGATTGGTCACATTTCCCATTACCAACTCCTATCTAAGGGGATTTATGGCTGCTGTAAATAGCTGCTCTGGGCTGAGACTTGGCACAATGTTCTAACCCCAAAGCATATTTGTGTTTCTGGTTTTAAGCTCTAAGGAGTACATTAAACACACACACACACACCCCTCCATTCCCCCCCACCCCACCATTTAAGTTCAGGAGTTTATTTGGCTAACTTTATAGGGATATTTTTTTCTATATTTGATTACTAAGAAGAAGCCAATTTTTATTTTAGAGTTCAAAATATTTCCCTAGGCCCTTCAACTTGAGACCCTCTTAAGTGCTGTCAAGTCTCAATTATTCAGACTTTGTGATTAGAAAACATGCACACACGTACACATTTGCAGAGTACATAATACCGTGTAAGTATTGTCCCACTACATTACCTCATTCAATCTTCACTCATCCGATCCCATAAAGCTTGTTTATGCCATTTTCACAGGGATAATACTGCCAATGTCTCACAGTGAGATAATGCTTTGTAGTTTACATGGGCGATATTCCATTAGAGTCTCATAGTGAAGTGGGCAGTTATTGGGGAAGAAACTGATTCTCAAAAATGTTAAGTGACATGCCAACGCACACATGGTCAAAATGGGGCAAATTTAGAACCAAAATCAGCTTATTTGATATCCCAAGTTTTTCACCAAAAATCTACACTTACAAATTCAAGTTTTCATGCTCCCTTTTCTACCACCTTCTACTGCCAGATGGTAGGCCCTTGGAGACTAATCTTGCTTGCAGGACAGGGGAGGCATCTGATAGCCAGGATCACCTGTACTTGTTCTATTGCAATCCAGCCAACATGTTTTATCACCTCCCAAATACCAATAGTGAATCATACTTAATGCTACTGAAGTGTATGCTAAAAATGGTTATAGTGGTAAATTTTGTTATGTATATTTTACAATAAAAAGTGAACTATACTAGCTATTACTCACATTCCCAAACCTCCCAAATACACCTCATCTCTCAATACCTAACAATATACATTGAGAAGTGACCTCTAAATAGTCTCTAATCTATAGATTATCATGTGTGATCTCCAGAGTTATGCCATGTACTCTGCAAATCAAAGAAAAACATGATTAAGCACAAATACAAAAACCCATAAGTGACATTAAGAATCAAGCAGGAAGCATACCAACATCACCTCTTAAAAATATCAACTTACTACATCCTACAAAAGGACTTCAGCACTCTACCCTCATTTACTTATGACAGAATGAGACAACTTAATCACAATACTTTCCCTTCTAACATTGAAATTCAACCTAGAATTTTCAACATACTTCTCTAGATAGCCAGAAACTTAGAAAAAATGCAGCTGCATCAAACAAGTCACTTATTCTCTATCCTTGTCATTCCACTTTCCACAAACACAAACTTTAGAAAGAAACCTCTATAATCAAGAAACATAGGATTCTAATCTTGGCTAAGCCTATTAGGTAAATTCTATTAAGCCCAGCCTAGAAATTTCTTTTGTATCTTAAGTCTTAACTCTTGGGACAACTCTCTTCTACACAGTCCTCCCTCTTCTGTTTCCCACATCTTTATTTAAAATGTGGGTTAATAGTGTCATGTAGTTCTTAAAAACAGTAAAATGGGAGTTAGAAAACTAACATCATTATCTTACCCATGAATAAAGCAGGGGACGCCAGTGCTTCTTATCTGAGAAGTAGACTTTTCAATGTTACTTATCTATTGTTAGCTACAGAACATTCCAGTCTAATAAAACCTTTCAGCAAAGTTATATCAAGCAGAAGTCTTTCAGAATTACTCTGAGCAAAGAGAGGTTGGGAACCTGAGAGTGAACTCACTAGAGACCGTCATTTTGGGGTGAGGGAGTCCCAAGGAGACAATATGAAAACTAGTCAAGAATAAGCCTGAGGCCATCCAGCTCCAATCCTTATTAGAAATCAACAAAACCTACAAATAAATGTGACCACATCTTGCAAACAAGGGTTAGGGATTAGAGCCTTACAAAGAACTTTACTTAAAAAAAAATACTAATTATGCTAACAAACTAAAATTGACATTAGCTTAGTATTTTCCTGACTTATAAAAATTTTTTCAGCTTGAGATAAAGTAGATAAAATAATTGGTAAAGTTAAGGTGTGCAATGTGATGGTTTGTACAATTTGATTTACAATCATACTGTAAAAGGATTACCACAGAAAGGTTAGTTAACATACCACACCTCACACTATTACAGAGTGTGTGTGTGTGTGTGTGTGTGTGTGTGTGTGTGTGTCTAATGAGAAGATTTAAGATTTCCTTTCTTAGCTATTTTCATGAGTAAAATACAGCAGTGTTAACTATAGTCATCAAGTATTTTTCAGCCTAAGAACTCACATTGGCAGTGGTGATACTGTAACTCAGTGGATTTCTGATAAGAACAGATTTTCTTAGAACTTAAATATTCCTGCCCTGGGTCTTTCCTTATAAATTTTACCTCAAGTAGCTCATCTTCTAGTTGTAGGAGGTTCAGTGTATCAACAGGACCGCCTGGTGCAATTGAAGAGATATAATGGTGCCCATCAAAGGAATCCACTTCCATGCCAAGTCTCAGAGTGTGAATGGGCAGCAGCTGCAGCAAAATATAGAGCAGTAATATCAAACCAAAAGACACATCGACTATTACTCCACCATCAAGAACCATGTTAACATTGAAAGCCCCACTTCTTGAATCAGACCACCAAAATCCCAAGAGGACAATAAAGGGAAACCAATCATATGTAAAATATGAAGTCATTGGTATTCTTGTTCTCGCTTCTGTTTTCCTTTCAGATTCCCCAGGAATAGAGAGGCAGACACACCAAGTCATACTTCATTTCTAAGCAATAGAGATGTCAAACTTCTACAGCTCCCAGTTTATACTGTTTCACTTTTCTGCAGGATTTTGCATCCCTTAGAACATCTGCGCTCCTCTTTATTGCCCAATTGGATTCCTCTCACACTTCAGTAACAAGACAGAGTCACTTCCAGGAAGCCCTTCCTGATATGAGTTAATATGCCTCCATCTGGGGTTAAGACCACCTGTCCACATCTTTATCACAGCTTACAGCACAATGGGTTTAAAATTCCTATTATTTTGACTGTCTCCCTTTCCCCTACTTGAGTTCAGAGTCTGTATCTTTTGTCTCCATAACCTCAGGCTCTAGAACAGTTCCAGGAACTACACATGATCTCATTTAATGTTATTTGAACTAACCCATGAAAGCTGCTAACTTAATCAAAATGTCCTTTTCCATCTCACCAACTTAAGTGAGAATATTTCCAACTGGGGAAGAAGATGGGTGTGTAATAAGGGAGGGTACTATTATTTCACTGTAGGCTTGATATTGTTGGCTTCAAAGGATATATATAGGCTAAGATAAGAGTCAAGGGTTAGGAAACGCCACCAATGTCAAAAGAGAGAGAGAAGTGTTTTAGTATTGCCAACCGCAAAGGGGAAAGCCTTCACCAAACTCCATTCCCTTGACTTTCAAAGACAGAGCTACTGATTTTTCATTGTGGCTGCATAAATTCAAAAATGATAAATGGTATTAATTATAATTTATACTTCTTATACCGATAGTCACTTATCTAAAAATAACAAGCCCACCTCTAAGTATATACTTGCCAAGAAGAAAACCCCACACAGGGTTGCAGTGATGACCATAGGACGCTCCCTCATTTTTCCTACCGTCTCTGATTCCTTATCTCTGAACCTGTCACCTTCCCTTAGTCTGCTCTGAGTCCCTAGAGTTCCACAGGCCTTGCTTCAGACAACAGATGGGGCTCATTTCCACCCTACTACAAACACAGACAAATGTGAAATGACAAGCAGTACAGCTGACTAAGACTCCATGACTTAGAACATGCATGAGGGATGTCTGGTGCTGGGTTAATTTTCTGAAAATTAAGTCCTCCTACAACTATCTCCAGCAATAACATGTTCTAGGACTCTAAATGGAGTTTAAGATTGTTTTTACTCTTGTTCCTGATCTGTGATTTCATTCTCACTGCTAACACCTTGTTCTCTTGTCTACTCATTATACCAAATCATGTTGGTCGAGATAGAAGGAGACATTCATGTCAATTTCCTAAACAGTAAGAGATGAGTAAAAACTCTCATGGTATTAAGTTTGCTCATTCATCTTTCTGCCAACCCCCTTCCTTCCTTTGTCTGAGTCATACCCTGGGGGAGTAGTCAGTGGGTCTTCCCCCACAGGTCCTCTCCAAGGTGTGCTAACGCCTGCTTGCAAGAGTAGGTGACTCAATTTTCAGAAATGTTTCAAGCCACTTGTTAAATATAGACATTGCTGTCAATTAAATTACATAAAATTACATTTAAATTTTTTAAAATGCAGTAGGTACTCAAAATCCATCACTTCCTAACTGTTTTTACCACATTTCACTTACGGTCTTGAAGTGACTTCGGTTACTGTCTGATAGAAATTCTATCTTAAAAACTCAGAATATCAAAGGTGTGAACAACTGAATGAGACAGATGAAATGTTTCATTTGTCTGGTGCCTAAATGCTGCTGGATCAAGTCATTAAATAGTCTCCTCCCTCGGAGAATCCTAAAACAAGTACCACCCTGATTCACCTCGCAACTCTGGTGATGGAATCTGGTAGCTTGAAATCTGCCGTGCTGCAAGTATTTATACCACAGATACCTGTAAATGCCTTTGGGGATTTTGTTGTTGTTGTTGTTGTTGTTTGTATTTTGAGACCTAGACCTTTACCAGCAGACCACTGAACTGGGATCTAGTTCATACACACTATCCAGCACAAATTTATAGAGTGAAACCACGTGCAAAGACTCTAAATATAAGGTAGAAATATCAAGTGAATGAAAGGAACATTACCTACCCTTGTGGAACTGACATCTCGTATGGAATATAGACAATAAACAAGCAAGAGGACAAGAAGACACAGTAAACAGGTAAATAGCTAATCAACAAACAAATGAAAAAAAACAAGTAAGTACTAATTGTGATGACTGGTACGAAGGAACTAGGCAGGGACAGGACATGAGACACGCTGGTGGATGGCAGCCATTTGGGAAAGTTGGGCAGAGTAGGTTTCACAGAGGTGAGGACATTTGAGGGAGACTTGAAGGCTAAGATTCAGCCTTACAAATAGCCTGTGGGGAGATTGCTTGAGGGAGTGAGTGAAAAAAATTATTGCAGAATGCTTGTTTTGAGTCACTGAGTATATGGTGGTAGTCATTTCTACATAGAAATAAACACCCAGATTAAAACAAAGACACTGCTGTACACACAACGAAATCTTTGCTACTTATATAACAATATGTCCCCCCCCCACCCAAAAAAAAAAACCAGAAGGATTAACAAGGGAACTGATTCCAGTCTCCCCTTCCAGTCCCTTACTAATCCACTCAGTTGCCCCCTATTCACCATATCCATGAAACAGTTGATGTCAGGAATAGACCAGAGCTCTGAGGCAGACGCTCACCAAAGGAATCCCTTGCCTGCCAGCTACAGGATGGTGCCCTTCTAAGGCTCTTCCCCCAGATATCTATAAACACCACACATTCCCTAGAAACTTAAACCATGAACAAAACACATATACTCCATCTTCAATCATGCTGAACAAATAAACCAAAAATGATGTTTATGGAATCTCTCAATCTGAAGGAGGCCTACTTAATATTAGTTCTGAATCGAAATCGGAGTACAGCTAGGCTTCTGAGACTTCACGTTACATTGCTGCAGGCTTCTCTGAGGGAGTAGGACTATTTAATTACCTGTCCCAGCTGCATTTAGCAACTAAACAAATCAACCGTTTCATCTGTCTCTCTTGGTTGTCCACCCTTTTGGTATTTGAGTTCTTAGAGAGCAGAAAGTGCTAAAATGACAGAAGTAGGTCCAACAGACAAATGATTGATGCCTTCACTACATTCCATGTTATGCTTTTTGATGCTTATTCAATGAGCTTTGCAAGGGTCCTATTTAAATTGACAAAGTTAATGAGTGGCAGGCTTTTCATGATCCTGATATGACAAGTAAAGGATACAGGCAAGTATCCGAGGAAAGTGTGAGCACTATGTGATTACTGTCCGCGCTAAATGAAAATCCAGTAAGATCAAGCAAGCTATAGGCCTTCAACAGTGAATAAAGACCTGTCATGAAAATAAACTGCAGTTCATTCATTTTGCCAAAAACTCTATTTTTAGGACCCTCTAATCAGATACAGACAAAAAGTGTGTGTGTGTGTGTGTGTGTGTGTGTATGTGTTGCTCAAATGGGAATTTAAATGATGTTGCTTCAGGGAGGGAAACTTCTGGAAAGGAATGCTCCAGAGATTTACCAGTGGGATGGTGGAGGATGCTCCAGAAAAGTTTAACTCAAAATAGAACAGAGAACTCCATGACTGGGCCTTATTAAATATACACATACAATCAGCGAGGATATTAAATAATGATTTGTGTTTAAAGATTAGGGAGAAATACTTACTAAATTTACCATAAATAATATACTTTCCAAGACTGAGACTACAACTTTTAAAACAATGATGAAATAGAGCAAAATAGCCCCAGGAAGGTGTGTTCACTCAGAAGTTGTGCAAGACAATCAGTTCATTAATTTGATTTATATTAGTTCTTTGCCCACCCAAAAATTTAATTCTAAATGTTCAAAAACACACACTATCTACTCTATTGTACAGATGTGTATTGAAGATTCTCTTTAGGTCAAGCACCACTTGCCCATTTATCATTTTAAATTTTTTACCCACCTGGTCAAGGTGCTATTTGAGGCTCTGACATCTAACAATTTGCAGCTACAACTGACTCTTTCTCTACTTGTGCGCTTGGCACTTCCTCCACTGGTATCTCCACTGCTATTTTTCCAAATCTATTCTTCAGAGTATAGTTCAAATGCCATCCTCCCAATAAGCCTCCATCCTCTACCTAAAGGAAGTAGTATCTCCTTTCCTGAATATATTTGAGACACTTTAGCAAGTCCTGAACATTCTCAATGGAGTAGGGAAGGAAGGGATCACAATTTCCTTTACAGACCTCACCCCAAACCTACAGAATCAGAATATAGGTCAGGAAAAGCAAAACAGGACATAAGCATTTTGAAAAAGCTCCTCCAATGTTTCTGATAAGCCACTTGCCCTAGCAGAGAACTATTCTTACAACAGGTTTCCCCTGTTATAAAAGTAGGTTATTTTGGGGGTCAGGAAATGCTATTACCATTAGCTTATACTAGAACAAATTTTAAATTTCCAGACCCCCAAAACTAAACTATCAAATAGAAAGGCTCTGCTTTTGGAAAGCAGAGGAAATCTGGACAGTCATTTGATTCTGTGTCTTGTGTTCTACACTCAAAAAGATGAGCAAAACATAACATTTCACACTTGAGAACTTCTAACAGTTGTCTTAGATTGTCTCTGGTGAAGAGAAAAAGGGCAATGGAATAGGACAAAGACTTTTTTCTGTGGTATATACTTCTGCAAACTTTTAAATTTTATGTCCTGTCCATAAATTACCAATTCAAAAGAATAGAGAATGGCACAGGCTTAGAAGTTAGATAACGCTTGATGTGTTTCATGTAGTCTTAAGCAAGTCACTTTACCTGCCTGACCTTCAGCTTCCATGGGTCATAAACGGAAAAGAGGAAATAGTCACTGAGCAATAGAGTTGTTGTAAGAAATAAAATACGTATTTAAAGCAAAAAATGGACCCTGGTAACCACAGGTAATCTCAACTCCTAGAGGGCACAGTATGTCCCAGTGCCTTAAAAAAATATTTGCTCACAGAGAATTAAAGGAAAATCCATGTTTTAATATCCTCTGGTTCAGAAAATATAATTCAGTTTAAAAATAAAGTGAAATTTGCTAGTCTATCCTGTCAAAACCAGAGCATAGGACCTGGTATTTTGTTTCCCGAGGCAGGGATATTACTAATGCTCACTCCATATTACAATTGATGGCCAGCAAGAAGGTCACTGAAATGTGCTTAATGCTTCTCCCTCACAGTGCTGTGATTATCTTAATAGTAAACACTTGCCAAGAAAGCCATCCCTAAAAGTGCAAGTCTCCCCAGATGCGGGAAAACTGCTTTGGTGTCATGATTAACAGCTTCCTAGAAACAGGGCAGCTAATGCTCAAGCCACTGTAAATTGCTTTTGCCTCCCTCTTTCCCCACAACTCCATCACCTAGGAAGAAAACCTTATCTGTTAACACTGGCCCATAATATATGAAGATGCTTCTTGAATCATCCCTTCAAGGGGAGCTATGGGGCCGTAACTGGAGTGATCCTTTACAGGCTGCTTGGGAACAGCAGCTACAGCTGTGCAGCTCAGCTTTCTTAATCAGAATCTAAAGGGACAGAGGAAAAACCTAAAACCTGACCTCTGACTGTGACAATACACTGCTGAAAACCTTCCACTGGTGTTACCTGGCATGGAGAATAAAGCTCAGGCTTCTCAGCATGGATCGTGAGACCCTACTGCACCTGGATTTTACACCAATTTCACTTAATAACATTCTATTCATGTAGTTTGACTGAGATGCTCTCAAACAAAGAGTGGCAACTCCTCCCCCACCTAGCAGCCTCCATCACAGGCGCTTTACCTGACACTTACCTGTTTTCACCCCCCACATTCTTTTTTTAATTAATGAAGTATCACTGTGTTCTGCAACCATCCCAGACCAGATAGGGTCATCATTGGTTCAAGTAGACTCTTTATTAGATGTTGTCGTGCCGTCCTTCCCTGTTCTCCGCAGCTCTCCGCCACTCTCCGCCACACGGTCCTCTGCTCTCCTTCTCTGCCGCTGCCACGCGGCTGCTGCCTGCACCGCCTGGAGCTCCAGCTCCTCGCGCCTGTGACGCCGCCCTTATATAGCGTCTCAACAGGCCCAGGTGCGCCCACCCACCCACACGCACGCTACCACGAGGCACACGTGCTGGACCGGAGGTGTCCATCAACAAGTCCAATGGCAGTAGGGAAGAAAAACCTGATGCCTCCTTCATTTACCCTACACAGTTTTACATCTTTGTTAATATTTTGACAATACGGGATTTCTCCTCTTAGCTGTGGTGGTTGTAGCTCTCTCACCACCAAAGCACCACAGTCCGTGGGCCATAGTCTTCGCCCTCTTCCCCAACCCCTGCCACCGTTCTTAGCCCTCCCCTCTTGGATACCTTGAATCTGTGACCAGTTTTCAAGGACTGGCTTTACAGTTTGTCTTGATTGGCCCTTCATTTTGTTCCTCTATAAATTCCACATATATTTGACACCACTGGAATATTTCACTAATTTAGCTTTCTGCATTGGTTTTTATAGGTGAGATTGATATATAATATTTCTGTATTTTCTGTTTTGGTATCACTATAAATTTGTCTCATAAAAAGAACCTGGAGCTATCTTTGCCTTTGTAATGCCCTGGAATGGTGGAATACAGCTGAGAAAACTTAACTTTTCAAGGCTTGGGAGGGTTGTGTCATGAAGTCATTGGGTTGTCCCAGGTTCATTATTTTTCTATTCTACAACTTTTTCACATTTCTTACTTGGAAATTTATCCAGAGAGACTATCTCTATTGGAATAAATTATAAGAAAACTCATTTTGAATATTGCATGCGACAGCAGAATTTAAGCTGGGCTCAGCTCAGATACCCCATGTGGGATTGCTTATGATTTTGAAACTATTCTGATAGGAAAACCTTTCCTCTCTCAATACTTGTTGAAAATATCCACCTAGAAGGCTTCTCTAAGTTTTAATTACCCTGTCCTCTGATTATTCAGAATAGGAGCTACAAAATTAATTTGCAGTGAAAGAATACTCCAATTGCTGGGAAATAATATAAGTTTCCTTTGGCATGTTGTCATTAGAAATAAAGCTATCACACATTTTTTTTAAGTTGAAGAAAAAACATTGCCTGTACTCAGAAGATGAACTACTTCTCTGTCCTAAACAGTTAGACCTGAAGAATTTCCTAAAGTCTATTATTTGTGTTCTTAACTTTCATCAAACATTTTAAAAGGACTTATAATAGCTGAAAAGTTACTCAGTACAACATTATGTATTGATTTTCAGGTAGGAAAAGCAGTTAAACTGGGCTCTTGGCGTCCGGAAATGACAAAAGGGACATGCCCACCTCCCCTTCCTCCATTCTTCCCAGGCATGTCTAATATTACATTTTGGAACACTGAAAAGCCACCATGACTTCAGGAAATGTCTATGACTAAATACTGGAAAGTTTAGATGACATCACTGATTAAGTTTCTTTAAGAAAAACTTACAGAAATGTCTTCAAATAATAAAAAACTGGTGATAGTCTTAAAAATAATGCTTACCTTTGAATATTTCTGTAACTCAGCATCGTCTGCAATCTGCGTGTCCAAAGTTGCAACCTAAATTTACAAGAAAAATTATTTTCAATATTTGTAAAAGAGTAACTTTATATCTTCCTAGGTTTTTAGAAGAATCTATAAAACCTATATATTGATCACTTCATCTGACCTAACCTGCATTCTAATGGTTTTTTAATATTTCTGAAATTCCTAAGTATGTAAAATTTTAAAGAATGTTTGCTTTAAAGGTTATTATTCTCCATAGCAATCTTTTCCCCCAAATTCTTCAAAAGTTTTAAACAGAAAGTGATGGGCAGTACATATGCTATTTTAAAAACTTCAAGATTCCTAAAACTTTAATGTAATTATCCATTATATTGAAACCATAAATGTTCTACTCTTTTGAGAAAATCAAAAGAATAGTTATTTTCATTTTTAATTTCAGACCTTAAAACAAAATTTGCAAGGTCAGTAATGTCAGATGAGTTTGGAAAAACTGAAGCATCTGAATTTCCACAGCAAGTTCAAATCATTTTCCTAAGAGAAACAGCTAGCAAGGAAAAGACCTGAATTGGCAGGAATCTCAGGGAATACTTAAAGTGTTTAATCCTGGCCTAAAAATATTGTTCTAAATTTCATAGTGGACGTGCACACGAGTGAATTCCTTGCAAGCAAATACTGATGATTTGCATCTGTAAGTTGTTAATAAAATATGGTGCCTCTGAAGGGGAGACAGGCTAAGTTACACAATGATCCATCTAAAACTCTAAAATTACTGCACTTCAGCTAAGTAGAATCTGGAAGAAATAGGAACACTGGCATGCATGCACTCATTCATTCATCTCGTATGGCTTCTCTTTCCTGCTCCTCATTCCTCAGAATAAGTTACAACTCAATGAATTAGAATTCTTCTTGTTAGAAGAAAGACAAATACAAATTATTTCACTCATGATAAATTTAAAGAACAGACATAACTAAACCAAAACAGAAATCTGAATTGAAGGTAACTGAGGGAAATGGGGCTCAATGAAATGTGGTAGAGGATTATGGGTGCTTTGGTGGTGGATGTGGTATGGAAACATACCTCTGAATAAGCATGATTCTGTATCCTTAACATACATACAATGTTATAAACCAATGTTACCTTAATAAAAATCACACAATTTTTAAAATACTTCAAATTCTGTCTTCTTCTTCTCAGTGCTTTGTTATAAATTTACCAAACATAAATGAATTTTGGAAGGATATTTATAAGAAGGATAAAATTTGAATGAAGAAGAGCCCATCACAAAACTGGCCATGTATAAATACAGTGTATCAAATTACTTGCAAGGTCAAACCACTAAGGACCGTAGAAAAGGTCACTGACTAGTGACAAAACAGCATTTGAAATCTATGAAGAAGCGGCAATCTGTGAGGAGTGACATGCAACTACAAAATTAGTAAGGAGACTAAGTATGGGCTTTTTGAATTCATCTTGATGATACTGGAAAATTTCTGATAATAGATAGTGGTTGCATATTCTGAATCAAAGAAGTAAAAAAAAAAAAATCTCCAACCAGTCAATAAGTACTGATGATAAACATATTTAAGAAAATATGACTGACAATACAAGTTTAAAAGAGTGTTTTATTACTAATGCATTTAGTGAATATTGTCAAGGCTTTTCTAAGCAGATTTTTTGCTTTCATGTGAATTCATATGGGGAAATGTAATCAATCCCTTACTCAATGAACCTAATAACAGGTGAAAGGAAGTGTAATGGACCGCTGGCACCATAAACTTATAACTAACCGAAATTACTTCCTGTTCTCCCAAATACATTTGATAATCATTCTTTCATTTTTCACATAAAACTGTACAATTCTTTGTGAAACATAGGACTAATATACACAGCCCTTTCAGTATACAATAAAACAAACAGATCATAAAAGCAATCATAAAAATGCCAGCAATTTTAAGAGGCTGATATAGGTCATAAATTTAAAGGCAAGCCCTCTCTCCCCTAACATTTTTCTGTCTATTATCAACTTAAATGGTTGCAACATATACTGAGTGCCTGCTAATTGTAACTGAAACTTGTGTGCAGGCCTTATTATTCTTATGGCTTAAAAAGCTTTAAAATTTATTTTTCAATTGTTCCAGTAAGGAAGAAAAGCAAGAGAGAAAGGTAAAGGCAGGGAGGCTATTCTTTGACCCCTCTCATTTCTTTAAAGTGCTTTATTAGAAACTTGACATGAAATGAGACATGAGTGTTTTTTATTAGAAGATTTTAACATACCATTACTTCATAATCATGGCCCAATAGGTTTTCCCATCTGGATTTCAACTCATTTTCAGGAGAGTCTGGGGCTCTTTCTGGATTAAAAAAATGATGAAGCTACTGTGAGCCAAACATACTTAACTACTAAATTCTTCAATAACAGCACAGTTCCAGTAAGTAAGGGGAAATGAATAAAAAGGAAAAAACATTAATTTAAGTCTACTAGGTAAAGTAAATCAGAGGTGACTTATAAGACTAATGTAAAATGTAAAAACCAGCTGTGACCAAATTATGAAGGGGCTTTTTGTTGTTAAGGAATACTTTAAAGAGAAGAGGAAATGATCAGTTAAAAACGAAATTTGAATTATATACACTTCATATGAAAACAACCTGTAGTTTACAGGAAAAATGCATCTAGCTTTGCTTATAATAGGCAGGGAAAACAAGGATTTAATTTTAATGTTAATCACTTCAATGTAGTACTTGGTACTCATCTATCAAAAAAGTGAAAAGTTATCAAGATTATCATTGCTATTAATGAGGCACATGAACACAATCTCAGTCAGACCTTTAAGCAGATATAAAGGCTCTTCTGGCTTAATTCAAATAATGAGTTGGCTGAGTCTTGATAGAAGAGAAACTTTAGTTTTACTTTTGGTCTTTTGTGGCTACTTGGTTATCATACCTTTATAATTTTTTCTTGAGGGCTATATTGCCTCTTTTGCATAGGTAAAATTATTTTAAAGCGCTAAGGCAGATTCTAAGCGCCCTGTCTGACCTCTATAAAATCTTCCAGTTCATAGTCTGAATAATGCTTAATAGACAAAAGTCAAAGTACTGAAACCATAGCTTCAAATGCCCGTAGCAGTAGCAGAAAATAAATAAACCTCCACCTTTTAAAAAATAAGTTTCAGATAAACTCTATTGTATCATTAAATTGGACAAGTCGCAGAACATTTATCACAACTGATATAACCATTTGCCTGAAATCAAATGTAATTTGCAGTATCAGCTCTTCCAGTCTTCAGCATGGACAGCTCATCTTGGGTGCATATAATGCTTAATTGTATTCTTCAAATTAGTAAGTAAAACAGGCTAACCTCAGAAATCAGAGACTAAACCTAATGAACACTAAAGAACTTAAACTACTGGATTATAAAAGAGTATCCATGAAACAACCATATTAACTGAAAGGCTAGATTACATTTAGCAGATAATAAAGAACCTATTAAAAAGTTACATTGACTTCTGCTATTTTCCCTGTTAAACTTCAAGGTAGCAAGCAGTCCCTTACCTGGTAAACTAATCTGAACAAATTTGCAATGTATCGGCTGAATCGTAAAATTAAAAATATTCTATTTAAAGATGATATTTAATATACATGATATTTTACCTACAATTCTTCTGACTATATTTTTACCTTAGGCAATACAGTGAAAACACAAAGGATAAGTACCAGAGAAAAGAGATTGCTTTCAGCAGCTCTAAAAATTCTGGAGTACACAAAATGATCAAAAAATAAATAGTTTGATGATCTCAAGCAATTATTTCAATGGCATGAAAGAACAAATTTCATAGCAGCTGGAAAATTTTGATCTAACTTTTAAACTGAAATAATAAGTGCTCATGAAGGAAAAAATATAGTGAGATTGATTCAAAAAAAAGCTGATAAAATACTTTTAAATATATTTTTAACTTAAGAATGTACTTAATTTTCACCTGATACTTCATTTAAAATCTATCAGAGTTCCCCTGAGTTTAAATAGGAAAGATTAATTACAAGCTACTTAGGTCAAAATGAATAATTTTCAAATCACAGTAAGTTTTTAAACCTGAATGAAGGGTTAACTCCTTCAATCAGTACACTCTTTCCTAAAACAAGACAACTGAAATTAAAAGCCAAAATTTCTCTGAAGTGTGGAATGTGTTAAGTATTTCATTTCATTCAACAGACAAGGCTTTCCTGAGTAGTACTGTCAAGGAACTGCATGAGGCTGTTACTCAATATGCTGCAGAATAGAGCTTGCTACTATAATAGTGAAGGTATCAAAGCATAAAATCAAAGGTTAAAAAGTACAAATGGACAAAGCTGCACATCAACTAAAAAGAAAATGAAAGGATGAACATATAGCAACCTGGTAATCCGAAACATACAAAAATGCATACATTATTCACTGTTATGGTGAAAAAGAAAGACTGCTACTGTTTACAAATAGCTATAGATCTATAGCTATATTAATAATATACAAGCTTAAATATGCAGCATTTCAAAATGCTGACCAGATTAAAAATTAGTCATCACACGCAACTAAAAATACATTCATAACTAATAAAATCACACAAAGATTAAACAATATGCTTAGTCCCCAAATGCCACAAGTATTAAAAAATTGATATTAAGAATACCATATATACTATTTCATAACTCAAAAATTCCTCTAATATTCGTCACATTATATTAACTCTAAAGAGAAAACGGTCAACAAATAATAAAATCAAGTTACTCCAGCTGCTCTAAATCATATACTTTATGCCTACCCAATTTTTCTACAGCTTGCACGTTGTCATTTTTAAAATTATCCAGTCTTTCTTCAATTTCCTCATCTTCATCATCTAAATTAGTTTCTGTTTCCACTGCTCCAGTGAGAAAGAGGGTTGGTGTTTTTGGTGGTTCTACAATAGTTCCTAAAAAAAAGAATTGCTAAGTTGAATCTCTAGCAACTGAAGACCATATTTAAGTAAGCTTATTCCACACTTCTATGTTCCTGTTTCACAACCTCATTATAAACATCTCAGGTAACTTTCACATATAATTCCTTTATTTAAAATGCCGCGTGTGATATCAATACCTTAAGAAACTGCTGGTAATATTGAAAAGAACATGGAAATTGGCAATAGGAGAAAAGCAAGGTAAAGTTCATGGCAAAGCATGAATGATATAGCTATGGAAAAAAAGAACACATGGGTCTTCTTCTAGGGTTCTATGTACTTGTTGCTGTGGTGGATAGGGAACAAGACAAGCAGAATAAGCTGGCTCCATTGCTGTGGACTCTCCCAGGTTGACATGACATTACCATATAATAAACTATACACAGGTAAACTTACAAAAAGGAAGGGAATTGAAGAGAGTTCACCTGGTTGCATAAGTGTTAGGATAACCAGAGATTTCTCAAGCATGCAAGCTAACTATGAATCTCTGAGATAGAAGAAAGGTTGAACAATAGTTATTTTAGGTTATTTTTAAATAATCACATGTTATTTAAAAGTATTCTTGCAAAAAAAAATTTAACTGAATCTAAGGCTTTAGAGTTATATACTCATTCATTTAAAATTGAATATGCATTCCCATGATTGTTAAATTTTGTTGATCTATACACTTGAAGTTGGTAATTAAAAACTGACATGCACACAATTATGCTTTTGTATAATGAAAATTTACCATTCTTATAATCAAAAAACAAATATATTACAAATAAAAATCTTCTTAATAGAAATCAATGTTTTATTTTCTCACAATATTTCAAAAAGTAAATAAAAGCACTAGAATCAAATATATTGTTAAAAGTGATATGAAACTTGAAATTTGCAAAATGTCAATGCATTAGACAAATGAGAGCCTCTGAACAAAAGGTGTCAAAACTTTATTATTCAAATGTAGGTAATAAATGAAATTTGGAAGCTTTTTGGAAAAAACTATTTCCATATCCATTTAGAGGAGCTCTTAGAGCTTAATGCATGTCAGGGTTCGTGATCCAACACTTGGACTGACACATTATAAAAGGCAAAGAAAGCTGTTTCCATGCACAAACGAGATGATTCATTTCTCCCTCACTATATTACACGAGGTGGGCAGTTTCTCCTTTCCAGACTCACAAAGCAACTTCCATAAAGAATATATTCTTCCAAACCCAAACTACCTCGTAGGAAGAGGGACAGTAGAATCCATTACCTCTGTCTAAAGGCCTTTCAAGTAGTGGAGCAGATGAAATCTTCTTTCGAACTAGTGTTAGGTGAACCACTTGTCCCGCATTTCGTAATACTTCAACGACTTCCTGGTTGGCAAAACCCTGAATACTCACACCATCAACCTAGAAATTAAGAGACATATTATACAAGTTTCAATTTAGCTACTATTTTTAATTCTGGCAAGGCAGAATAAAATTAGGCAATTTATCTTATTCTAAAAATACTTCATTGTTTTACTCACTTTATTCCAAAAACATATGTATTTTTGAAAAAGGACAGAAAACTAGTAGTAAAACATGCTGAAACACTTCCTGGAAAAACTAGAGAACAAGTTCAAACTTGTACTCTTAAGTCACACATTTCAACTTATATACTGAGAGAAATACAGGGGCATTATTCTCTGATGTTACGTAATATTCAAAATGCCATAAAAGATGGCCAATTGTTTTGCACAGCTTTCAAGATGTACTAGTAAAAGCCATTATTATCAAAACTAAGAGGCCATCCAATACCGCATTCCTCTATTAGATAACTATGTGATATTTTCTGGAAGAAACATATTAGTCTCCCTTCACTAGTTTCTGTGTTCGAGTGTTCTGAAAGAGTTACGCAAGAAAGGTATTTACTAATCTAAGTCAAGCTCAATTCCGTATTTCTGAATTCAGCACATCAGGACCAACTGGCCTCCTCTCTCAATCTTCTTCAAGCTAGCAAAACTATTTAGCTTTCCCCATAAGTCTCTTCTCCAAAGTATACACTGTTATTGCTGGTCTTTGCAAATCACCACAAGATATTTCCTAAGCCAGTAATGTAAACACCATGGTGTCATGAATAGTATTTATTTAGATGGACTCAAAGGATAAAGATTCAAATTATACAAACAAACACTTGTTTCTGTATAAATCACTAAATGAAATATGTGTGTGTGTGTGCGCGCGCGCTCCTTAAAATTATTCAAATCAACTGCAAAATTTAACATTTCTATTAAAGACCAATTTGATATGATAAAATGTAATATTACATTCTCATGTAAAATATTACAATTTTGTATCTATTAACATTTAGTGTTAGTAAAAACAATACTTTCATGAAGATATAAAAAGACAAATAGCCCACTAAGTTATTCATAGTGAGTTTAAAGACCACAAGAGGTGTTGAAAAATGTATTAGTGGAGAATGCTAAGGAATCTTTTGAAAATATATGTGTGTGTGTGTGTGTGTGTGTGTGTGTGTGTGTATTTATTTATTTATTTTTAAAAAGATTTATTTATTTATTTTATGCACACAGGAGCTGGGGTGTAGGCCAGAGGTATGTGTGGGAGGGTTAGAGGATTCACCAGAGACAGAGTGGGGAACAGAACAGGCAGAGAGACAGAAATACACTGCTAAGCAGCGAGTAAGACAGGAAAGGTCTACTGGGCCAATGTATGTATATATTTAAAAATAAATATGCATATGTGCATATGATTTACAACATCTTCATAATAGAAAAAAAACTAGGACCATAAGTGTACAAATTAATGAGATTTCACTGCACTAAGAAACAATTTTTTAAACATTATATATATATATAAGCCATTCCCATTCTCATACATATTATAATAAAGATAACCTTTTCTCCACGTTGGTTCAATTCAGTTCTAAACCAGGGAGCAGTTACTTACAGCAATTATTTTGTCATTCACTTGAATTTGGCCATTGTGGTATGCAGCACTGCCAGGTATTATACTTTTCACATAAATCCCTGCAGCTTCCCCTAAGGTGCATAAAACAGATGGAAAAAAGGAAGAAAACTCTAATTAGACCTTGATTGCAAAATTCATATCAAGAGGTTAATTAGGTAAAGGGATGACTAGAGGCTTGATAAATACTATTTTGAACACAAGCAGAGAAATTGATGGGTTATTTCAAACTGTCACCATCACAAGTGACCTGAATTTAAAATGATTTGACTGATGACTACTCTTCTGGAAAAATAATCAGTAATGGAACCCTGATGAAAAGCACTCCAATGCAAACTGGAATTTAGGAGGGCCCAGGTTAAGTCTGACCCTCTTCTCTTGGTCTGTCTCCCTTTTCATTGCTGACTTAGCAGAAGCTGTCATCATTTTTCATCAGCACTATGACAAGAGTCTCCTAACAGGTCTCCTTGCCTGTATTTAGATCACTGATCATTTCAGTTTCATGAACACAGAAAAAGAAAAGAACACATAATAATCTCAGCAACATGAAATAATCTTTGTATTACAAAATAAAAAATTTAAATATAGATGAATGACTATATATAAAATTACAACTATATAAAAAATGTACATGTCTACAGACAAAAACTGGAAAGGAACTTAGAAAATGAAAAAACATAGCTGTGGATGATTTTATATGTTTAGTTAATTTCAATGAACTTAAAATAATGTCAGTGGAAGAAAAATAAACACCAAGGGATTCCCAATGCCAACATAATGATATGTAAATTTCACTGAATCATGTTCCAGTGTCTCCATAATCAGCCTCAAACTTTTTACTTCATCTTCCACTACTGCCCCTCCAACAGAAGTCAGACATAGAAGATTCTTAATATTCTACCAAAACACCAACTATTTTCATGCTTTTATCCTTTTATTTCATGTCATTTTTTTCTGCCTATCAAACCCACCTCCATCATACGCCTCCTTTTCCATGCCTACCACAACTGCCTCTTTTTTAGAAAATCCTCCATTTCCCTGTCATATTGAGTATTAATTTGCCATATGAAGATACTTTACATGTATCTCTGATAAAACATGAATTTCATTTATCCTTAAGCAATTGAGGGTCATTTAAATTGCCTTCCTGAATAGACTTTTCTCGTACAAATTTTTCTACCTCCTCTATAACTAAGTCCAATAAATAAAATAAATAAAAAATATTTCGAAAACATATATTAAAAAAATATCATTTTTAAATGTTTTAGTGCTTGGATTCACCACCGTCCTACATCCAGTCCTAAAAACTTCTTTTGAAGGTGAAATGATTCTTTATTCAGCAACATAAACATCAAAATTTCTATCAGTTATTCACTTTCATTTTACTATGCACAGATATTGTTATGTTCAAAAAAACTTCCTAAACCACAACTTTAGGAACTAAGCCACGAGTTCTCAAACCAGAGAGTCTATCAAAAGCTACTCAATGTAGGTTTTTTTGAGACATTATTATACAATCCATACTTAGCCCTGTTTAAACTCATTTAAATTCTGAAACTAAAAATGGTGGCACTTAGTAAAATCTAAAGGTTTGAAAACAGTTATTTCATTAGGCTAAAATAGCACAAGGTGGTCTGACATGAATTTCATCCAGGACTTTGAATATATTAGCACTCTTAATCTTTCCACCTGCGGTAAGTATGCAAAATAATAACTTAAAAAATATTAACTCTTTAATCTTGTAATTTTTTAAAAACCAGAACTTTTTACAACGGGATTGTCATGATACTAGCAAGTATTTGTGAAAGGGTTTATTTTTCTTTACTTGAATGATTCTCTTACAATAGAGTCACTCTTACAGTGAATGTTCTAACAAAGCTTAGCATGTAGTTGAAGAAGTATTATTCAGAGATACCTGGGTCATGTTCTTATCCTAACAATATATTCCCTTTATAAAAAGAAATGATTCTAATTAATGTATTTGTTTTATTTTTTCAGTGATTAAACATAATAGTACTATTTTTGACACAGTATCAAATGTAACATTAATCATTTTACTTTATCATACATAAAATATAATCCGTAATAGATACAACATTCAAAATATATCTATCTTAGAAGCAAAAGAAGGAGCGATTCAAATGTAATACAGTAAGTTGGACAATTAAATTCTGTTAATGACTACCAAGCAGGCCATAAAACTCTTGAGATAAAACAGTGATTTCTAATCCTGAAAAGTAACTGGCTGTTATTGTAGATTCATGGTTTTATTGTCCAGTGCTTAAATTGAAATCTGCAGATATATAATTTTACTGTCTAAAAACCTTAGCATCCTTTACAATTATTTCCAAAGATAAAAGAGAAATGATTCGTTTACCTGTGTGAGCACTTCCAACATAGCCAACAATTCTAATCCCAAGACTCTGCCCATCTTTTTTAAGGAGTTCAACATCATAAGTTTCAAAGAGAGAATTGTCCTAAAGGAAAAATAATTTTAGTTATATATAATGTTTAGTTACATAACTGTGTGTACATAGTGCATTTGTGCATGGTTTACCAAGTATTTCATAGCATAATTTTAAGATTGTCTTGACTTGATCCTTGGTGCTATTTCTGTGTTCATGCTACATTACATGGCAAAGGGAGACTCTCTTGTTGATCCTAATCTCATCAGTAGTCCTTTAAAATCAAGAGATTTTCCTCCTGCTATTGGCAAAAAGAAAAGAGAACAAGATCTGAAGCACAAAGAGGACTGGAGTTGTGGTTTCAAGATAGAGTGGTTCATGTGAAAAGAAATTACAGGGGTCCAAAAGGAGCTGAAAGTCAGGGTCCTGAGTGGAGAGCCAACAAAGAGATATCAGTCCAACAGCTGCCAGGAGCAGGTTCCTGCCAACAACCTGAATGAACTTAGAAATGGATTGTCCCCAGAGCATCCAGATAAGAGCCCAGCCAGCCCAACACCTGGAGTTCGATCAAGAAAGAATGTAAACAGAGAACCCAGCAAAGCCCACCCAGACTTCTGACCTATAGAACTGTAAGCTAACAAAGGATGTTGCTTCAAGTTACTAAGTTTGTGGTAATTTGGTACACAACAATAGACAACTAAGGTAGTCACTTAGAAAAAAGAGTAACTGTTTATCTGAAAGAACTAGACAGAAAAATTTAGGAACAAAGGTAAATCCAATTATTGTGAATAAATATTGTGAGCAAAAAATAATGAGCTACTACTACTTATTTCCATTACTTTTTTTTCTAATTTAAAATACTTCTAATTTAAAAAAGAAAGTATTTAATAACATAATACCTTACTTTTCATTCAAAACATTAACACTTTCTAGTGTTAGCATATATTTGATTGCATCCAGTTCTCACTTACCATACTGTTACAGTAGGGCCTCACTAAAAAGTAGAAGACTCCAGACAGCTAGAGTATAGGGGTTATAGAAAATAGCTGTACTATGGTTTGGAAAGAAAACAAAAACAATTCTAAACCTCCACTCCCATGGTTCCAAGTAGGGGAAGGAGAGATCAAATAGTCCCTCAGAAGGGAAATGGGAGCCAGCCTCCCACCCCTTTCCATCATCAGTGTTCTTTTATTTCCTCTTCCTCCTAGCCTGTCCTTTTGAAAACAATTTCTATTCTTTTTCTTATTATCTTATGGTTCAGAGCCTGTGAGACAGTTAAAAATCACTGAGATCAAATCACAATTTTGCAGTTAACTCTCTTTATTACCTTAAACAAGTTATGTGGACATCATTTTCTTCATCTATTAAACCTATCTTGATGGTATGATAAACCCTATCTTGCAGAATGCTCATGAGGATATCAATGATGTGCACACTTCCAGGTGCTGGATAATGATTAATAATGATTATTATTATATAGCTATAATGACTGCTATTGATTATAATTATTATTTATATTAATTTCCTTTGGCCACTCTCTTCCAATCAGTAATAATTCTCATACATTGTCCAACATTTACAGTTTCCCTTCCACCATCTGGATTTCTCTTCATGAATCTAATGAAATAGAAATGAGCAAGTATTATTATTCTCCAATTTAAAGATAAGTAGCTGAGGTTCAGGGATGCTGAATGATGTAACCCTGAGAAAGAGCAAAAAGAAACTCAAACTTGTCTAGTGTCTCCAAACTGGGTCCTCCTAGCTTCACTGGTGGGATTAAAATACTGCTTACGTCACTGTGACACTCTGAGTTAAAGACATTTCTAATCTCCCCACATACCACGCACAGTCTTGATTTAAGATATAGAAATGATTTGTATACTCACAGAACTAGGGTTCCTAGTGGCTACAGTGGGTAGTGCAACAGGTAAGGCTGTAGGAGTAGGAGGGGTTACATAAATTTCACCAACTGGGTCTCTTGCAATGATCATCCTGACTGAATTCCCACAATTCCTCAGCACTTGTGCAACTTGCTCACTGGTCATTCCCTGCACATTTGTGCCACCAATCTTCAAGATGTGGTCCCCTGTCTGGAGTCTTCCATCCTTCAATTAAAAAAAAAAAAATATTCCAAGAAATCAGTGATCTAACTTTACTAGTTAGTAAAAATTCGTCATCAGACATTAGTTTCTGGCAAAATGACTAAACAAAGAAATCATCTAAAAATGTTAAACAAAATAAAATACTTTTAATGAATGACTGAATTGGCAACAGAGAGAAGGATGTGCTTACAGTACAAAAAAGCAATGAGGATGGAGGGAGTTCCAAAAGAAAGGGCAACTAATTTCAAAAGCTGTATTTTTTTAAAGATATTGCATCATATCCAATGACCTAGATTCTGAATACATATGGCCACACATGTAAGGAAGAGAGCAGAAAGCTTAATAAGGGAAGGAGGTCAGGCCAGAAGCTTCCAGTGTAAAGACAGGGATCCTCAAGGCCAACAAGTACAGAAACATGTTCTAAAGACCAACAAGTTCACAGCAAGATGTAAGTGTGGTCAGAAAAGAATGAACAAAGAGAGAAGTCAAAGAAGAGATGAGAGTATTAACAGGATGCTCTGGATGAGTGGGAAGGAAAGTCCCTGAAGGGCGTCAGCAGACAAGTGACATTATCAGACTCACCTTTAACAAGATCGCTCAAGCTTCTGTGCTGACAATAGACTTTAGAAGAAGAAATAATAGAGGCAGAGATACCAGTTGGAAGGCTAAAGAATGATCTAGAAAAAGATAACAATGGCTTGGACTAGTTTAGCCATTGGGAATATTGATTGAGATTTTAGATGTATTTTTAGAACTATCAATACACTCTGCTGATAACTTTTACATGGGGGACGAAGGGAAATGTGGAAACAAAACTCCAAAATTTTTAGCCTAAGCAAATGGAAAAACAGAGTTGTTACAGAGATGAAGAAGACTGCATAAGAACAAACAGGTGTGAGTAGAAATGAAGAGTTCTGTTTCAGATCGCCAGTTTGAGATGCCTGCTAGACATGAGAGTGGAGAGAACAGACATGCATTTGGCTACCTACATCTGGAGTTCAGGAGAAAAGTCCAGACTACACATTTACATTTGGGAGTGACTAGCACACAGAAACCCATGACTCTACATGAATTTAGAGAAATCATAGGTAGTATTTTAGTTCTTGGGCTGGTGATACATACATTGGTGATTATTAATTAAAATGTGCACAGATGTTATATATTGCCATACATAAAAAGTTTAAAATATGATTTATCAATAAGTCTAGCAGTTCAAAATATCTCTATTCTATCTTCATTTATGAAAATTTTTTCAAAAAGCTGATCCATCTGCACTTTCAGTAAATCTTTTTCATCAAAAATTCTGAGTTCTCTTTATCTCTAGGATATCTTTAGGATGCCAAAATGCAAACATAGCTGGTTACAAAAAATTACAACTGTAGAGCATTTAACAGGTTGCAAATGCCTTTTTTCACATATTCTCTCATTCTTGAGAAAACCAAGATTCAAAAAGATTTATGACTATGGCCAAGGTCACAAAAAGAATTATGTTAGAGTTTTAACCCAAGTTGTCCTACCAAAGACCTGTTCTCATTTGCCATTTGTCTTACACTTTGATATCTCCAGAGTAACATAAATTGATTATAAATTTGCTCCATTCCTGTTGTCCAAGAAATTGCCTATAACTGCCAAGAGACTGAGGATGAAAAGTAGATATTTTGCAACCGGGAAAGGAGGACAGTGTGTGAATATAGTTATGACCTTGAGCTAATACAGTTCTAAGCTTCAAATTTCTGGCTTCAGGAAGCAATATGTGAAAGTTGTAGATGAAGTTCAGAAGACAAAAAGGCATTTTTTTAAAAAAAGCTCTAGGACTAAAAAGTCTATTCCCCGTTCTTCCTTTTCTCCAATTTTGCAAAAACCTTTATTCAAAGGTTTCTTCATTGAAAGAAAGATGTTAGATCAAAATAATGAGCAGAAACCTATGTGATTATATGCACAAGTTTCTAGAAGAGACTAGAAGTAGAGAGGAACAGTGAAACAGAAATGCAATTCAATTCAGAAATATTTGGAAAGACTTAGAGAAAATAAATATATGTGAGAAAATTATTATGGAAAAAGGAATGAAGCATTGCTGAATTTTTATTTTAAAGTACTGCCAATTTTTATTTTATCAATGCAACAAATGAAATAAAATGAGCAAATATTTAAAAGAAAGTCAGTGGCTGTGATGAAAAATAAACATAAAGCTGTCTCTGTGACTCAAACCATCCTTGAACAGATTGTGGCCTGATCAAAGAATAAAAACATAGAATAAGCATTTTTGTACTTGGCTGGGCCAAAGAAGGGCATTTCACCATAAGCACATAATAATTATCCTAATATATTAATCATTTCCTAGGCATTACTTTTTCCTATTTTACCTCAACTCAATTTAAAATGATGTAGGTAATTTGCATCTGTCACTGAAAGTCAAACATTTTCTTCTTCCAGAAAAACAGGTGTTCTAAGGAATTCATAAGTGCAAAAACAATCATTAGTCAGATTGATAGGAAAGACACCAAAATGACAGCTAACTTGTTTAAGTCCAGCAGCCCCAAACACTACATTTTTAGTGATATTTTCTGATTGACACTCTCCTTTCTGTGTAAAGAAATTGAAAGATACAGAGTCTGTTTGGTCTTAAATAGAAACTATAAATTAGTGGTAGCCAATAAATAGCTAAGCCAAAATTCAAAGACAGCATGCTAATCAAACATTGAAATATAAGGTTTAACCCATAGATTCTTCAAGAGAAAAGTATTATTCATATAAGCAATGACAATATGAAAGGCAGAAAACTTAAAAGTTAATATAACAGGGTACTATACTGTCACAGTGAAAACACTGACAGTATAATTTACATATTTTTTTTTAAAAGGAAAAAATAATTTAATAAAAGTTAGCAAAGTTAACTTTGCATTTTAAATTCTTTGATTCACTTGGGGCCTCCCTGATGGCACAAGGAGTTAAGTCTCAGCACTATGAAGCTATCTGCAGCCACTGCAGCACGAGTTCGATCCCTGGCCAGGGAGCTTCCCACATAGCGCATCAGACCTCTCCAGCCTCGCCCACTGCTTCCCTTTGCAGTGTATTTCAGTCAATCTGCCTTTTCTGCTCCCAGCTCTGTCTCTGGTGAATCCTCTCAGCCCCGTCCCCCCCCACCAGACCTTTGGTCCACACCCCAGCTCTAGTATGCATAAATAAATAAACCTTTTTTTTTGGGGGGGGGAGGCGGAGGGAGGGAAGGAAAAGGGCACAAAATGGAATAGAAAAGAACACAAGGGACCATGGAGATGGATCACAGGTGAATTGGTGGTGGGCTACCCAAGGGGAATACAAAATGTAAAAGACATAAATAACAATAAAATATACATTAGAAAAAAAAAAAAAAAAGCCCTTCAGGGCCTCCCTGGTGGCGCAGCAGTTAAGTGCTGCGCTGTGGAGCTGTCAGCAGCGGGATGTGAGTTCGATGCCAGGCCGATGCCAGACAGGGGAGAATCCCACATGGTGCAGCAGACCTCTCCTGCCTCTCCTGCTGCTCCCCTCAGCAGTGTATTCCTGATCTGCCTGTTCTGCTCCCCGCTCTGTCTCTGGTGGACCCTCTCGCCGCCCTGCGCCTCTGGCCTGTACCCCAGCTTGTATGTATAAATAAATAAATCTTAAAAAAAAAAAAAAAGCCCTGCAATGAGTTGAAACACATTAACTGCATTAAAAAATCCCCAAGTTTATAAGAAAACTTTGCAGGAGGGGTGGGAGTGAGCACATTAATGTTGTGAATAAATGAGAGTGATTCACACATGGGCCTCACCCAGGCTGTGCTCTCTGCATTTGGGGACACTAGCAGCTATTCTTGTCAATAAATTCCTTCCTTTCAAAAATAAATAAATAAATAAATAAATCTTTTTTAAAAATCTTTGATATACTGTTGTGGATGATAATTTTAACTCAAAAAAATATTTGAAATTCTAAAGCAACTCAGGTCACAAAAGAAAGTTATCACATTTGTTTCTTTGAAAACTAAAAAGTGGTACCAAATACTTCCAAAACTCAAAAAATAATTACTAATTTTGATTCAGGCCAGTTCTATCATTGGTTTTTAATGAAAAGGAAATATATCAATGACAGAAAATATTAACTTTATAAAACACACACCCTCTTCCACAGGAATTAAAGAAAGTACTAGATCTAAGTATCCTAACCATCCTATCCTACACTAATTCCCTGAACCCTCATCAACTGATTTTTTTAGAATCGGGAAAATATTTGTTTATAGACTCACTCAAGGCAAAACTGCTTGGGAATAATCAACTGTTCACTGATTTCAAGCTGAGCCTTGCTTATTCTAGACTGAAAGTTCCTATATAGTCCACACCCACCTTCCCTTCAATCTTTGCTTGATTCCATTCCTTCTTAGTAATAAAGGTTACTGGTTAGTATGACTCATAACTGCCTTATATAAAATGTTGATAATGAATGACAACTCCTATATAGGTTGTATCAAAATAATCCCCTTCTAGAGTCAATGCAATAACCCAGTGGACCAAATTTCCCTGGAATTTCTCCAATCTGTGAAAGAGACTTGGGCAGAACAAAGAAGTTTTAATTGTCCATTATTAATAACAAAAACAAAACAACAACAACAAAAATCCCAAAATAAAAAAACATCTAGTTGCTGAAATATTTTGAAATGTTTGCCAAGGCTGAAAAGAAGCTCCAAGATGCATGTTTCAGGTACCATGAATTTTGGAGTGTATATGAGGATTACAGAATTGGCTCTGGTTATAACTGCTGATTGGTCATTGTAATCACAGCTCAATGAATATTTCTAAAACACTTATATAATCAACATTTTTTAAAAGAATGCTATTTGCCATTTCATTTATTTTATAACATTAAAGGTGGTACACAGCAGGATAAGAAAGGGCTTTGGAAACGGACACACCTCAGCTCAAATCCTGGCTTTACTTTGACCAAGTCAAAGATCAGTTACTTCTCTAAGCTAAATCTCAGATCTCTTAAGCAACATCGGCTAAATTCTTCTTTCACTAAATTGTGAGCATCAAACTATATGTAAAGCTCTGGCCTAGTGCATTGTTCACTGCAAGTTCTCCAATGCATCCATTTCTGACAATTTTTTAGGCTGCAGTGATCAGTCAAGTGTTCTTTGCCACACCCCTCAACTCTACCCCATTTTTTTAAGTTTAGTTTTTTAATTTTTTTTAAAGATTTATTTATGTATACAAGCTGGGGTGCAGGCCAGAGGCACGGGGGGTGAGGGGGAAGGGTGGTGGTGAGAGGACTCACCAGAGACAGAATGGGGATCAGAACAGGCAAATCAACTGAAGTACACTGCTGAGGGGAGCAGCAGGCAAGACAGGAGAGGTCTGCTGTGCCATGTGAGAATCTCCCTGGCCAGGGGTCGAATGCATGCTGCAGTGGCTCTGGACAGCTTCATAGTTCTACCCCATTTTTTAACTATACATAGTGTACAAATGGAAACATAAGAGGCTATTTTACAAAACCCTTTTAAGTAAGATATACTAGTTTTCTTTTCTAACAATATTATACAATTTTATATTCATTTTTAAAAATTAGTACTAATTAACCTCTTTAGCAGACTATAAGGATCACTTTTACTTCAAATTTGATCATATCTGAACTACTGATGTATGCCATTTATATTCCCTTACTAGGAAGAGTGCCATATTCAACAGTGAATATTAATATTCAAAGCATGAGTACATTTTAATTAAAAGCAGTAGTACCTCTTCATTTTTTTTTTTTTTTTTTTTTTTTTTTTTTTTTTTTTTTTTTTTTTTTTTTTTTTTTTTTTTAGCTATGATCAGGCTCCATGAGTCACAGCTTGTAAAGACTTAGCAACAATGCATAGTCAATTAATTCAGGGAAGGGTCGGCTAAGGAAAAACCCAGATCCTACCATTTCATCTTAGCTAAAGGATCAGAGAGAAAAGGAATAGAAAACTAACAGACTATAGCATTTCGGGTACCGCAGCTAAAGTCATTTCACAAATTATAACATAACATTGAAACAAAGGAACAAACGGGGACAGGCATAAGGAAGGAGACAAATGTGTTACAGAGAAAAGGTTGAGGAGATTTGATCTGCCATTAGCTGAGATGAGAGAAGAGAGAAATGAATACTGCTCTGTCCCTAAGTCTAGGCCTCACCACATTCCCAATTGGAAAGCGTCAATAATCCTATTGCTTCCAGAGCTAGCTAATCCCTGATGATGGCCTTGACCCCCTCTGGAGAGGTGCACAGCAGGAAGAGGAAAACATTAGGATCGACTTTGGATAAACAGATCTTAGCAGCAATACACAGGCTTCGGTGTCAAATAGATGTAGGCTTCATGCTGACTGTCATTTTTCAGTTGTGTAGCCTCAGGCAACTTCTTAATAGTATCCATATGAATGTTTTAAGGAGCATATGAGAATAATATATATTAGGTAAATAAGAATGTTTGATAAAAACATTTGCTCCTTCACAGTGACTTGATAAGCATATCCCTAACCCCTCTCCTTGATGACCTGAAATAGTGACAATCCCTTCCAGTAAAGGGCAAAAATCAGACCTGGGCTTTCCCAACAGTGCCTCAAAGGGATTTATTTGAGAAACTCTGAGCAGCACATTCTCCTTACGAAAATTCATAATGCACATTAGGCTATTAAAAGCTCAAAAAAATCTTAAGAGCACAGAAACCAATTTGATTTTGTTGAACTTAGTGTTTTCTACATTTATTTGACCATTTGTTTTTTTTATAGTATTCCACTTTGCATCTTGAAAAATGCCACTCCATCAAACAAGCCTATTAAAATTGCTAAGCGGTGGGGTGGGGGTGAGAAAAGATATCAAAATGCTCCAAAGCATTTCATCCCTTTCCAGGTTATAAAAATTGTCAAAAACCCTTGAAGAACATTATTTTTTTTGTGCCACATTTTTGAAGATCCAGAAAAGACCATTTGCAGCCTTTTTGGTCTCAAAATCCTTTGACACTCTTAAAAATTATTGAGGACAGAGAAATGAAGATTACACGGAGGCACAGGAAGTTTGTGGGTGATGGATATGTTTGTTATTTTGACTGCAGTGACAGACCATACGATACTTAAATTTTATTTTTAAATTTTGGTAGGCTATCATGTCCAGTTGTTTGGCCAAAGAGTAGTTTTCAATATTATTGTGAAGGCATTTTGCAGATGTGTGTGCTAACAGCTAAAATCAGTTGACTTTAAGAACACTACCCTTAGCAATGTGGGTGGACTTCATCTAATCAGTTGAAAACTTTAAGAGCAAAAATAGATTTCCTGGAAAGGAAGACTTCTGCATTAGACCATAGCAGAAATCCTGCCAAGTTGCCCTTCGAAATCCAGTGCCCACTGTAATAGAAACTCCTGCCTGAGTTCCTAACCTGCTGGCCTGTTCTATAGATTTCATACTTGCAGATAAACATAGTCAAAATTATCAAATTGGGTATCATATCCATGCAATTATGTCAATTACATCTCAAAAATTACTGAGCATCTCAAAAATTACTGAGAATCTCAAAGAGCTTTTGTTTATGTGGTTCTATCAATATCTACTGAAAAACAGCACTGAGAAATTTAAAATGTTTAATATATTAATACATATTTTAATACATTGACATACACGGATTTTGAAACCAAAAAGGCTGCAAATGGTCATTTCATGGATCTTCAAAATACATGTGACACATGTATTTTCTCACCCCCACCCCACCACTTAGCAATACATTAAAAGTTACATTTTTAAAAACAAAAACTAGTGAGAAGGCTGGTATTTAAAATATTTTTGCAAATCTCACCAATGTCTGGTATCATAGAAGACAGTTGGATTTTCATATCCACTTCAGCATTTAATCTGTTGTAGAAATGTTATTTTGGTTGAAGTACATCAATAAAGAAAATCTGGCATTGATCAGATACATATAGTTGGAAAATGGAGAGGTATTTTAACAGCCCTCTTGGACCATTTTTGTTTGTAAAAACACCAAAACTTGGCAAGTAGTTGTTTATTAAAGGTCAGCTTCAATGTGAAATCTGAAACTTGATCAACAAATTTTCAGATACTGTTTCATTAAAATGTACTGATCAATCTTGAATTCTAAATGGATCTTTTACCTATTTTGTCATATGACACAGTAGTCTTCAGAAAACACTGATTCACAGAGTTAAGCAGACCTTCCAAAGGTTGGCATATTTCATGAAATAATATCCAAATAATTATATTGATTAATATCAACAACAATCTAACTACAAAAGTCTTTAAATATTGGAAAATTTCAGGCTGCTAGCAAAGCACAAATTTTACAACATTCTAACTTTTGCTTGAAAGCTCAAATTTTGTCACCAACAAATGCTGTCAGTTGTTTTCACTGAAGTAACAGACTCACTTCACTCATTTTCAAGGAAGTATCTGTCAAATGCCACAGCCTGAAAACCATAATTTTTCTGTTGGTTATTCTTTCAAAAATAAAAATGCTGTTCCAGACTGGTGGCTGGCTACCAGACATAGGGTGGAGAGTGGGTGAAATGCGTGAAAGTTTAAAAATAAAGCCCTGGGGATAAAACATACAATAAGGTGATTATAGTTAAGAAAGTAGATGCTAAAAGCTCTCATCACAAGGAAAAAAAAAATGTGTAACTGTGGGAATAGATTTTAACTAGATTATGGTGATCATTTTGCAATGTATATAAATATAGAATCATGAAGTTGTACACCTGCAACTAATAAGTGATGTTAATTATACCTTGAGAAAAAATTTAATTAAAAAAATTTAAAAGCCGTTCCATATAAAAAATAGTTTGTCTCACAAATGTTTTTCCTCAAGACAATCACTATAATTCAGTATATAGCAGAACTGCGCTGTAGCACATCCAGTTTCACCACACATTATTAAAAAGGGATATGCTTCGGGGCCTCCCTAGTGCCGCAGCATTTAAGCACTGTGCTGTGGAGTTGTCAGCAGCGGAGATGCGAGTTCGACGCCCGGGCCAGGGAGATTCCCACATGGCGCCGCAGACCTCTCCTGCCTCGCCCGCTGCTCCCCTCAGCAGTGCATTTCCATCAATCTGCCTGTTCTGCTCCCTGCTGCCTGTTCTGGTGAACCGTCTTTCCGCCCCACGCCTCTGGCCTATACCCCAGCTTGTATGCATAAATAAATAAATCTTTAAAAAATAATAATAAAAAGGGCCTCCCTGGTGGCGCAGCGGTTGAGTGCTGCGCTGTGGCGCTGTCAAGCGATGAGAGTTTGACACCCAGCTGGGGAGAATCCCACATGGTGCGGCAGACCTCTCCTGCCTCGCCTGTTGCTCCCCTCAGCAGTGTACTTCTGATGTGCCTGTTCTGCTCCCCACTCTGTCTCTGGTGAACCCTCTCGCCGCCCCGTGCCTCTGGCCTGTACCCCAGCTTATATGTATAAATAAATAAATCTTTTAAAATAATAATAATAATAATAAAAAGGGATATACTTCAAGATCAACAATACTAAAATTAATAAATTTTATTGCAATTTCCTAATGGAAGCTACCATTCTTTTCTTTCTTTTCTGTTGCAAACATGTGGTGGGGAAGACTGCAATGACTGCTAATAGAGCTGGATGCCATTGCCCTGTCTCACAATGAGGAGCCGGTGTGTTAGACTACCGCTGCTCGTGCATCATCAGTGCAAATGTCAACATGGCAAAGGGCTAGTAACATCTTAACATAACTACCAAAGTTGTTTTGACCAAATAGACCCCTGCCACAGTCTCAAGGACCCACAGAGAGTCGCTTCACTATATAAATATACTTAGGCTCTCATAGGACAGTGAGACTATTAGCAGCTGCACGATTTGTATAAGGTGGAGGAGTCTTGGTTAGAAATAGGGAACTAAGGAACTTGTCTCAATGCTGCATTTGTACAGCAAGTTCATTTATTCTTGTGTTCATTAGAAGAAAGAAAATTTTATGTAAGTGGATATTAATCAGTAAAATTTACATATTACCCTGCTTATCATGAACAATCTATATAATAAAGGCTTATTATTGACTTCATAAGCAAACTTTTAAAGTACTTTCTGACAACGAAATGTAGTGGGGAGGAGAGTGCAGTAGAATCTGGTGGAGGACTGCAAGAACTCTGGTGGTGGGAAAACTGTGGTGACTGCACCCAAGCAAGGAAATCCTAAACTGAAAAAAATAAACAAGGATGTTTAAACACAAAAACGAAACAAACGACAGGGAGTTCTGCACACTGACTGGATATTAGATGATATTAAAGGGTTGTAAGATAGGAAAAAATCCTAAATATAGTAATTAATTTTCTTCAATGCAAAACTAAGCAGAAATAGTTGATAGTTTTAAGAAGCATCCCTTTCAGTTTAAACACCGCTACATAATGAAGTGTAGTCATTTGATTTAAAATGTCAGAAAATTGTGATTCAAGTGAAATTTACCACATACAATATTGAGACAAGTGTCTACAATCACTGTATCTTCTGATTTTTAACATTAAGTCCTTGAAAGATATACCAAGAGAGAATAAAACAGACAATTCAAAATGCAGAACCCATTAATGACTTTGCAGTAAAAACAGTATCACCCTCTGTTGGAATCAAGAAGACTGTTAGTCACAGACAAAAAAAAAGAAAGAAAGAATGTTCAGTTAGGAACTGTTTCAAATAGTATGAGCGTATATTAATACTTACGGGGAAAGAACATTTTTAGCTATATTTATTTTTATTTTTCTTGGGATGGATTTATTTTGTTTAAAAAATACACATAAATCTGTATTTTAAAGAAGAAAAGTAATACAAATATTTTTTCTGTCTTTAAAATACAGTCTTTCGGGCCTCCCTGGTGGCGCAGCAGTTAAGCGCTGCGCTGTGGAGCTGTCGGCAGCAGCGATGCGGGTTCGACGCCCGGCTGGGGAGAATCCCACATGGTGCGGCAGACCTCTCCTGCCTCGGTCACTGCTCCCCTCAGCACTGTATTTCTGATCTGCCTGTTCTGCTCCCTACTCTGTCTCTGGTGAACCCTCTCACCGCCCCAAACCTCTGGCCTGTACCCCAGCTTGTATGTATAAATAAATAAAAATCTTTAAAAAAAAAATTAAATAAATAAATAAATAAATAAATAAATAAATAAATAAATAAATAAAATACAGTCTTTCTATACTTGAAAATGTGTTTTTCATGAATGGTACCAGAAAAATTCACAGATTTTCTTTCTTTCTTTCTCTGAACACTAGTAGTATTCGTCATAAACGGCACCACAACTAATTAGCTATATGTAAATTCTACTTATAGAATCTACATCCTTATAACCCAAGTTGTAAAATCAAATTTCAGGCCATAGAAATTAAATTACATACAACCAAAGTGAAAAAAAGGTCAACTTACTCGATCTGCTAGTCCTCCAGGAACTACAGTCCTCACAACCACGCCACTTGATTTTCCTCCAACTATTCCAAAACCTAATCCAGAGCCATCATTAATGAGCTCAACATCTTCAATATGACCCCAATGAACCTATAGATCAGCAGTAAGAGTCAAAATATTAGTAAAACACACAGAGTCTTAACCTGTCAATACAGTAAAATTTCTAAGTTGATCACAAATCGAACCTTCATATTACAGTCCAACTGCAGAACAAAATTCTCCCTCTCAGGCTCATTAGGGCACACCTAATTTAGAATAAATTGCAAAGTCACTATGCAAAGTATAAAGTTATATGTCAAATACTGGGAATATTTAATAAACTCATATATGGGACCAGAAAGCAACATATGCTAAAATATGCCTGAAAGGATCCTAGCAGCTAATATTCATGAAGTATTTACTCTGCACCAGGCATGGTGCTTTACTCTTCGTGTGCAGTCTCACTTAATGCTCACATCTCTGTAAGGTACACAGTTATGTGTTCCAATAGATGAAGAAACTGAGGTATGAAGAAGTCAGCCCGCTGTGACACAGCTGGGAAGACAAGGAACTAGACTTGAACCCACCTTCACCTGACTTCAGCGTCCTTGTTTTTTTAACCACTGTGCCAAGCAATTTCCCACTTTGTTCATTCTATTTATTATGGAAACTGTGCTGTATAAATATTACTGATTACCACATGGAAAATGTCTACACATCAATTTGTGCTGTGACCTTGTACTACACTCAGTCTATTTTTTCTTTTGTACCAATGAATAAAAATTAAATAAATCAGCTAGCACTTAGTGTTATAAGAAAATACGATTTATTAGCTTGTATTCTGAAGATGCAAGCCAAAATCTTTTAAAATGTTACAAAGCCAGTTTAAAGATTCCCAAAAGAGATATGTACTTTTATCACCTTAAATTGTTCAGTATACATTCTTACTTATAAATAACTTCTATAATTTGCAGTATTAACAATCTATTCATAAATACCCACTATCATTTGTAAAAATGTTTTTGAAGTAACCAAATCTTACTTAAGATATTCAACAGTAAATCTCTAATAAAAATTCTCAGCTTAATTAATTAAGTGGCTACATTACCAAGGAACACAAAATTCTTTCCATCACTAAATAAATTACATGGGATACTTCAATTTGCCCTCCGTATTAAAAAGTAATCTTAAATAAGGAGACACACAGGACATTGAAAAGACCAGGAAAAAAAATAAAACCTCCCTGAGTTATTTCTGAAATAACTTATTTAAAATGCTAATGCTCCTTTGAAGATATGATTATCATTCTTAAACTGGCAAGTAAAATGACGCCTTCTAAATGTCTTTATACTTCTTAAAATCAATGGTATAATTCAAAATTAAGCATGTCCCCAAATTTACAACTCACAGTTTCAGGCAGACTTGTATCAGATAGGCTGGCAGAAGTACTACTTTTGGTATGGACTGGTTCCCTGGCCACAACCAGACGCAAAGATCCAGTGGTCTGTTGTAACAACGCAATCGCTTGCTGATGGGAAATGTTCTGATCCAGTGGCGTGTAATTAATAGCCAATATTTGGTCATTTTCCTTTAACCTTTGATCCCTTGATCAAATAAGAAAATTTGCTTTAAATGACACAATATTTTCAAAAATCTGTTATTCAAGTTAAACAGTTTATTTCTTTAGGTACTCTTAGTACATGTATTGAAATTAATTATATAACAAAGCTCTTCAGAGTGCTTACCATCAAAGCACTTAGTACTAATTAACCAGCTGAATAGTACACACACACATACACACACAGTCCTTTGACAAGAAAGAAACAACATACAGGGCCCCATTGGCAAGTTTTTGCACATTCATTACTACACAAACCCTATACTCTTGAACCTTTTGCAATCTGACTTGAGCATATACCACACTGGAATGACTATATTCTCAAATTCACCAATAACCTCCTCTCTTGCAGATTTGTCCTGTTTCTACCACCCTTCACAGCTTTTGTCAACAAAGGCCCAGCTCCCCTTCCTTAAAATCCATAAAGATTATTTCTAAACCTGTATCTAAGCCTTTTCTCTGCCTCAATCACCATCTCCCCTCTGGTAAAAAATAAAAGGTAGAGGACTTTTATTCTTTTTTAAGAAATTAGCAAAATCTCTTAAGGAAAAAAACTATTAAAAAAAAACTATTACTGAGCACTTATTATGGGCCAAGTATTAATGCTTTACAAGCATTATCTCATTTAATCTTCAAATTAACTTTTAAAGTCTTTAGTTAAATTTAACACTAAAGGAATGAATTAAAGTGTGGACAAGCTTAGCATCTTATCTAAATAGTCTGACTAAAGCATACTCTTTAACTTCTTAAGTTAGTGTATCCTAATAAGATTCTAGAATTTAGTGTATCTGACTTTATTATCTCCTAAACAACCACTCTTCCTCTTGGTTCTCCATTATCAAATCCTTTTCTTCTCCTTCTTTATCTCTCTTTTATCCACCCATCTCTTCCTTTCCATTCCATTAGATACTTATCTAATACCTAAAAACTAATTGAAAATTCCCCAAGGCTTATTTTGTGTCTAAGCCATCTAATACCTAAAAACTAATTGAAAATTCTCCAAGGCTTATTTTGTGTCTAAGCCATCTTCATATTGGTATTTTACAACTCAAAAATGTATAATGATTGTCCATCATTATTAACCAATAAGGAGCGAACCAAGGGAAACAAATGCCTGGCAGGACTATTTCAGAAAAAAACATTTTTTTAACCTTTAAAACACAAAGTCTCCCTGAAAAAAGGATTTATTTTAGAAGAGAGAATTCATAAATTTAGGATAGTGAAAATTCTAATTTTTATTTTAGAATTATATTGCCCCTATTTTTCACAGTTCATAATAGATCAACAAAATTCTGTCATGAAACAGAATTTGGTAACTTCGGAACTCCTAGGACTCACTTAACTCACTCAACTTGGTTGGCATCCAAAAGCCTGTAACTTTAGACCAAAAGATCCTTCCAAATTGGCTTCCTCCCCCTTTTCCAAATTTCCTGGTGTCCTCTTTTCCTCTCCAAAGTACCAGCCATTTTCTGCTCTTGTGCAAATAGCTTCCTCTATCTCTAATGTCCTTCCACTCTGCTCAAATTCAACCCATCCTCCAGGATCCAGCTGTGTCTCTATCACTTACCTTATTATCATGATATCTAAACCACTCATTTATCACTCACTGAATATTCATTTAGCTAAGTAAGTAGAACTAAATCTTACCTTACTAGAGCTTAAGTTTTCTGAGGACAGAGATTCATGTTTTAGATACTCCTTTGCAGCTAGCAAGTTAGATATATTTCAATTTTTGATGCCAAAATTGTGGGTGTCTCTCACAATAGATCATGTAGTAATTAAAATGCTGCTTGAAATTGACTATAGATCTGAGGCATACATCGGGGAGGGAAGAGCACAAGGGTCTGTGGTGATGGGTCACAGGTGCTACGGCGGTGGGAGAACTCTGGGGACTACAGGGACTTTCTGAAATCAAATACTATTCAAAAGCTGAAGATGTAAGAAAATAAATTTAATAAAAAAAAATAAAAAATAAAATACTACTCATACATCTTTTTACTAGTGGTTGGAAAGGTTCATAGTATACTAATAGACAAGATAAAACATAAAATTATATATATATTCTATAACCAAGGCTTTATAAAAAGAAAGTATTTTAATGTATGTCCAAATTATCTCAGGGTGGTCAAAAGTCCAAGTGGTTTTATGGGGGCGGTTTTTTCTGGTGGTTTTTTGCTTTTTTTTTTTTTTTTTTTTTTTTTTTTTTTTTTTTTTTTTTTTTTTTTTTTTTTTTTTTTTTTTTTTTTTTTTTTTTTTTTTTTTTTTTTTTTTTTTTTTTTTTTTTTTTTTTTTTTTGCTTATTTCTACATTTTATAATTTTCTACTGAATGCATATATTGCTTTCATAATGATTTTAGGAATTCTGAAATATTTTTTAAATTGAGAACGGGATTATGAAGTTTTCCCTAGTCCTAAAGAAATGTTTACTTAGAAATGTGAGCAGTACAGGACAACGTCCAGGAATCACTTCCACTTTTCCATCTCCATTGTGCTTTCTCTAATTTCCTCACCTAAATTCCTATTCAGTTTGTTCACTTAGGGAAATATCTTTTGTTGTGGTGGTGGTTTTTTTTTAGGTAAATTTCTTAATTAATCCCAAGTGTGTAAGTTACTCATGAATCTTTTCAACCCCGATGTAACTCATTTTGCCTAAGTTCATCCAGAATTTATGCACTTTCAAATTTTCCATTTTTGAAAATCAATTTTATTAGCAGCATACCCAAAACTATCTCAACGTGGTCAGTAAATTAAATGATTATCCTAACTATGTACATCCAACCTCCAAGAAGAGAATAGTTTCTTAAATCTTTCTGACTACTGCTATAGTTCCTTAGAACATACTAGAGGAAATGTGTTAGATGGCAAGATAAAAATGCAAGGTCACGAAAATCTGTTATTGAGGGGACTCAAGTTGATCCCCCACAAAGGGAAAATGTGAATTCAAAAATATATGATTGACTGAGAATCTTTGGAATAGTACTGCCACTGTTGCAATTATTCTAACATGCAGTAGTAATGTAATGAATAGTATGCTTGTTAAATGAATACTAAACCAAAGACCTAAAATCAAAGAGACAAAATATAAGGCTGGCACATATCCTTAAAAAGTAAAGATACAAGTGCTATACGGGGGAAGGCTTAGACTTGAGGGAGGCTTTTAATTGACAGTAAATGAAATAATAATGTCATGTGATCACCCAAAAAGTCATTAAATTAACAAAGAACATTGTATACAGAGTGGGAATTTCAATATCCCTATCCTACTTTTCAGACTATAAATAAAATAACACGTTCACTTGTGAGAGAGTGGAGTGGAGTGAAAAGAGTATTGGCATCGCAGTCAGACAATCTTGGAATCATATCATGGCTTCAGCATTAGTAGCACTGCGATTATAGGGAAATCACTGAACCTTTCTGAATTTCAACTTTCTCATCTATATAATGGAGTAACTGCTGCCACAAATATATGAAGGAATATCTGCAAAAGGCTTAGCAACTATACAGAAAGAGGGAAAGTCAGTGTTAGCTACCATTGTTAGTTTTTAAACCTAGTTCCTTGAAATTTTTGTAACAATGTTTGCAGATTATCAGAAAAAAATTAGCAAAACATAAAATGAACATCTTCCTCACCTGTCTGCTATACTCCCTGGTTGTACTTCCTTCACAAAGATATCGACCTCTCCCAGATTTTGACTTCTAAGGGCAACCACACTGAATCCAAGGCCTCCAGTTAAAGGCCGTTCTATGTCTATATATTCAATCTGCCGGCCCTAATGAAGAGGAATTAAAAAAAAAAAAATCAGTGAAGTACATTTACCCAATTTATGCTTCCCAAGGAATTGAAATTGCTATTTTGTGACTAGCACAAAAACAGCTCCTCTGTCATTTCAACAAAGCCAAACAAAGTCAGCGTTTCAGTAATAAATTATTTCAAGACATCCTCTCTTGATTCTTTTCAGTAGAATGTTAAGAGGGAATGTGCAGTGGTCTGTAATCTACAGGAATCAGAGAGGTATTTTCATATTTCATTCACATTATGAGCTGAATACCAAGCAGGATGAAAGTGCTGAGAAAAACATTCTTTCCCACGGTAAGTTCTAAATTACTTTTTACATTGACTTTCCCTAAATTCTCTTATAGCAAAATACAGCTTTAAATGAGGAAAGCAAATTAGATATATCAAATATATGGTAGTGTTTAGCATTAAGTCAGAACCAGCTGCATCTTTTAGGGTTCTATTTTTAATTCTGCAGTGATGAATGTTGCATGTATTAGGTTAAATCAAACGATCATGGAAAAGCTACCATTCAAGTGGGTTCTATAGGTGATAAACAAGTACTTTATTGTTAGTAAATAGTTACATTTATAAAATGAGAACTTCACATATGAAATTAACTAAAACATCACATGAAAATAATTATCAGTCAATGAAAGTAATAGAACTATAAAGTTAATAAACAAATTAGGTATAGAACAGTATTTAACTATCAGATCTTAAGCAGATTTTTAATTTTATTTATTTATTTGTTATTTTTTATTGTTAAGCAGATTTTTTTTTAACTTTCAAATTCATGTTTCTTTTTTATTTTATTTTTTAAAAATTTATTTATTTATGCAGACAAGCTGGGGTGTAGGCCAGAGGTGTGGGGTGGTAAGAGGATTCACCAGAGACGGAGTGGGGAGCAGAACAGGCAGACTGACTGAAATACACTGCTGATAGGAGCAGCGGGTGAGACAGGAGAGGTCTGCTGCGCCATGTGGGAATCTCCCTGGCCGGGTATTGAACTCATGCTGCAGTGGCTCAGGATAGCTTCATTGTGTTGCGCTTAACCTGTTGTGCCACCAGGGAGGCCCCCTCATCTTTCATTTTTAAAGACACTTATTAGAAGGGGAGGTGAACAAATACACAACTAACATATCCAAATATTCAATTATTACTTAATTTTTAATAAGTACTAGGATAAAACTGAATTAATATTTTACATACTTCACTAGATTTTCCAAATCACATAGTTGTAACTCCAATTATTTGTTTTGATATAAAATTTTAAATATTTTCAAAGGAGTTGCATCACCTCTGGCAGATATATAAATTTTCCTCCCATGATCAAAATGTTAAGAATCCTTTTCCTTACAAGAGTAGAGATGTGTCATTTTGGAATTATTACCCCAAAACCCCTCACCACACACGGATACTTCCACTATATAATTTTAAGCCAATATGTTTCCAACATAGTGGTAAGGAAATAGTATCAATTCCTTATAATAATAATAGTAAAAGCAAGCAAAAAACCCATAACTTTTTGGCAAAAAAAGAGTACAGCGAGGTTTCTTTTTTTAGACTTATAACAGGAGAAAAAAAGCTAAATATTCTCTTGACAAGACATAGCTTTACCTGAGCCATTTGTTGAATGACTGAGTTAAAGTCTTCACTTCCTGATTTAGAGTCCCAAGGAAACAGCCCAGACACAGAGGACCTCTGGGCACTCCCACTAGTTACGGCAACATCCGTGAACACTAATAAACCTTTCCTGGAAAAATCAAAGTTGGCTGCACAATCTGAGGATATGTGGCTGAGCTGTTGGAGATAAAAAAGAGAGAGAGAGAGAGAGAGAATTATGAACAGAAACCTATAAAAATTATTTTTATTTATTAAATATATTTTGCCCATCATGTGTACTGTGCACATTAGCTATATACAGGTAAAAGAAGGTACAGATACATGCATCTGTGATTTAAAAGCTATACATTTCATTTAGTATTACAAGAAATGTTTAATAGCTTAAAATTTGTTGTTTCCTACCTCCCACCATTACCTCAATTTCATAGCATATATGACAACTCATTACACTAAACGCACAGATATATCCAGTCCTATAAACAGGCCTACAAGACACTGAACCCTTTTGTACTGATCTATAGAGTTCCATATGAAAAGTCACAAAATTCATAAGCAGAATATTACAAAAATAAGAGGATTTATTGAGGACTTGCTACTATGAGCCAAATACTATACCAACACTCTGACATATTATTTCATTCATTTCTAACCACAACCCTTATGAGATCATCACTCCATTTTATAAACATGAAAACTGAGACACATGGGGGTAAGTTACTAGCCCACAATTAGTACCAATGAAATCACAGAGCCACTAGTAAAAAGGTGGGAGAATCTCGTAATTATGGGGAAAGGAAAACAGGTTAACTTTTAATATATCATTGGCTAATACATGGTACAACAATGGAGTAATCGTAACATCAAGAATAAATGTCAACAGGACTTTGTAGAGAAAAATTAGCAATCACAGATTCTCTGAAAACATACCTAGGGATAAACCACAGGGATTTTATAGTTGAATGGATAAAACAGGATCATGTACATACAAACTATATAAATATAAAAGGTTGTTATTATGATGAAGTGGTTGGTTAAGTCCACTCTTAGACAAGTGCACAAGATTGATAGTGACCTTTCCCAATTTCTATTACTACCAATAGCATTCAATGTTGTGCTATATGGGACTCATTCTATGACCAGGGAATAGAGAAAACTAGCCTTCAATAAAAGGAATGCTGCACAAAGTCTGATCTACACAAAGAAATTCACAGAAAGACATGTGTACAATTTAATTCTTGTTTGTTTTTTCAAATCACTCCTTAAATTTTTATGGGCCAGGATTTTGGCTTATCAGAAAAAAGAAACATTTATCCCAAATTCTGCTAATTTTCACTTAACTGCTATATTATCTCCAATTACAATTAAAATTCTACATAAATTGAATCTGCAAAATAGCTACTGTTCAAATTTAGCTTCTAGAATAGAGAATTTAAAATTAATTTGCCATCCCAAATCCCAAAACACAGCAACCAAGAGTACAAATAAAAATGTCAATTTACATCATTCTAAGTAGACATGTTTTGTGTCCTCTAATTAACAAACATGTATTTAGAGACTACAAGGTACGATATATAGTAGAGGAAACACAGTTAAGTATTAAAACAGCACCTATATTTTTCCCAAGGACTTTCTAATCAGAATATCTAAGACACTAAATATATATCTGATAAATATTCGAGAATATTATTAAGAAGTGTACAAAATGTACTACAATAGCATGATCACTCTTGCTAGAAAAAGATTTCATGAAGAAAATCTACTTAAACTAAGTGCTATCTTACAATTTTGAAGAAAATGTTGAGAATTCTCAAAGTATCTGACCTTTATAAAGCCACATTCCAAAGCCAAACGGAACATTATTATCAACACTTTTAAACTATCCTTGTCACTGCTATCCAGAGGTCCCAAGTCCCAATATAGTCCCTTTGCCAAATTAGGCATATTCAGAGATAGTTCCTCCTATCTTTCTTTGCTGGTTTGCATCTCTCAACATGGACAACCCTAATGGGTTACTTACTTGCCCCTTCAGTTGCTTGATGGACTGCTGAAGGGTGAGTATCTGGTTGAAGAGGGGACTCTTTAGTGTTTCATAAAACATAGACAGCCTCTCATTCTGTGACGTGTCACCCTTCTCTTGCAATTTACTTTTCAGGCGATCAAGAACTTGCAGGACCTGCATTTTATCTATGTTGGAAGGAGAGTAGAAGTTAGATCCCATCCTAAATTCCATTTTGAATCATTAACATAGGGATAGAAGTACATAAGTAGGATACCTGTAGATGGATTTTCTGGCATTTTGAATTATTGTTTTCAATCACTTTTAAAGAAATCTAAAGAAAAAGTGAAAAATACAAAAGGTAAATTTCCATTCATATATACACATCAACAAACCTGTAGAAAAAGAAAATCTCAAAAATTTTCTCCATCACAAGACTTCACTCAGGGAAACTCAAATTAAAACCAAAATGTGGTGTCACTAGACCCCTTAGGTTGGCTAAAACTAGAAAGCAAAATGACAGACAATACTGAGGGTTGACAAAGATTCAAAGCAACTAAAACTCACATACTGCTAAGGAGGAATGTAAAATATACAACCACTTTGGAAAATTGTTTGGCAGTTTCTTACACACCTACCATATAACCAAGCAACTCCACTCCTAAGTATTTACCCAAAAGAAATGAAAATTTTTACCTACAAAAAACCTTCCATGGATGTTCACTGCACTTTTTTTTCAAAGTGCCCCCACAATTTGAGTTTCACTGCACTTTCATTTTAAAAAGTCCAAAACTAGAGAAATCCAAAGGTCTAGTAACAAATGAAGGGATAAACCAACTATAATATATAAACATAACAGAATACTCAGAAATAAAATGGAAAAAGTTAAAGCAGCATGGATGAATCTCAAAAACAGAATGCTGCGGAGAAAAAAGAATACAGGCAAAAGGGATATAAACTGTACAACGAATTCATATGATGTTCAGTCTATATACAATAATTTGCCTGAGCAGGATGGAAGGGAGCTGACAGGGAAAAGGTTTGAGGCAGTTTATGGGGTGATGGAAATGCATTCTAAAATTCAAAAGGGGTACTATTTACTCAGATGTATACATTGTGAAAATTCACTGAATTACATGTTAATTTAAATCAGTACATTTTATTGTATGTAGCTAATAAAGCTGATTTTTCTTTTTTTTTTTAAGAAAGGTCCCAGGGCCTCCTGGTGGCCTAGGGGTTAACTCTCAGCACTACCATTGTGAAGGCCCACCACCAAGGCCTGAGTTGGATCCCCAGCCAGGGAGTTAACCCACATGGCACAGCAGACCTCTTCTGTCTCTCTTGCTGCTCCACTTAGCAGTATATTTCAGCAAAACTGCCTGTGTTGCTTCCCACTCTGTCTGTGGTGAATCCTCTCACCCCCCTGCACCTCTGGCCTGCACCCCAGTTCTTCTATGCAAAAATAAATAAAGTCTTTTTAAAAAATAAATAAATAAATAAATAAGGACACTAAACTGGAAAAGAATATCCAGATGAAAAGATCAAGATTTTAGAGAAATTAGTAAAAAAATCCCCAAGTTGCACAAATAATCCCAGACTCTTACTGGTCATCTGAGAGAGTCTCCAAAAAGTAACCACGAAATGTGATTTATTTTTAAAAGATTTATTTATGCATACAAGCTGGAGTACAGACCAGAGGTGTGGGGTGGCAGAAGGGTTCACCAGAGACAGAGCAGGGAACAGAACAGGCAGATCGCCAGAAAATACACTGCTGAAGGGAGCAGCAGGCAAGACAGGAGAGGTCTGCTGCACCATGTGGGAATCGCCCCGGCCAGGTGTCAAACTCCTGTCGCTGCTGCCGACAGCTCGACAGCGCAGCACTACAAGGGAGGCCCGAAATGTGACATTTTCTATGGATAATGTTGTTCCATAAAGTTTCCATTAATTTGAGCATAACATTGGGTACCCAGAGATATGCTCAAATTAACCTAAAATACAATGTAATCAAAATTCAAAAAGCCAGAAACACTCTTTGCTATGCCCAAAATGGTACTTCCATGGTGGTCATTTTTACAAACAGCATACTGTTATAACAAGCCATCAAAAAAATGAGTATTATTCAGTCAAAATTTTCTTACATCTACCCTGGATACAGGGGCTGAATGAGGTTTTAATACTCTAAGACAAGGTCATTAAGCACGAAAGCATATTACAAATCAGTAAGGAATTCCATTGGCATCAATAAGATTCATGTTTTCAATCCAACATGCACTGGACTTAATGAGAGCTACCAAAAGTACTGCTGAATAGAGCATCACAGAAACATGTTCAATGTGTTCAGCGTCCTAAACTCTGCAACCTTTACGACTACCCATTGACATGCCACTGAAAAAAGGGCAGGCACAATGGCGCTGTTCTTTTCTAAAGCAGCACCCAGTTCAAATGGATCCATAGTGGCAGCTTTGTGGTCACTGATAGATCAACCTCCCCAAATCACAAAATGTGCACTGAAACTATGAGACACTATCTTTTACTATAAGGTTGGCATTTTTTCTAAAATTACTAATAGCCTGTACTCTAGATGTCATGGAAAAAAAAAAAAACAGATGGGGCTATAAATTTGCACAAACTTTTTGGAGAGTAACTTAGCAATACCTATCAATAACATTAAATTTACATCCTTTTACCTGGAATATCTACTTCTTAGTATCTCTCCTAAAGAAATATTTGTGAAAGCACAAGATATGTATACAAGTACATTTACTGCTTTGTTTTAAATAACAAGACTTTCGGAAAAAATTGAACCCTCTAAAGCAATCTGAATGGGTTGAAATGGAAATGGAAAAATGGTTAACAGCAAGCCTATGCTCACTCCTCGGCTAGAGATTCTGAATGTGACAGGAGACTTCCTTGCAAACAAACTGAATTTTTAATAGATAACAGAGTCTCTCGTTTTAACATGTCATGAAATATCTGACCTGTTGATTTCTTTTTGTAAATAATCTAAGAGTGCATTGATTCATAGGACAAGGTTGGCTGAAAGATGGGAAATAAACAGGTATTTTTCTACTTGTATAACTAATGGAGCATAAAATGGTGGATTCCCCGTATGCAAAAAGCTTCTTTGAGAAAAGTGTTTCTGTATACATAATTCAGAACTGGATTGTTAACCCAAACAAAACAAAAAATGTGTCCTATGGTTGCATTTTACTTCTGTAATCAAATTAAGAATTGCAGTAAAAGCCTATCTGAAGTACATTTATAAATGACTTAATGTCAACCCATATGTAACTAGCTTTTTTAAGCATGTTGATATGTCATAATGTGGAAGAAAGTGACATTCTTTGGAAGCTGTGCCTACTGACTGAGGTCTCTTCTGGGAAGGAATGTCTGTACGTACCTAGCTACTGTCTGTAACCTCTGTTATGAGCTTTGGTGCCAAGTAAGTTCTCTCGCTCATGTGAGAATGCTTTGACAATTCAACACTTTGTATTAAAGCAGGGACATTATCTAATATACATAACTGAATAAGAAAAACATGAAGTTCCAGGATATCTACATTTTCTCATTGCCATAAGAAAAAATATACATATTTGGTGACTTTCCAGATCCAGAAGAACAGTCAAATTAATAATAGTGATTACTTACGGAAAGGAGAAGTGGGGATAGAAAGATAAAAAATTGTACTTTTAATTTACAAATTTTAGTGCTGTTTGAACTTTAAGATGCATTAATTTGTAATTTAAAGAATAAAAGGGACAAAAATACAATGGTTAAGATGGTTTTAGTGAGAGAACAAGACAATAGGATAATTATAAGGCATATATATACAAAACAGCAGATTTGTATACCATTTGCTAAGAGAATTCATAAAGGGAGAGTGACTAATCCCACCAAAGGAAGTTTGGAATATGGGAATGAGACCACATCAGAAACCTCTACTAGAAAAGAAAAAGAATGGGGTGTAAAAAGTAGAGTGATTCTATGTCCTCATCGGCAAAGATAGTCTCAGATTTCAGACTCCCTAGAGGCAGTGCTCCATTTCACTCTCAAATATGTTCCAATCTGAATGACATACAGTTACCCTGAGTCAGTGGTTCTCAAATTTTAGCATGTACCTGAATCACCCAGGGTGCTTGTTAAAACACAAAATGGCTGGGATCCATCCCCAGGATTTCTGATTCTGTAAATCTGAGGCAAGAGGCCAGAGAATCTGCATTTCTAACAAGTTCCCTGGTGATCTTGACACTGCTAGCCTAGAGATCACAATTTGGAAACTAAGGTATACAGTGCAAATAAAAGTGCATGACTTGCTATGAGAACAGTTAGCAATCTCTAAATGACCTAATATAAGGTGTCTGAAGTAGCAGAAAGGGTAAAAGAGTCATTTACTCAATTTCCATGTGCTAATTGATACATGGGCCACAAAGAGTTAATTAAGGCCAGATAAGGGAATAGCACTTAGGAAACTTCTTGATAGTGGCAGAAAAATGTGTATCTATTAAATTTAGCAATTAAAAAAACTTGAACTTTCATTTCGTATTTATTTTTCCTAATTTCATTTCCCAGTAATTTATTGTATGACATTATCACTCCCAAAAGGTAGGTGTATGGAGGAGAGGAAAAGAGAGGGAGAGACGACCCTCAACTTTTATCACTGATAGTTTGTGTGAGAAGGATGGTTTAGACAGACTACTCTGAGAGTCCTTGTAAATAATGCTAAGTAGACTGGTCTTTATCCTTTAGGCAACAGGAAGTCATTAAAGGCTTTTAAGTAGGGAAGTATTGAGTCCAGATTTCTATTTAAAAAGGTAATTCTGGTAATAGGATAGATTATGGTCTTCAAACTTTTTAAACATACATTCCCATCAGTAAAAATATGTTCCCCACATTTGCCTCAATTTATTCATTGTAATTATAAACACTACCCTATTAACTTGTCATATTCATTAAAACATAGATAAAATAGAAACTTCATGAGAGGATAGTAAAAACTAAAAAGAAAACTTATGTCATCTTCCTACCTTCCCCGTGGATCATCCTGCACAATTTGGAAACCATGCTGGCAGAGTATGCGTTGGTAAGGTTAAGGGAGAAATTAGCCATCCAACCCTCTGACTCATACTTATTAAAAGCTAAACTATGTCCCACAAACCAGGGCTGAAAAATAACTACAATTCCATGATGTTAGGTAATATCTACGGAGGGAACTAAAGCCTTAAGAATATATGAAGAAAGAAGGAAAAAATGCAAATAACTCTACAGTAGGACATCCAGCAAACAGACGCAAACTAAATAGAAACTAAACCTCACTCATTTTATGGTCTTAGGAAAGCTACAAAAACTTTGGTCTATTAAGTCAAGCTAAGAAACTAACAGGACTTACAGCAAGAAATTTCAAAAGTTTGTTTAAAGATGGCAAAGTCGAGTCTAACTTGGTATAGGTCACTGACAACAGCCTTAGCCTAGACATCAGAACACCACAGTGTGCCGCTGTCCTCATAGCTGAACAGTCTCCAGAGAAAGAGTTTATTATGCTCAGCAGCTTCCACTCACTCCATCATTGATCAAGAGAGTTGGTACCATGAATTTTTCATGTCTGGTTCTCTGTAGGATTTGATTGAAGGAAATTATTATAATATTGTGGCTTTTTTTATACCCATGCCCTTAGCCATCACTAATTAATGGAATATTTGAAAAAGCTGATGCAGAGATAGAAATTTAATTTGATTTACATTTCCAAGTGAAGGAAACTTACCGAAAAGATTTATTAACCTCCTCAGGTCAAGAATTTAGGCAAATTAAGGACCCTGAGAAATACATTTTTCAGACTCCCAAGAGTTCACCAGTATGTAACTCCCTAAGACTTCTTACACTTTCATCTTGAAAATATGGTTTAACATGACACCTTACTTCTATCAGTAATTTGGGGAAAAGATCACAGGCAACTGTACAGGCAGTCAGACTCAAAGGTGGGTGTAAATTGGGCAGATCACAATTAGACTGCGTGTAACACCTAATGGAAATTCCCCAGAGCTCAATGGAAGGAGGGAACTTGAACAATCTAAAAACCATTAGCTGTAAATGAAGTCATGATTTTTAGAAGTTATTCAAAAATTGAAGCCCATAAATGGCTTCAAGTTTCTATTGCTTCCTTCGGAGTACATAGCTCAGGTTGTATCTGATTATCATGCCTTTGTCCTTGATGCCCTGCATTTATGAGGTACTGATTAAATTAGAAAAGAAAGCCACCCAGCCAAGGAGTAAGGGTGGCCCTTCTGTCTGACTACAAATAAACATATCTGTTGTCATGCTAGTACAGATTCTAGACAGGTGTCCTAGCCTTGTGTCCAAGCAAATGACAGTACTTTTTCTAAACACCTTAACTGTGAAAAAAAAAAAAAAAAAACACTTTATTTGGGGTTGCTACTGAAACACCATATTCCTAGAATTCTGGAGACATAGAATTCCAGAATGATCTTGATATTTTAAGACACTATGCCATAAACAACCTTTAAATCCACTTGATGCTGACATTTGGGACATGTTGAAATCAAAACTGAAATATAATATATAAAACTCAGAATCAGAAATTAAAATTGAAGTAGTTTTTCAGAAAAATTTAATTGGTTAGACACTATTTTTCTCATTGACCTATTCAAAATTAAACAATGCATATCAGTATTCTGCCTATAACCTGGCCTCTGTCTATGAACCAAGTTCAACAGTTTATGGTATGCTTTTGTATTGCTGTTGGTGGCAGTTTTCTCTAATGGCAGACAGCAAAACAAATCTGGGTAATTTTGATACATTTGGATCTCTCATCTTGTAGCCAAGACCCAAGGAAATGGGAAAAGACCCGGGCATTCATACTTTTCACTAATGATTAGCTTCCATTTCAAATATTCTGTTGAAATCTCCTGTCATTGCTGACTATAGACTCTTAACTTCTCTCCAGAAATACAGTCAGAATATTTTGGCATGCTTATGACTTTAAAGCAACCCTACAATTTTGTGAAATAGGCCAAAGTTCCTACCAATGTTTATCCTCCTTCTTTCACTTCTTATGTTCCCCAAAACCACTTTATTTCTCACTAAATCACATAACTTTTTTTAGTGCCATTACACACAAAATAAGTTCATTTTAAATAATGTCTCATTTATCTTCTTAATGTATTATCATATCTATTTTGCAGATGTAGAAAACTTTGCATAATTTCAAAAAACCAAAGGGAAAAGATATTTCACTAACTTCTTTCAACCACAAGCCAGCTTCATAAATGCATGCAATCAATATTAATGAATTAAAATCTGAACTGCTCAAAGCACATACAATCAATATTTATAATATTTTCATTTGACAGGTTAACTATATAAACAGTATTTATCTTTTACTTGTATTTATCTGAATATTTCTCTTTCAGCAATTTGTCTTAGTTCACTTTACATTTTAGAGATGCAGTCATGATATGCAGAATTCTTTTTCATTCATTGTCACTGATAGTTTTCTGCTTTAGGAATACACCATTCATTCACCCAATCTCCTGCCAATGAACATTTAGATTTTTGCTGTTAGTCATTAACTCAAAAACAGGATTAGAACTATCTATCACAGTTATCAGCTTTTTTCCAGTTGACTCAACAACCAAGTCTGAAAACATTGAAGTAAGAAAACCAAGATTAAATATTCTTAAAATATGGGAAATTCTATAGCCTACAATTTTTGAGACCTGGAGTGTCTTCTCCTAGTACCAGCTGTGTTCTGTGGCTAATTGTTTAAATCTCCCTACCTCAGATTCCACACTTATAAAATAGTTAATAAAAATATTAAGGTGGAATAAGTCTGTTTTTCAAAAAAAAAAAAAATTACAAGGTAAGCAGAGTCTTAACAAATTAAACTCATTTCGGTTTCTCCAACTTAATGTATTTTTGTTAAACTTTAACAAAGCAAGTAAATTCAAACTGCTTGGCTATTTGAGGATAATTATTAAATGTTTTTAAGTGTAATGCAATTACAAGGATTACTGAATGCTGAACCACTGTCTCAGAATCACAAGTTTATAGAAGTAAGCTCACTATGGTAAATATGCAAATACTAACTGAAAGATAATGTCATACTGTTATTAGCAAAGGAAGGTGAAAGGAAGGTTTACTTTTAGTTTATCTTGTGAAAATTCTCTCCAGCTTTTCTATAGTGAATGTGTGTAGGCTTTATAGTTACAAAAACAGTAAAAATATGTGACCTGAATTTATTCAGCTATTTTTCTTTAGACAGAGATGAGGGCTTAACACAACTTCTTTCCATCTTTAAGCAAAACTATTATTCTGATTCTATATTATATGTGACTGTTAGTAGGATCTCAATCAGCAAGGGCAAATCTCTTCAGAACTGTTTATAAATGTTATAAAGTATCTCCCAGCTCCAATATTTATAAATTTTCTAATTATTTAAAAATTGTAATGATCCTTTAAAAGGTCATCAGGGCCACAGAAAACTCATTTTAGTTAAAGTCATGAACTCACCTAACTTTTTCTGATGCTGCAAAGTAAACCGATTTGTTTTTAACCTCAATCCTCCCTAGCCTTCTTTTTAAAACTACGTACGCAAACGAACTGGCAGTCAATGGAGGCTTAATGTGGACCGTGGTCTCATCATCTTAGGTTTAACTGAGATTTGTTTTTCTTACAGTCTCCAGACTTCTTCATTAAGACACATTTGGGGGTTTCTCGTAAATGTTGCGAGTTGTTTGCTGCACACCTATGAATGGCCACACTAAACGCATTCTACCTAAAGAAGGCCGTGAAAGGCTCACCTCAATGGCGGAGCCAAACCAGTAAACAACTAATTTGGATCCAAAGTGTTAGAAGCCATTCTGGAGATAACACAAAATGCCAGGTGAACACCACGGGGGCTGGGGGTGGGGTGTTCGTTCAGTCCTTTAGGTGTGTAAGGAGGACTGCGGCGCCCAGGAGCGGGTGGAGATCTGGAAAGGCTTTCCTGAGCTTTACTTATTAGAGGAATCCAGCGATCTAACCAAAGGACACTTTCCACTTGGACCTTCCCATTGATAAAATGAGACCAGGAGGCCTGAGCGCCAGCCTGGGAACTCGGTAAAAGGATCACCAGGCTCCGAGATGAGGCCGGGTTCAAGTCGCCCCCTCCAAGGTCTGGACACCCCGTCCTGGCCAGTCAGGCGACCACCTGTTCACTGCTTCCACTGTCACGGGTTGAGGGAAGACTCCGCCCAGTTGTGGGGGCGTAAGGCCAGCCCCGACCCGGGTGCAAAATCCGATCCGCGTCACTCGCCGAACAGAAGTGGGCCGAGATTTGAGCACCAGCAAGGCCCTGCGGGGGCGGAGGGGCTCCGCGGCCTCGGGCGAGCCCTGCACGGAGGAGCGGGGCCACAGTGGGGTCACCTACATCCCCGGCAACCCAGAACAGGCGACGCCCTCCACCTACGGTGCCCACCTCCTCCCAAAGCGCTGGCAGAGAACGCGCCCGGGCAGGGAAGACGGACCCCGCACGCAGCAGGAGCTGCCCGAGCGGGCCTCGGGGCACCGGTTCCCACCAGCACAGCGCGCTCCCGCACAGCGGAGACCCCCGATTTACCTGGTCCGGTGGTGGCGCGGGAGAGAGCCCGGAGCGGGCAGGCGGCTCGGCGTCGGCCCTCCCTCACCTGGGCGGAAGTGAGAGGCCCGGAGTGATCGTGCCTCACCTGGCCCTCCCCTCGCACCGATCCTCCCCGGCCGGGGCGGGGCCCCGCGGTGGAGCGTGTGGGACGGGCCGGGGAGCCTGGGGCCTCGCGAGGCCGCTTCAAGGAGGGGCGGGCGGGAGCTGTGGGGTCCTCTACTTTCTGTAGGTGAAGTTTGACTGGGCGAGGGAGGGTTCGAGGGCCTGGAAAAGGTTTAAGGGCCGAGTGGGCCGATGAAGCGCCAAGTGGTGGGGGTAGTTGACTACGGTGGGGAGATCCAGCTGGACAGGTGTTGGTTGGTCGGAGGGCTGGGCAGTGAGCGAGGCCCAAGATCACGGAAATTGAAGCAGGCTGCTGATGAAAGGATTTGCTCAAAATCTCTTTAGCCCCATGCCTTTCCCTGTCAGTCATCCCTCCCTTGTAGTTCCCAGATACACTGACCCAACATAAAATTCTAAGTATAACGGGGTTCTTTTTCTCATGTAGTTGAAGAGAAAAAGCGAATTTAGCACTGTTTGCCTTATGCGCGGAGCTAGGTTGTTACCTCATTTGCTCTGTGAAGATCTGATCAAGAAACTGCATCTGACAGGTTAAATGAAAATTTAGAACTCAGAGCGTCTTACCACTCTTAAGTCCAATGTAGATGTCACCATACATTTTACCATTTTTAATCCTGATATGGTTAACTTTGAGAAAGATGGGTGTAAAACTCAATGGCATTCCACACTTTTATTATTTTGATAATGGGTGTTTACTAATACAGTGCACATATTAACCTTCAGGTATCTTTTTCATTGAGTGTAATATTCACTTAGCACTGTGATTATCTTTGTAAAATGTAATACCTGTCCTGAAAAGATAAGGCCTATATACAAAACAAAGGTTTATATAAGACATTTGTTGTAAGATCATTTACTTAGCATGCAATTATTGTTTGCTTCTTTTAAAGGAAGTAAGCATCGTTTGTTGGGCCTGGTAAAAAGATAACACAATTATCAACATAGTCCCTGCTTTTAGGAAACTAAGAAACTACTGAGGGAAATGAATATTATCATATAGAATGAATCAGAACCTTCAGAAAATATTCACTCTGCCCACTGAAATCATGTTAGGACTGATGTTAACAGGTGTTTGGGATATGTTTTGGTAAAATGGAGGGCTTCCCTGGTGGCCAGAGGTTAAATTAAGTCTCCAGTGCTATGAAGCTATGGCCAGCCATTTGATCCCCAGCCAGGGAGCTGATCCACATGGTGCAGCAGACCTCTCCGGTCTCACCTGCTGCTCCCTTCAGCAGTACACTTCAGTAGATCTGCCTGTTCTGCTCTCCACTGTCTCTGGTGAATCCTCTCCCCCCCCCCCCAAATCTCTGGCCTACACCCCAGTTCTTGTATGAATAAAGTAGATCCTTAAAATAAAATGGAGAAGGAAATACTTCCCAAGTCAGACCTCATCTCAAAGCATTACCTTGCAAACACTGGGTTTCTTCTAACACTTAATGAATATCATGAACATATCCCCCCCCTTTTCAAAAAGTGACTGAATTGACCATGAAACAAAGTTCAAACTTCTTTCCCAAGATCCTCTATAGTCTCCTTCTTGCTCTTCAACCTCACCTTCCATTTCACTTCTCAAAGAAATTACACTGGCCCAACAGGTCTGCTCTGTGTCCTTGGAACCACACCAAGGCTTTTCTGTTGGTTACTAAGCCCTTTCCCTTGTCTGGAATGTTCTGCAAGCCCTCCCTTCCTCCAAGGCTATAACCAAGCCTCACCTCTTTGGGCTACCTCCCTAACCAACCCATCAAATCTGTCTCCATCACATTTAATTTTATCCACATTTTGTATTGGTAATTTCATGTTAGCATTCTTTTGACATGACCGGAAATTTAATTATTCAATAGATTAAGACACTTACTCTAAGGATTCATCTGAAATTAGTCAAGAATATTTATTCATAAAATGCTGAACAAAATTTTTAATACATCTGATATCAAAGAGCTGAGCTTGAACCCTGATTCCACCATTTCTTAAATTTATGACTTTTTAAGTTTTGAAAATCAACTGGAGGCATCTAGGTATTACATGAGGGCACACAGTAAAGTACTCAAAAAACAAAGTAGCACATAAATAGGAATGAGCATGACATACTATGACAGTAGTCAGTCAAAAGTGGTAGAAACAAAGTGAGGCCAGGGCAGATGGTGGGGAACCTGAAAATATAGAAAACTTCAGGTAATGAGATTTTCCTTCCTCTCTAAGAAATTAAATAACTATTCAACATTTTTAAAACAATTTTTATTATTTTTTAACATCTAGTGATTAGTTTTTATTTTTGAAAACTTTTTACAGGTTTGAAAGTAACAGCAAAATTTAAAGGGAGGAACATAGGTTTCCCCTATAACCTTGCCCCCACACATACAGTCTCTTCTTTTATTAACATTCCCCCACCATAGTGGTAGTACATCTGTTACAGTTGATAAACTTGTATTAACATATCATAATCACCCAAAGCTCATAGCTTGCATAACTCTTGTACAATCTATGTGTTTGCACAAAGGTGTAGTAAGATGCATCCACCCTTTTAGTATCAAGAGTACTTCTGTCCAAAAAAATCCCATGCTTGGTTCATACCCACCTTCTACCCCAACTCCTGGTAACCATTTAACTATTTAGTCTCCATAGTTTTTCTTTTTCCAGAATATCACAGTTGAAAACATACCGGTGTAGCCTTTCACACTGACTTCTTTTACTGAGTAATAAGCATTTAGGGTTCCTCCATGTTCTTTCATGGCTTGATAGCTCATTTCTTTTAGCATAGAATAATATTCCACCGTCTGAATTTACAGGTTTATTTACCCATTTTCCTACTGAAGGATATCTTTCTTGCTTCCAAAATTTGGCAATTCTGCTATAAATATGTTTGTGGGTGTTCATGTAGATTTAAATTTTCAACTCCTTTGACATGAAAAGAACTTGAGTAAGGTTTTAAATGTTTGTTTTCTTAATGAAAGATTAATATGGAAGTAGACTGAAAAGGGGATTGACCAAGTTTTGTAAAAGGGTCTAGAAGCAAAAAAAATAAGCCACCATAGCAAGGAAATGATTTTTCACCCTGAAAAAAATGAGCACTTAAAGATATCAGCTGCTTACTGATTAAAGGTATTAAAAAAGAATAAGAAATGGAAAAACAAAGATGATTATGTTTTGAATCTGATAGAAGGGATAGTGATAGTGAAACTAAGAAAAGCCATTTTTTTAATTTTTTTGAGAACAGAACTATTATAGTCAGTCTTAGAGCTCCCTTTCACATTCAAGATGAAGTATACATGGCACAGGGCAAAGGTCTTATTTAAGTGATGAGTCAAATTTAATTTTTTTTTTTAAATCATGCCATATTATCTTTATTTAAGCATCAAGACTCTTCTATCCGACTATGCCACCTAGAAAGCATCTCACCCACTGCTCTGCTTGGCTGCCAATCTTTTATCTCTCTCTTCAGCAATGGTGAGGCGGATACCTTTTCCTCGGGGAAGAGAAATCCATGGTTTGTTGCCTTTGCCAATAACAAAAATGTTGGAAAGACGGGTGGCAAAGCTGTTGCCATTAGCATCTTTCACGTGGACTACATCAAAAGAACCAGGGTGCCTCTCTCTATTGGTGATCACACCAATTCTTCCCAGGTTAGCACCTCCGGTTACCATGCATAGGTTGCCAGTGTCGAACTTGATGAAATCTGTAATCTTGCCAGTTTCCAAATCAATCTGAATGGTATCATTCACCTTGATGAGTGGATCAGGATAGCGGATGGTACGCGCATCATGGGTGACTAGATGAGGAATTCCTTTGGTGCCCACAATTATCTTTCTCACTTTACACAACTTGTACTTAGCCTCTTCGGGTGTAATTCGATGAACAGCAAAGCGACCCTTGGTATCATAGATCAGTCGGAAATTCTCTCCAGTCTTGTCAATGCTGATGACATCCATAAAACCAGCAGGGTAGGTTATGTCAGTGCGGACCTTGCCATCAATCTTAATGAACCGCTGCATACATATCTTCTTCACTTCATCTCCTGTTAGAGCATACTTGAGCCTGTTCCTTAGGAAAATGATGAGAGGAAGACATTCTCTCAGCTTGTGGGGACCCGTGGATGGACGAGGAGCAAATACCCCCGTCAGTTTATCCAGCATCCAATGCTTTGGAGCCGCAACTCGCTTCAGATGCTTCTTGGGACCACGAGCCATGGCTGGGCTAGACACAGAAAAGAGTCAAAGTTAATTTAATTGGAGAGTAGCCAGTTAATACAGCACCACAGGGAAGGTACAATCAGAAATACTTGAGACAACACCTCGTGAATTACAAATATGCAGAAAAGTATAATAAAGATCTACCAGAGCCTTGACATCAAGAATCTATCACGGGGGAAAGGAATGCTCATTGCAGGCAAATGAAAAAGAAATTTGGGGAGACTGTCTTTTATTTTTTAATGTTTCTGTGCTCTGCATGGAAACAGCAGTTGGGTTGGTTTCTCCAGAAAGTTGTGCTATGGGAAAAAACTGTTAATGTTCATTAGTTTTATATAAGATTCTTAGCAATAAAAAGATCCCAAGACATAAGGAGAGCTCTTGTATCCCTGAAGCAGCTTTTCTTCACGCTCCACTGGTGATCTTTCCTAATGTTTTCATACAGCAATTTTCATCTTGTACTGTGCTACTCTCCTTTACTTTATACAGAATGTCTATAAAATTCTATGAAAATTTTACATGATATCAAAATCAGAAATGAGGCATTGAAAATGTGGTGAGGTGGTAAGATTTCGTAACATTTTACTAAAATTAGACAATGCAGTAATCTTTTGCTCGGATATGGTAAAGTAAAATATGGTAACATAACACATTTTACTGAGCCATGAGAAAACAGATTAAGAGGCAATAACATGAATTTTTAGATACATTATCAGTTCAAGATTCAAAAATTTTGTGCTATTTTTTTACTTTCACCGGGAAACTTTTTTTTGTTCTTTTCAGTTTATACATTGTAGGAGAGAATAAAGCTAACCATTAGAATCCTAAAAAAATTTCTGTAATGGGACCAATCAATAAAGAGTAAGCATTTTCAAACAGTTAATTTTTCACAATCTATATGGAAAATGACACAAACATAAAAATCAGCAATATTCCTGCAGTAAGCAAAAAAATTAATTTTGTCTTAATTTCAAAAAACTCAAGCTAGAACATTGCTTCCTTTCACCTGATTTTCTTTAGACTGTATTTCAAAAATCAAACTGGTGGGAGAGAGACACTCAGCGGTGGGGGAGGGGGGAGGGGAGGATAAGGGCACAAAATGGAAGAGAGGAGAATACAGGGGACCATGGAGATGGATCACGGGTGAATTGGTGGTGGGCTGCCCAAGGGGAATACAAAATGTAAAAGACACAAATAACAATAAAAAAAAAAATGGAAAAAAAAAAACAAAAATCAAACTGGAACACTGAGTGATAATGCTAGTCAAATTGCAAAGTCACTGTCTTTTATTACCAGATACTTGGAAGCAGTAATTTGGTCCTTATACCTGGATCTTACCTACACCCCTTTCTTAAATTTTATCTGAGTGAGACTCAGGGATGGTGTTGAGCTGTGTACTAAAGACATTATTGGTATTTTTTTAAAACTTAAAAGTTAATGGCTAGTTTTCGAGGCTTTACATTCTTAGGTGGTCATGTGTCCTATAAAGACATGCCAATGATGAGCCAGGTTGGCCTGGATTTTGAATTATACTAATGGGAGTGAACAAAAATACTGCACTGCCCTGTACTGTTTATAGGAAACATCTTAATCAAAACACATGTCTTAGTACAATACCTAGTTTGGACTTCCGTAACAATTAAGTCATATGTAAACTGTCTCGTCCCATAACAAACGTTAAGTGCTTAATTATGAACTCTTGTTTCTTCATTTTTTTAGTCTCCAGGGTCTCACCTAATGCTGGGCACATAATAAATATGTGTCAAATAATTTTATGCAAAGAACATAAAGAAAGAATGAGGAAAGAAAAAAGGAAGGAAAGTAGGATGGAAAGTGGGAGAAAAGAAAACACGAAAAAAGAGAACTGTATATAAAACAGGAAATTTAAAAACTGAACTAAATTTCAAATACCCTATACTTAAACCAGTAGTCATAAATGTTTTAAATTGAAAAAATAAAGTAATGCTGCAAAAGTGGCCTAAAAAGTTAAAAATGTAGTTACAGTACCAACTATTACTGGAGGTAGTTTCACTTCCTCCTTTCCAAAATACTTCTCATCATACATAACCCCAGTGTTCCCAAAGTATGGACCCTGGAGGGGGCAATAAGAGCATCCCTAGGGAATTCGTTAGCAAGAAATGCCGTGTTGGCTCCAGATCTCAGACCCAGTAATCACCCTTGAACGTTTTAGCAAAACCTCCACGTGGTTCCGATGCTCCCTGAAGTTTGAGAACCACTCCATAACACAATTCTTCAATCAGGACTGTTGTGGATGAATAAGCAGCAAATAAAAGTATTTTCATACTAGAGGAGAAAGAATTAGACTTTTAACTGAAAAAAAAAAAAAAAAAAAAGGTGAGGGGTTGGATCAAGGTGATGGGAGAACTACAGGTCTGCCCCTGCGGGGAGAAATCAAATACTGTGCAAAAATGAACAACGATGTAAGAAAAGAGAGTAAAATTCTCAAACGGATCAAACTTTCACGAAAACCACATTTTGCTCAGCATAAAATATCCTCGCCACAGAACTTTCAGAACAAAATTAGAAAGAGATGGAGAAAAAAACTTCCAACTTTTTTCACTCGCGTGACCGTCAACTCTGGTCTCGTGGTGCAGGCCTGGACTAGGCCTTTCCCTCGACCAAACACTCACTATTAAAAATAAAGGCCTATCTTTGCGCTCGCGTCCTTAAGTTCTGAGGGAAGCAACCCTCTCTTCTCCTAGATCACAGGGAAGACATTAAATCATGAGTAGAAGCTGAGTCTGGTACCGAGAAACCACCACGCCGCCGCCGCCGCGTCACCTAGTAACCGAGATCAACGTGCTTTTTCGCGTCTTTGAGCCGAACGTAAACTGTAAACCCAAATCCTACCAATACCGACGGAGAATGCGTTTGTAAGGCCTTTGTCAAACCGCCGCGCGCTGCTGGAGCTTTACCAGACGGGAGGCTCTCTGTGGCGTTAGCTCGGGAGTGAGGAGCGGAAGGCGGGCGGGCTCTCCGGGAGAGTCTTCTCTCTTCCGGTTAGCAAAGAGGAAACAAAGCTTTCGCAGTCGATTCCTGCGGCCTACGGTGAGGAAAACCAGCCTCCAGAAACGCGCGGCCCCTTTAAGAGCCGGTTCCGTCCGCTCTTCCCCCGCCCACGCCCGGCGAAACCGGAACAGGAAGTAGTGGGAGACGCGCGGGTCCCAGCATGGCGGCCGCCTGGCCTTCAGGGCCGGTTGTTCCGGAGGTCGTGGCCGCCCAGCTCTTCAGTCTCCTGTGGTTTGTGTCAGCCACCACGGGACCTTGGGGAGCTGCCGCTACCGCCGCCATCGGGGGCGAGGAGACGTTTAAATGCGAGGACCTCAAAGTGGGACAATATCCTCTGTGAGGAGCCCCCCATGGGGGCAAGGTAGATTTGAAGTCGCTAGTGGGTCGCAGCCCTGAACTCGGGCTGGGGTTGTAATGGAGGGAACGATGACCTTTGGCTTCTAGTGACCGAGGGATCCTGGGAGGTGACGAGAGACTTGGGGATCGAAGGTCAGGGGCCACCCTGTGTTGATGCCTTAGGTTTTACTGGTCATTGTGCTTCCTCTCTGATAGTTTATTTTAAACCGGTGGGCTTATTTGTTCCACAAATCCTCAAGTATTCCAGCCCCTATGTAAGGCATTAGTGATGCAAAAAATTAATGGGCTCGGCCCTGGAAGTTTGCTGACTTGAGAAGAGACAAATAAGTCGTTAATAACGAAATGGCCGGTGTGTGTTTTCCGATCACCATCTGATTTACATATATTACATAATGCCATCCTCAAATTTCCAGAGATGCCAGACTGCCAGGAGGCAAATTCCTGTTGCAGTTTTAACCTTGGGCACTTTAATTGAACTTTTGTTTTCTCCTGAGAAAATAGGTAGATAACAATGATACCAACTTAAAGTCTCTATTGAGATGCTTAAATTATTTAGATAGGTAAATTACCTAAATGTTGCCTAGCACATAGTAGGAACTATATGTTAGCTATGTGTTTACAGATGAGAAAATTGGCTTAAGAGGATGAGTGGATCTCTTCATTTAACACAATTCTGATAATGGGAGGAGTCAGAAGCAGCAGTAATTACATTCAGATTTTGTGCAAAATTTGTATGCAAATTGTAGAATAAACCCAAAAAGCTAATAATGGAAGACAGATAAAGAAAGCTTCTGTGAGAGAAATTCTTAAAATTAATAAAATTCTGGCTTACAGTTATTTTTATGTAGCTGGGGAGAAGCAGCATTATTAGGTTTTTACAGAAAAACTCCGATTGGCTGAATACTTGGAGTTTGAGAATGATTGACATAGGTAGTTTTCTCTAAGAAATTAATTGAGCATTATGAAGAGTTGTGCTTGAGAGAAGTGGCTAAGCATATAGGACTGAGGTGATAATAGATGGAAAATGTTACTCCTACCATTAAAATGAGTTTTTTGGTTTTTTTTTGAATAGCAACTCAGAAACTTTACAGTGGACAAATTCTCTCAAATAACTCCTCACAGGATTATTTGTTAAATGAAATTATGCATGTGGCAATACTTGGGGCTCCATAAGAAACTGATTTTTTTTGAAACTGAAGGTCTCTGATAATGTATTGTTTGTGCTTGTCAATGTCTGATGTTCTTTAAGGATAGCAACTCCTGGAGTTTCAAGTATAAAGTTAATACACTTTCCCTGTAATAAATTAATTGTTCAGATGCTACTTAGTGACATAAAAGTATGTTTGTGCTTACTGATTTGGATACATGGCAGCCTATCTTTGAATATATAAATGAGCTATTAAAGACAATAACCTTTACGTTGGAAAGTAGTTCATATTTCCTTGACTCTTCTTACATATATTTGTAAAGATCCAGAAATAAATGATGCTACCCAAGAACCAGTTAACTGTACAAACTACACAGCTCATGGTAAGACTTCCAGAAACATGTTTTTTAAAAATAATTCCTTACACATTATTTCTTACATCCATGGATGATGATCATCAAAAGCAATTAATGTGTTTTTTTCTCTAGTTTTTCCGTTTCTACAACAACTTAAAATTGGGGAACTGGCTAGCAATTGTTACTATTTAATTTAAAAAAGAATACTCTCCTAATTATATAAATGTGGAAGTTTATATTTTCATTTTTTAAACCTTTGAGTTTATATAGCTTTCTTGATGCCTTTATTTACCAACCTGTATTATATGAAGATATTTCTGTAGTTAGATTTAATTACTCAAAAAGAACTTGAAATATGTTAGTCTACTAAGGTGCAATAGGGGACTCTGTCACTCACATGTACTTAACAGCCGTATATTTAGGTACCTCCTAAGCATGAAAATAGTATAGTAATTATTTTCATTATGCATCAGTATTTTCATAGCTACTACATCTGTTAACTTTTGCCCCATGTCTTTGTAGATCTTAGTGCCATTTCCATTTATCTGGAGTCAGAATAAGAAATAGTTATGTAAACAACATCTATTGTTTTGTAATATTTCTTTCTGAGGACCTTCTTTATTGTGTTGTTTCCCTTGTGTCATGAACCAAGTCAAGTTTTCTGCAGTAATTTAAGAGGTGAATTGCTGTTTTCTTTCAATTGTATCGTATTAGCTATGTAAAGCTTTTTGCCTTAATCACAAGGGAGCTCTGAGCTAAATTTGTGACTCAATTAGTATCATTCCTTTGTATTTCCTAGATAATTATTTCTTCACTTTCCTTCCCTTCATTTTATTACTTTTTTTCTTGCTTAAATGGTTCTAGGTAGTACTGAATGTGCTACGTTTAGTTCAAGAACTTAGTTGCTCTACAAATTTGAATACAATAAAATAATAAATACTGTGGGCGATGTAGATTGAACTATCAACTCAAAAAAGGGTTCAAAGTCATTATGGGGTTTTTTCTGGCATCATTTTCTCAGTGTACTACTCTGGCCTAAAAAAAGGACAACGATTTGCTGGAAATCTTAATTATAAAGAAGACAGAAAATAAATACCGTTTTCTCTCAACAAAACTCTTAAGGTCTCTGTTTTTTACTTAGATTATTGTACGGAGTTCTGTGTATATTTTCTGAAAAAAAAAATCTAGTTATTGATGCAAAACATAGAGATAAACATTTATTGAAACTAGCCTTTTAGCCTGAAATGGTGAAGGAAGAAAAGGCACTAACATTTATTGAATAACTACTGTATGCTGTTCCTTGTAGTAAGCACTTTATAGCATCTTTAATCCCCATGGTCTTACAATGTAGGTAATTTTAATAACTCTTTTTATCTACAAAGATTCCAGGATTCTGAAAGAGACAGTGCACACAAGATCATTCTCATTCCAAAGTTCTTATTCTTGACACTGAGATGATAAAAATATCATGATAGTACTTACTGGCCCAAATAAGTTCTCCAAGAGTTACTTCCTCATATCACTATCATGTTATCCAGGGTCCGAGTAAAGATCAAAATTGGCTAAGTTCTGAATATATTACTTCAAATCCTAGATGAAATAGAAACATACATTTAGAACAAATAATAGAAACTTAGTTTGGGGCAACCATTATTTCAAGTTGATACCACTGAAAATACAAAATCAGACCACGTAAAATTTAATAAATGACCCAGTGAGTTACCAACAAATTAGAGAAGTAATCTTTACCTAGAGATGAAGTAAAGTAATACTGTATAATATTGCAGTATTATTGTCTAATTCTCCCTTTGTCACCTTTGTCAGAGTCAGGAGATTGAACTAGATGAGTCATGGGTTATACATCTAACCCAATGTAGCATTTTTTTTTTAATTTCAGGATTTTTTTTTTATTTATATGTATTTTACATCATTCTTTTTTGTATAATATTTGCTTTCACCTCTCAGCTGTGGTCCCTATAAAATTCCCATCAATTCACCCCTACACCATCACCACTATAATAGTCCCTTATGCTCTTCCCTCCCCTGATGATCCCTCTCCTCCCCCACCCCCTGCAGAATGTCTCTGATTTATACTTGCCTATTAATTTTGGTTTAATTATTTTTTCCTGGCTCTTGCTTGGTTCCCCTATATTCCTCCTATAAGTGAAACCATCCAATATTTTTCTTTTTCCTTCTGACTTATTTCACTGAGCATCCATCCAAGTTGCTGTGAATGGCATGAGTTTACCTTTTTTGATTGCTAAATAGTATTACATTGTGTATATATACCATATCTTGATCCAGTAATCTATTTTTGGGTATTTGGGTTGTCTCCATATCTTACCTATTATAAATAGTGCTGCAGTAAATATAAGGGTGCAGGTAGCCTCTCAAATTAATGTTTTTGTGTCCTTTGGGTAGATTCTTAGGAGTGGAATTGCTGGGCCATAAGGTATCTCCATTTTTAGTTGTTTGAGGAAACTCTACACAGTTTTCCATAGTGGTTGAACCCCCAGCAGTGTAGGAGAGTTCCTTTTCCTAATGTGACAATTTTTAATTCATTTTTTGTGTTGAGATTACTATATCATGTCACCTTTACCTTGTATGTACAAGATATACAAGATATATATAGTAGGGCCCTCCCTGGTGTCCTAGGGGTTAAATCTCAGTGCTATCACGGCTGTGGCCTGAGTTCGATCCCTGGCCAGAGAGCTAACCCACATCTGGCACAGCAGACCTCTCCTGTCTTACCTGCTGCTCCCCTTTACAGTGTATTTCAGTAAATCTGCCTGGCTGCTCCCCACTCTGACTCTGCTGAATCTTCCCATCCCTCATATGTCTGGCCTACACCCCAGTTCTACACAAAAATTAAAAAGAAAAAAAAATTTTTTTAAGATAAATAATAGCTTTTCCTATCTAGCTCTCGTGTCAGATATTTTGGGAGGTGGTTTCTTGTATGTTTTTCTAGTCTCAACAAAAAAAATTACACGGTTTCCTACAGAAAAATATAATTGTATCTTGCCCTTTTCTGCCTTCAGTTCCATGTTTTCCAGCACCCAACATAACTTGTAAGGATTATGGTGGTAATGAAACACATTTTACTGGAAATGAAGTTGGTTTTCTCAAGCCCATATCTTGCCGAAATGTGTAAGTACATTACTGAAGCTAAATTTTGTGTTACTTACCTGTTTCTTCTTGATTGCATGGCATGAAGAGATAGTTTATTTGTGGGAAAGATCATACACTAATAAAACTTTCATCATTTTGCTTGTCACAAAACCTCTTCTAAGTGTGCCTATTACTTTATAAATACAATTTAACAACCATATAAAAGTTCAGTAGCTAACTGTGTGGGATGAAGATTATAAGTGGCCTCATGCCGTGTCAATTCAGTCAGTTTATGCTACCAAATAAGTAATGAAAAAATTCAGTTTTCAAAATTTGGGAGATTTCTAGAATGCAAATAAAAGATTGTGTGCCTGAATATTAAAAAATATGTTAATGATTAATTGTACATTAAAGGCATTTTGAAACCTGGTTTCACTCTTTGAAATACATATGAATGAAGGAATATTAAGACTAATGACTTTATTTTGTTAGGAATATTCTGTTTAGAGGACTTACTGAGTTTGCTTTTAATCTTTGCTGTAGTAGAGCTAACATTTTATTGTTAGTCTTTACTTTTTTGCTAAAAACATGATTTAGTTTTATCCATTTTTATTAATTATTGGCATTGTATTTTTACCTTTTAACTACATGTTGTTGCATTGTATTTGATAAATAAATGCAATTAATATTTTGCAATTTTATCAAGAAATAACTACTGTTCGACTGTTTCTGTAAATATTAGAATTCTTAGAAATTACTACCAACAGTCTCTCTGTTGACCTTACTTCATTGAATTAATAAAGGGCATTAAAGTCCATCCGGCTGTGTAATCCTAAACCAGTCACTTAAATTTCTGGAGTTCTAAGATCTCCTATTAGTAAGGTAAAAATTATTGAAAGGAATTATTTCCAAAGTACTTAGATACAGGTTAGTTCATTTTCAAATTTATGGATTCCTATTTCTGCATTAAACATTCAAAATAATTGGCACTGGTGATCACTATGTTCTTAATATACTGTCTTCACTTGACTTCAGGATATCACACTTTTCTTATTGATACCTTCTCTGTCTTCTTTCCCATTTCTTTTCCTCAACTTGATCTCTTAGTATTTCAGGGCTTAGTCTGTGAATCTTTTTTCACTATACTCACATGGCAGTCTCAAAGCTTCAATACTTCCTATGTGCTTGTAACTCTAATTTTATCTTCAGCCCGGACCTCTCTCACAAACGCCATACTTTAAGTCCAGCTGTCTGTTGGACAACTCCACCTGAATATCTCATAGACATCTCAAACTCGCATATCCAATGCTGAAATATAGGTCATCTTTCCAAGACTTAGTCCATTCTCAGCCTTCCCCAACTCAATTAATGCTACCTTCACCCCTCTAGTTTCTTAGGATAATTATTAGGCAAGATCATTACTTCTTTCTTGAAATCATATCCTAAATCTAATATAACACGAAACATCCAGTTGGTTGACTTCAGAATATATCCAGAGTCTGATCAAGTCCCACTATTTCCTTTGCTTTTATTCCAGGTCAAGCCACTTCTATTTCTCACCTGGATGACTAGAATAGTCTTCACACTGCTTGCCCCTGTGGTGGTTTGAATTTGTTCAACACGTGTATCCCACTCAGTTCATGTCAAGTGGGCAATGTATACTTCCCACTTCAGTGATTGTGGGTTTGATTTGAGGTGGCCTATATAATGTTAGCAGGTGTGAAGTTAAGCAAAGGCTTAAAGGTGCTCATGGGATTTAACTTTCCTCTTGAACTTTGGTGGTATGTCCTGAAAAGAACTTAACCCAGTAGCTGCTATACCTTCAGCCTGGGATGTAGAAATACTTAGGTGGAACTGAGTGGATATGAATCTGCAACCTAGATTCAAGCTCAGCCAAAGTTCAACCTGAAGGAACATTTCTGGTCTGAACCACAGCCAATCACAATATATAAGTATGAGGATAACTGCTAATTGTTATAAGCCTCTGAGTTTTAGGGTGGTTTGTTATACAACATTATTGTGATAGCTCACAAATACTACCCTACAGTCTATTTTCAGCACAATAGCTAGAGAGTTTCTAAAAATCTAAATGAGATCATATCACACCTCTACCTAAAATCCTATAGTAACTTACCCTCTCAGAAAAAAGCAGACTCTTTCCAATGAGATTCAAGGCCCTGCATAATCTGCTCTCCTTGTCCTTGTTAACTTTCTGACTTCCTATTCTTCCCGTCTTTCACTCCACTCCGCTACCGTGCATTTCTTAACCCTTTGCACTCCGAACCATTCTGGACATTGGCTACCAGCTACTCGACGCTACTTTGCAGCGGAAATGTGCATTTACAGACCCTCGTATTATTTAGTATAATTTTGGAACCAAGTAATGTATTATTATGATATTGGACATATATGAATTGGGTGACATCGAGGAATGTATATTTGCAAAAAAACCAATATTTTATTGTTTATAATTTTGTACAGTATGATAAGTTTTGTGACACTCCCCAATATGCATTGCAGGCTGATTAGTGCACGTTCTT